>CM034539.1:23573912-23693912 GCA_020002185.1 Paraescarpia echinospica | reverse complement strand
TAATCGTAATGTCATTGCGCAAATCTCGGGATAACTTAATCATTTCACGCAGTAATTAAGAGAGAAACAACTTTTTGAATTGTTACATATAAACACATGAATTTATTCAAAATAACATATAAAATAGACATGCATAATGTTATACGGAATCAGACATTCATTTGCATTTGCAGAGTTCTTTATTTTACTTCCTGTGTTGAGTTATATATATATACATTGCACTCCCGAAGCATTCTCCTCACACATCAAAGGCAACCGGAATGATTCAACAGTTCCTGGCAAACCGGCTGCAAAATAAACCTCAACTTTGAATCAATTTAACGCCGGTATTTGGTGCGACATAACAGTATTACTGAATAGTCTTACAATTTTATCGGTATGTATATCTTTCGTTACATGGCATCTCGTAAGTTGTGAAATCCTCCAGAGTGAAAATTCGATGTATTGTCGTTCCGATAGAAAAAAACTAATATTATTTCGAATACGTCAAGTAATCTATTGACTATTGATACATAGGCCTATATGATGCTCACCAGTGACAATATCAAATGACAGCTAAGCACGAAAGGTCAGAAGACAAGTGATATATACTGTTCGATATGCATATATGTTGTTTAATATATCAACGATCAAATAGCGTAATAACAACATCCACACGACGTACAACGCAATGAGATGGCGAAGCAGAGAAAGCTGAACAAAGCGAGGCGGTAGTTCGCCCGTTGTCCGTCTGAGGGCGGTGCAGTCGAAGCGGCAAGCAAGTATGGCGTCTCAATTACATAATCAGGCGGGTTTTAGTGCGGGCGTCTTTCTGCGTGTGTATAGCTGTCGCTTCAATTCATGTTAGCGGCATGAAACGGCTGGTTGTTAACATGATAACTGGGAATGTTTGTGCGCGGTCGGGAATGCAAGTGGGGCAGAAACCATGAGCGAATGCAAACAAGTACATCTGTTAAGAGGCCATTGCCGTACTTGCTTCTGCTTAACCGTTCTCGTCCACCGTCTCCACAGCTTCTGCTTCTTCCGGTTCCGCATCATCTCCGCCGTACATGTCGGGGTTGTCTCCCCCTTCCCCGTCACCGCCAACGCTAGTGCGGTCGCCGGCCATACGCTGAAGCCTGGCCTCTCTGTCCAGGTCTTCTCGCAGCCTCTCTACCACCAAGCAAAGCGTTCTCTGTTACGAGTTTCATCCGCAATTATCTATGTACACAAATATATTTTATTTTCACATAAAATTTTATATATCCGTAATAATTATATTTACAAAAGGATAATATTTTCTTGCATTCTGCTGACCAACACATTTATACAATTACACAATTTGGTCTCAACAAAAAGCAATTTTCAAACCCAATAATTGAATTGAAAACAGTCATTTGTATCAGTAACGTTTGTCAGACAATGACGTCGTGATATATATTAATTATCACGTCTTAAACGTTTTCTGTCCGATCAACACCTTCAGCTGCCCGCTTCTCGTCTCGTTCTCCCTCCAACTCTCGCCGACGAGGTTTCCGTTCGCCGATATCCTCGATCTGGGTGTGCCGATGGACGCAGAAGACTTCCCACAATCCACTGAGCACTTCAGCCGCGACGATATCGCCCATATTGTCACTCAGTAGACGTACGATGAACAGTCCGTCACGCTTGAGGTAATCACTCGTGAATTTGGTCAGATCGGCGCCGGGGTGTCGCTTCAGTTCGTTCATCGACGTCAGGAGACCGCGCACGTAGCGCATGCGCGACGGATGGACGAACAGACGCCACGTCCACTTGAGGAAGTCGAGTGACGTAACCAGCGCGACAACGGCGAGCCAGAACCAGACGACAATAAAGATCTTCTCGTTGAAGAGATTGATGGACAACACGCACTGTACAATGTAGCGGTGGTTGACAGTCTGGTGTCGAACTTTGAAATCACACATCGTCACGCGTGGGAACCGCTCCGATACCGACCAATCGGATCCGTCGAAAAACCGCCGGATGACGTCAATTCCGTACAACCGGAAGCGGTTTCCCATGAACAGGTCGAGAACGTAAATCTGTGCGACGGCGTTTGCGACGTATACCAGCTTTATGAACAGGTACGACAGCGCCAGGTAACAGCCACCGACACGGGCGTAACGCGCCTTCGAGACGATGTGTTTGAGACGGGGTAAGAACCCCTTCGGACGAGCCGTTCGCGCTACCAGGTAGCGGTCAAGCTGGTGGATCATATAGCGCGTTGTCTTTTCTCGTACGTCCGTGTTTGACGTCTTTAATCCGGCGTTTGCCGCGTCCATCACGTTAACGACACTCAGACCGGAATGACGCCACATGAAGCTCCATAGGATACTAGGAAGATAGCAGAAGACGGCTTCCATCATGAGTATTATCGGTACCCACTGGTAATACCCGATGACCTTGCGCGGTTCTTGCGGAAGTGGAAGCTGGTTGTCAAACGGTACGTAGTAAGTGTTCGAGACCCAGCAGATGGTGTTGGCGTACATTTTGTGACTGTCCGTGAACTGTGCAGGACACCAGCATCGTATCGGGTCGCCGACATACACTTTCGTCGTGACGACCATTGTGAACATAAGGAGTAGGCTGACCGTGTAGCGCTTGCTCAAGCGGTCGATCGGATCATCGTCGCACCGGAAGCGCAGTTCTTTCACGTTGAACATCAATCGCAGGAGACGATCCATGTTGACTTTGTTTGTGTTCACAAGTGTTCGAGATGAAACGAAACGATGTTACCGTTTATACGGTGGTGATTACCTTAAAACGGCGATGTCGTTTGCAATAGCTGTGTTCGCAACACAAGTATGGCGTTGCATAAATTGAATCTGTCTTCAGCGTTTTTAATGTTATTTGAAGAGAAACGCGCACATTTGCTCACCGGTATACGTTCAATATTAGCCGATCAATTAACAATAAAAGTCGTTAATCGGATTCGGTAAGGAACCGCTCCAGCCGGTTTCGTTCCGATAAAAACACTTCGCTTCACTTGTTACGTTTCTTCGGTCAAACGTTCAGTGATGAAATTCGACGAAAGAACGAATTTTTCGCTACGACGCTATACAACTTTTGTGTTCCTGTCTGAAACACTACCGTCGACGTTAACGCCAACAGAAAACACACACCGGTATCGCTCCCGTAATTGTTCGTGATATACCGCTTCGACGACGGAAGGTGTTGACGATTCTACGGCGACGCAGTTCTGTCACAAAGTCTTAACTTTCACAGGAAAACCTTCACGCGAAACGAAAACATCCACACAAATCAGTGCGCAGTCACTTTCTTGCGAAGCGTTTTTTTGCCGCTAGGCGTCGTCGCGAATAGCACAAAAACCGGGGTCCGTTATCTAGCCTGTGATTGGCGGAGACTGAGACTTCGCGGACGAATGCAGGTGGTTATATACAGTCGAGCCGGCCCACTAACAATGTTGTATAATTAGCCCGACCGGTGCATCGCTTAGGCTGATTGACACGACACCTGTGTTTCAGGGCCAGCGACCCAAAGGATGCAGCGAAGGCCCGAGTACGCGGCTCGATGTGGGTGCGACATCCGTTCATGACTATTCCCGGTGACCGCCTATGTTCCCAACGCCGGGAAGGGATCACCACGGATGGAGGCAATGCCCTGCCGGCCTAGCGGACGGTCAAATGAGCCGTGCATTTCGGGGCAATTATCCGTCATAATTGCAGTTCCCGGAAAGGCCTGTTTTGATAACGCTGGTTTTGGAACGGCGTAAAGCGTAATGACGTAACTGATATTACGTCTGGTGCGTCGTGTGTCGTTGTTTCGTGTGACAACTTCTGGAAATGGACAGATATCACAAATCTTAACAATGCTGTTGATTGTAGACCTAACGCAATAATGGGATTTAAAAAAAATTATGTCGGTGCTATATTTAGAAAACTTTCTGATTTGTGGAATATCTTATGAAAAGACATAAAATGACTTTGAAGTTCATAAAATATTATGATAAACGATTACTAACAATTTGACTTCTCCAACACGCGTATATCTTGCGTTTCCCCCAAAAATGCATGAACATAAACATGATACTTGATTGTTTCATAATACTGAATTACCATTCCGATAGCCATGTTAACAGACGTCTATTTCTAAGTCTGATAGTTATGAAAGTAAAATCGTGAAATTGTTACATGGTGTAAACTACTTCCATTCTAACACATTGACAGCCTAAATATCTGTTTCAATGAACCTCGTAAAACAGAATAAATCGTTATCTGTTTAGTTTCAATGTTAATAGTTTCAATTATTATGTTTACATAGATTGTTGAACAGCAAAGTCAATATTCCGAAACATATAACATTCAAGCATATAAGTAACATATGTCGTTCATTAAAACACATACGGGCAGTGAAGATGTCAGACCCGATCTAGTTTAAATACTAACATTATGTTATGATAAAACCGACTATATTATTTTGTACCTGTAATGTATCGGCTATTAAATTAATAAACTGATAATTTTTGCTGTAAGTATTTTTTTAAAGAGAACAAATTATACTTAATATTCTTATAAATTCAGAATTTGTATTGGAATTTCCAAGGTAATCGGATTGGCTGCAACAGTGTAATTTGCATTTTGCTTCAACTAGTTCTGGGTGCGGCGTTTAGTTTCTGCTGCACGCGGTGGTAACGGTACCGGAAAATATATACACCGTACGGTTATATAGTGTGCAGTCATCTTGTTGGAATGTATGGGTGTTTGTGCAGCCGTATTAATGTAAGATTGACGTGTACACTCATGTATGTATGTATGCGTGCGAGTGCGTACGTGTGTGTTTCTGAACTTGAGTGTGTGTGTGTATGTGTGTGAGTGCGTATGTGTGTTTGTGTGTGTGTGTGTGTGTGTGCGTGCATGCGTGCGTGCGTGTGTATACACAGGTGTGTGACTCATGTTGTATGCATACTTCCATGTGTATATACCACTCTTTCTCAAAACGTTATACAAAATATGTATAAATAATTTATTCTTACCTCATCTGAAATGCCGTTCTTCGCATTCGCCAGTATCCTCAGAGCGACATCGGTAAGATACCATACACCATTGGAAATAAACCAAACTCCCCGCACATAACAACATTAATCTGTAACGATTTCTACCAATGAATATGTCCCAATCGGTTGACGAATCTACGAGCGCGTGCTGTAATTGTCTTGCCACGAGAATGACGTCCTGTTGGCAGTTCCCGGCAACGGTCCGTCATTCCGCGTACTACGAAGTATTCCCGTTTAGATCACTGTCAAACAGTGGCATAATCCGTGATGATTTACTTCCCCGTGTATCCTTGGTACCGCACCCACCTGACACTTCAAAGGATGAACATGAAATATACTATGTAAATTTATCGCTGTTTGTCTTTCTAATGTTCACGGAGTGGTCACTTTCGTTGTCCCGAAGTGACACGGGTCTTGTTCGGGGAATCCAGCGGGAGGACCTATAATCCCTGGATTCCGCCGAGTATTTTAGGGAGGACGGACCCGCGAGGCCGGGAGATGGTTATCTGCTCCCGTCGGGAGAGCAAGCGGCCGGGAACATAATTATTGTCATCGATGACTGTATGAGATAATACTACGGTCTCGCATAACCAGAGTACACTGGCGGCATTCGTTGATGACTGTCAGATTACAGTTGTATAGTTGTCAACATTTCTATTGCCAGGAACAATTAACGTTAACACCTACCAGAATGGGTCAGCATGTGTGTACGTGATTAACTATTTAAGTTCACTTATATATTAAATGACGCATGAACATTGCCATCTCATAAGATGTTTGTGCGTAAAACACATCTGGCCCTAACTCACCATAAAAACCTGAAACAATGGCAACCTTTCACAAAATTATCAAAACATATCTTCAAGTTCTATTTCCATTCTATAACCGCCAAAACTTAGCGTTAACAATATTTTCGCTGAGTTACAATTTCGCACAATCGCATACCCGGAAACGCAGATCATTTGGGTTCTATATTTTATAATTCGTGAATTTTCTCTAGTTAACTGGATGAAAAAAATGTCCGCATTGTTCAACTTTATGCGATCCCAAATTCGATTCGGTTGTAAAGATTATAAAAAAATATTCCATGTTATACCCGTTTGCAAGGAAGTATACGACTATTAGCTGTTTTAATCAGACTTTTGTTTTAGTCATAACGTGATCTTGGAACGTGAATAGTAATATCCATTCATTTAGGACATACAACAAATAAAGTGTTAGTCAATTGGAAAATGAGCCCGCTAGACACATCGCGATTACAAAATTAATCCACAGGAACACGACATAAATGTTGAAAACATAAACCTAACGACAACGGCAACCATGCTAACTAAACAATGTCGCAGTTTTAATCTCAGATTTCATGTGTGAAACTAAATCATGACCTGTGCAGCCATATAATCGACGTTACTAACTGCCGCACGCAATAACACGAATTATATGCCAATTCCATGTTTTTCACATTTAAACAAGCTGATACCATCCCGTGCTAGTGTTCGTATAGGGTAACTTTGATTGTCACGTGCGAGGAGTATTGGCAGAAACACTAGTGAAAAACAAGAATAATTGTGCAGACTAACGACAAGTATCTCGAAAGGAATGGTTGTTGCACATATAATCCAGTCAATATAGGCCAAAAAGACGAAACAGTTTTTTTTATTGTAAACAAGCCCCGACTAAAGTAGAACTGAGCAAATGAAATAAATATGAGGGAAAATGTAAAGCAGATGATTACATTGATGCCACTACAAATCGTTTGGTCAATTGGAGATCAAAGATGGCTGCCATTTCCAAGATGGAAAATGGCTGTACTCTACTACAATAAACCAATGGCTGCACTGTCCACTGCTACTAACGTTTGCGTTGGATGGTAGTAAGTCGTTTTTGCTTTACTTTGACGGACCCCGCTGTAGAATTGGAATAATATAAAAAAACAAATTGCTAATCAAATTGATCACTACTGGTAACAAGTTTCGACATGAAGACCAAACACATGTTATCACGTGTTTAGTGTATATAAATAGTGGAATATACGATACTTTATAATGGATAACAGAATATACCATTTTGCAGAAACATATTATATTGACTGGGACGGTATTATTCCAGCTACAATACTAAAATGACCCGTTTTAAGGAACACTGCCAGTTAATTAATATAATCAAATTACCCTACCCGGTAATGATTCTGGTAAGCGGAGTTAACTGTAAGGAAATAGGTACACAGCGATTAGTGTATATGTATGGTCTATACCGACACCACATCACTAAAAGGGTACGGCTAATGCAGTGAATCCCAAAGGATGTTTCGGAGAATCAACAAGGTTTATTTCTAGGTGAAAGTTGACTCGCAACTCACGAAAGAATGAACGTTTCGTGTATGTGCTCGCGGTTGAGTGTCCTGTTGCGTCTGACCTCGACACTCGGCCATCATCCTACCTCACAATGCCGACACCTGTCGAAGGAATTATTCATTCAATGTAGGCACTAATGGAAGTGGGGTCTGCTAATATAAACAACACCTAGCGACCGTTTGGCAAATTACGCCGTGTGGTCAACGCCCGAGGTTAGCCGTGCGAGGCCATCGTCTGGCCGGGATATGTTAGTATTACTTACACGCTACTGATATGGTAGATACACTTCTCTGACGATGTTCATTGGCGCAGCATTTACCAGTGGGTTATTCAACACTAATCGATAAACTAACCGATTCGTCTTCCAATTGCCAGGTGGAGAGAAACCAAGTCACATGAAAGTAACGTTTTGTATTTTACTGCAACGCTGTCAGAAGCGTTACGAATATACAATTTTTGTATAAATACGATAACAATTAATACAAAATAGATAGATATGCAGAAGCGAACATAATGTAACCACATTGGTTATTATGTTATTTTGGACTTAAGACAATAAACCTAAAGATAATATATTGTATTAAGTCTAATTAAACATCTGTCAAATCATCCTTATTATAATTAATTTACAAGCAACAACAAAAGTGCTTGTTCGTCCGGTCACGTTTCAAGTCAATGCCAGTGGCTTATTCAGGATCTTTGGGAGGGGGCAAAGTGGCCATCCCATCAGTTTGCCAAGCCATGTTACTTTGCAGTTGCGCAACAGGATGCAAACTAACAGACTCGTGTGCCAAGGCCAAGACGAGGGCGACCCAATGATCTTGTGACTACTGCCTGCGAAATGACGTCACTTCGAGGAAGGACGATTCCTGCTAAGCGCCAAGGCTGAACGAAGGCGCGTTGGTCTGGCGCGCCAAAAGGGGAACATCGCAGCCTGGCATAGTGGACACGCCACGGACCGGACACGAATACACGGAATGCCTGTCGTGATTCCAGATTCATCCTCAGAACCTTACCCCACAACGCCATTATTAAATATTATGGCCTCAGTATCACCCGATGTAGTATATAGTATTTTGGGCAGGAGACTAAACGTAGTGTCTCATTAGTTTCCAATGTTAAAATGCAGTATTGCAATAGGTTGTATAGAGATTGTTTTCATTGCTACGGCATAGCCCACTTCCCCTTAACTACGCAACTGATATCAACCTTATTACCCTTCGATGTCCATATTCCACAATTGGGTTTTAACAGTAATGCGGTTGAAAATACGGCGAATTAGACCAGAGTGTTGGTGTGATTGTCGCGAAACAGTTACACTGGTATTGAACAGTGTGTTTGACACACACATGTAAAGTGCCGATGTTAGGGCCTTCTTGGCTTACTTTGTCAATGATAAGTTTCCAACACACATTTATTGTGACTGTGAATAACATGGACGAAACTATAACGAGCGATATTCAATGTTAACGTGTTTATTAGTGATGTCAAATTCGTTGAAATTTCAAGATCATTTGTGATGATGAGATTCGTTGAAATGACCACGTATACATATATGTGTATGTATATTTATTAGTAACAAGAACTGATGCCGTGATAAGTGTTTGTTAAAAAACATTAAGTCAAAATGGTGGTTAAGTGTTCTCATAGACCAGGGTTCTAAAGTTAAATAAAAACCGTATAACTCATCACATAATTTTTTCTGGTTTAGTGCATTTACACCCTACACATTATATCAAATTGCTGTACTGTGATGTCACCAGAATGTACACTATGTATTTGTATAAACTGTATGCGGAATGTAGCAATACCGAAATAACATAGACATGTCACTAAAATTGCCAATAAATAATCTTTAATTACAGAAGCTCCCATAATTGTAGAAATAAATTAGTGAGGAAATAAATTAGTCGAATGACCTTGACGTGACCTCAATTACCGGGCAACAACGAAATGTATATAGTAAATGCCATTCTGTTGGTGTACGCGCCGGTTAACACGTAGCCGTTCACTCGGAGTGACGTCACAGGCGATGACTATTAGCAACCTGAAGCGGTCAGCAGAGGACGCTGGTAGAACTACATTCGTATGTTAGCTTATAACAGGTGGTCAAGGATGACCAGCGCTGGCCGGAGCCGGCTACTCACGGCTGCAGGTGTCAGGGAAATATAGGCGGGATTTTGGCAGGATGTTTCGGCCGTCATCTCTCATACAACGTCTACGGGAGGCAAGGCGCGGCTAAGATTACTTACGTCATAACTGACGTACAATCACTGTCTTGTTACGTACAGACGTAGGCGAACGCGCGCGCGGGACACACGCCCGCACGCACGCACGGACGGACGCAGGCACGCACAGACACACGCACGCACACATACGCACATATACGCACACATACGCACATACACGCACATACACGCACACACACACACACACACACACACACACACACACACACACACACACACACACACACACACACACACACACACACACACACACACACACAGACACACACTCACACACACACACACACACACACACATACACACACAAACACACACGTGTGCGCGTCGCATGCGTGCGTGCGTGCGTGCGTTTGAGTGCTTGTGTGTTTATGTATGCGTGTATCCATGCATGCAGCTTGTATATTGAACTTCTCGGGTGTGAACATTTGGATTCTACAGCATATTTCATGGAACCGCCCCTACAGAGACACCGAGTAATAGTCCATACTCATCTGCCACACGTGTGCCTGTGTCGGCCAGGCCTTTGATGGTAGTATTCCCAGGTGCGACAGGTGTCGTTTTGTAGGGTCAGTGGTCAGCTTTAGCCAATTTACTTAGGTCAGGTCACCTTGGTCTGTGATGTTGCGGTCACGTTCCGGACCGGTTAGTTACGAAATCTGATATGTTGTGTCATTTGAATGACGGGTAAAGCATACTTACATTGAGTCATCAACCGGTGAATTATTCCAAAACATGACTTCTACATCCCGGTGAGGAAATGTAACATGAAAACGAAACAACTATAATGATACATGTTGTTGTAAATGATATATACTACGTAGAAGTCTCCAACAAACTACGTGTGGTGACATTTTGCAAACAATTCCGGGCACTGGTATCCGCTCATCCGCTACCCAATTTGATAGGTTTTTGAGGAAATTGTTATCAACAAGAAGTTTGTTTTACAGCGTAAAACGGGATGATACTAGTTCATACAAACGAAAGTTATTCAGTCACAACTGAGGCGGAGAATAACCACTAATGCTGTGCCACTCGTCCACGGTACAAGTTCCATTCGCCTAATCTACAAATTATCATTATACTAATTAATAACACTGTTTGGGCGAAATAATTGCTACTGCGTTTTATGTGTTACATGCCACATTAGAAGGATGCATGGTCTTGCCTAATGTTTCCATGATTGCTTGCGTAACAGAGGATAAAGCGCGTGGATCATTTGGGGTAGATGTGTTCGATTCAACATTTTATTCTCCGAAAAAGACAGTGAGGTTGTGACTTCTCAAATGCAAAGGGAACTACGCCATTTTGTAATAATCTCCAGGAGTTTCGTATGCGATATCCGCATAGATTTGTTTATGGAGAATCTTGCTACACTGTGACACGTGATGGGCAGAAACTAGGTTGGAAGATTTCGAATTTGTACCCAGGGAAACCTAGAAGATGACATGTTGTTGAAGGATGTGGCAGCACTACAGAAACAGAAGATGTAACAGAAAGGTCCATTCTTGTACACGTTAATCAACTCTCGCTCGCACACGAGAACTCGCCGAGAAGACAGTCGGACGCCAAACGTGTGGTTTGTGTATTACCGCCGTCAGATGTCATCACCGGTAGGACTAAACAATTGTCACTGGCCTCAATAAGTCTAGATAGATAACGACGTTACGTCTTTATCTTTGAGTGGCATGTCAGTTATAGATAACATATAGCCATTTGAAGTAGCGGCGAACAAACGTGTTAGAATAAATGTAAGTTATTATTCATATACTATGTGCTTGAATTGGAATTAAATCAAATCAAATCAATATTAGCCAATGGACGCCGCTCCAAACTGGCCGGTTTCTTTGAGTATTTGACCCACCAAAACAAACACAACAAGAAGCCTATGAAAAAAAGCATTATTACAAAGAGGAACCAATCATCTCGTTGAACGCCGATGCACACGTTAGTAGTGATAGTTTTACACCATACGTTTTATTGAAAGAAAAAACCGCCGCCGTCACTGTTAACTTGTGCACCTGCGTTCGTCCTCGCAAGCAGGGGTAACAGCTGACTACACTACCCTTAGAAAATACCCTACGAAATGTACGTTAGCCAGGTCAATTGAACTTTGTTCCAATTATGACGTAACTTTGAGCAGTTTTTTGCTTTACGCAGAATGTCCGGCGCACCGTTTACGTGGCTCCGAACAATCACAGAATCATAAGGATGCAAACAATTGACCTATCCATCACGTGACCTATTGCCTAGCAAAACCTCCGTCAAGCCGTCGGAAAACACGTAGTGGGTTCGGATATTCCGTCGTATATTTTGTTGAATTTCTGGTGACAAAATTGTTTCTTTATGGCAAACACATAAGGCAAGGTTTTTAAAGTGAAATTTTATGCGGTAATGTTTGATTCATGAGATGATGTCATGCAGCAATAGTGATGCAATTCACGTATATAACCGTTACGAACAGCTTGACGGAGGTCACGCACTAAAATTCGATTGTGACGTAGGCAAACCGCGACGTACTGGCTACGTCAATTGATTTACCCCCATCTATCGTCCGATACAACCCTAAAACCGATAAATATTCTCAGTCAACGACGAATTTCGTAAATATAAAGACAATGCTTGACTTCAGAGGGGTTGTAGATTATTCATTTATAGTTTGACGCACACACGCACGCACGCACGCACGCACGCACGCGCTAGCTCTATTTTAGGTAGATTAAACATTGCGTCACGTACTTTATGGACGACCGTTACATCTAGCACGAACACGTTTCATCTCAGAACTGTGCACAATTTTCGTAATTGGCCTATTTAATGTTTGCGTTTAACTAGTCACCAACCATCGCTAGGTCTAGTAACCAGAAAAATGTTACAGGTTAAAGAAGACATTTGCATACAGATGGCATGTCATTTATTTCGCGGTTTAGGACTCATGCATACATACTGTGGCCTTGTAAGAAAAGCATTAAGCAATCTCGAATTATGGGGCTGTTTATGCTAACGGGAATAATACGACAATTTGACATTCCATCTCAATTATATCATCAAGAGGAGGATGACTTGCTCTCAATCCATATACACGTGTTACAGTATTACTCCACTCCGCCATTAACAACGTTCTGCTTCCTTTCTCTCCGCATGTCCAGTTCATGTTAGTTGACTCCCCACCAGTTACTTCTTAAAACTTACTTTTAAGCCCGGGATACACTGGTACTTTTCATCCGATCCGACCCGACCCGACCCGACCCGACCAGACCAGATTCACCCCGACTGCAGTGTATACACTACACCTATTGATACCGACTGAGTCATACCCGAACCCAGCGTGACGTCACAATCACGTAAACGTGAACACTTTCAACTACATCAGACTGACACCGACTAGCCCCGATTACAATCGGACGTGATATATACTGGCCGATTGACACCAACCCGAGTCGACTAAATCAACACCGACTGGTCTTGTCTTGTCGGGCGAAAAAACAACGTCAGTATATCTGGGCCTTTACATCAGCCCCCTCGCTCTGCTACTCCGTTCTTCGCCTGTTGAATTGGTGTATGTTCTGTTTATTCAGTACGTTATTGTTGTCTTCTGACAAAAACAGACAGTAGACACCGTCTCGCGAAGTGCCAAGGTAGTGACAAGGTGGTCTCGCTTAATAACAGAGTCTCGTGCAGCGTGTCTTCGCCGAGAATTAGAGTCTGGTGACAGATACCACTGTTACTGTTACCATGTATGTGGTGGCATCACGTCCCAGTCTTCATTTCGGCGATTGAATCTGTATAAACGTGTACAATTAAAATATGATTAATGCGATATTATAAGTGTTGTAGATGACACAAGACTTGGCAAAGTAGCAACATTCTTTGGAAGACTCACGAATCGCGTCTGGTCCAACAAGAGCCTAACATTGCACACCAAGCTGACAGTGTACCATGCTTGTGTTATCAACATGTTATTGTATGGTTCAGAGACATGGACAACGTACCGCAAACAAGAATGGAAACTCGACAGTTTTCATCTTCGTTGCCTGCGAACAATCATTGACGTAAAATGGCAGGATAAAATTACTAATCTCGAGATCCTGCAGCGATGCAAGTGAACGCCACTAAGCAACACCCTCAAACACAGATGCCTACGATGGCTTGGACACATACAGCGTATGCCCAGTGACCGCCTCCCAAAGACCATCCTCTATGGGGAATTGACTGAGGGAAAACGTCCAGTAGGCAGATCCAAATTAAGATTTAAAGATGTGGTCAAGAGCGATCTAAAAGACTACGGCATCGACCCTCTACGCTGGCACACTTTTGTTGCGGACAGAGTCATCTGGCGAGCCTGTCTCACAGGTGGTTCAGCAAATGACATCGAAGCATACCAGATAAGCCATGAAACCAGGCGTGCGAGACGTCATGCCAGAAATGCAAGTCAACCTACCTGATGCAGCTACAACAAGCATTGTCTCTCGAGACACAAGATGGCCTCTACTGCTACTATTACTACTACAACTACTACTACAACTGCTACTACTAATACTACTACAACTACTACTACTACTACTACTACCACTACCACTACCACTACTACTACTACCACCACCACCACCACCACCACCACCACTACCACTACCACTATTACTACTACTACTCCTACTACTATTACTACTACTACTACTACTACTACTACTACTACTACTACTACTACTACTACTATTACTACTACTACTTTTAGATAATGCAATTCAGTTTTAGTTTTGTGTTTGACTTGCGTCAATATATTGAGTTAAGAGTTGGTTCGGATGCTTCATATAAATTTATACGAAATGTTCTTATTTATTGATTTAGCATGTGAGTCAATTTAATTGGTTACCCTAATTCACGGTAACTAATCGTTTTCACCACATAGAGAATGGCAAAAACATCCGGCCTCTATAGGAGTCAGATATAGTGGCGCCTCACTACGGAGTAATCGAAACTAAAGTGTGTGTGTGTGCGTGCGTGCGTGCGTGCATGTGTGTGATTATTACTAAAATTCATCAAATCATACCAGTGGCAACGCGGGTGGCGATGGGGAAGACACAATGAATACGATTAATTTCGTTTTATTTTATTTTGCGACGTGTTTCAATTAGCGTTCGACATAACTGCAGGCCCGCAGGGGCCTGTAAATCTTCTGCCCGCCACGAAGCTGATACAATCCACATGCCCGGTTGGCTCGCATGTGGGATTTAGGCCTAATATTGCTGCCGATCGCGTGACACTGACGGAGAAAAACATGACTTACAACAACCGCTGCATGAATGAAAAATATTATCCTGGCTAAGCAGACAGCACTGGTGTGGTTGAATATCGATATCGGAAAGAATGGTTAATCATCACGTTGGAGACTAAGAATATTAACCAACTGGATGGCATTGTGTATTTGGCATAATGGTTATCGATGATTTACGTCTGTAGGTCATCACCATCATCAGTGGTCACTCAAACCTAGGATGACGACCGCCAGGGGTCGGTCGTAGGTTCTGAGGTGACTCAGGAGATCGATTCTCTATTTGTAGATCTTGCTGCAGTGTGGGCATATGGTTCCGAGTGGAAGGGAGACGTGCAGTGTTGAGACATCTCCCTCTCCTTTCTTCTCCGCCGCTTCCCCATCTCGTGTAGTCGCGAATTGGACCGTTGCCTAGTGGATGCTGCGGCGCCAAAGTAGACGGTCCGCAGCCAGTATTTGGCAGTGTTTTTGAAACATTTTCTCTCGCCACCATCACCATGTGTTCTCAAACCAACATTGAGGCAATGATCAGCTCCGCTGGACTGGCCACTGTGTCAGAAAGCCAGGCGGCCACCTCCCCCCGACAAGTATTGTTCAGGGGCGGACCCAGAGAGTGTAGTCTCGGGGGGGGGGCAAACCTCCAGTTGCATCCCCGTTGAGGCGCGCGTCAAAATCCCAAAGGTCTAGGGGGCACATGCACCCATGAATTTCCGAACACGCCTATGCTGTTCTCACAGCTGACGCATGGTTTGTAGGTAGGGATGAGTTGAACCATGTAAACGACACGGGCCGAATGAATGGGTGCTGCGACAGGCTGGACTATATTAACTTGACAAGGTGAAACGGAATGCGCCAGCATAGCTATTATGGATCCGGTGCATGGCTGACAGCGCAGGAACAACAACGACGACGGTGTTTGTGAAAACAATTATGTTCGCATACCCGAGGGAATAATATAATCTTTATTTTCGAACATTAAAAATGGAAATGATATACAGCTGTACTATGACGCAGTTGAGCACAAAAGAATTATAATAAAATCCAGATGACGCACGTGGGACGTTATGGCGGTGAAATGACAAGGGCGTTTAGAGGATCTTGTTATGTAAATGTGCATCTTTAAAATTCCCACGGTGACGGCAGCGACTTGATTATTGATATTGTCGGGCTTCCAAATCCTTTGAAAGGCCCGTACTTTCATGTTACAGGCCCGGTTTGAAAATGTACGCCTTATGTCGCACACTGGTGCCATTGTACTCGATGTTTAAAGGTGGTTCAAAACTGTTTAGTGTAATATTAGCACAGCAGTTCTTAATGTTTGGGTCGCGACCCAAAACTGGGTCGCCAAGCCATCTTGAGTGGGTCGCCTAGTCTTTACTGTCGAGTGACTGTGCCAACTTGGCTTTATTATGCTGCTTGCCCATACCAGGTGATGGGAGGTGAATAATTCATGCCAAATGTTGCATTAATTTGAAATAAAATTACACAGCATTTCAAATTCACGCGACATTTGACGTAAATTTATAGTGTCGTTTGCATATGGTATGAGTAAGTCATATTCTGCCCGATGTTGATGAAAATGTCGTTTTAATCAGCCTGCCCATGCACATTATTTTGTCCATTGGATGTCTTGCCTCGTTGTGCATTAAATTAGTGTGTAGATCCAATAATGTTCATTCAAACATTGTCGAATTAATTTTAGTAAATCATTATTTATTTTACAATTCATCACAGGTTAACTGTATGAAAGCATGGATCGCCAGGCAATTCCCGCAACCGGAATTGTGGGTCGCGATCATACAAGATTAAGAATCGCTGTTACTGGCAGGACGCTGGCTGAACCAGTTAAACTTCGCCCGACTTACTACCTTGATTATGAAAACCAAATGGCAACTCGGCCGGTCATGCGCAACTTCAAAGAATAATTACTGGATAATAATTACTTATAATAAACAAGTTGTGCAACCGCGGGCATGGAGGAGAGCAGTATATCGGCATACGCCTATGGAAGCATTGTTGGGAAGATTTATTAAAAGGATTCTTTGTAAGCTAATATGCATTCGAGGTGTACCGTATCAAAACGTATTAATTTCCCATAAGTACTTTCTCTGCTACTTATGTCTTGCATGTTTATGCATAATTTGGGTGTTATCTGCGCAAAAAACCGATAAACAGTTGTGTTTACGCGAATCATTTTGAGCTTGTTGCCACGTGGATGATTAATTCTGCAGCCCGCGTATAATGAATATTCATGCACGCGCAGTGAACCACACGAAGACCGTTGACGTCACACACATAGTTGACATGTTAGTTTCCGAGGTGAGTTGATTCAAGCAATGGCATTGTAATAGCAATGTGGAGACATATGCATATTGACAGCTATTTTTATAAGTGTAGGAAGCGTATGCACTGTTTAGTTACCCTGCTTCCCAATGCCGTCAGCCGAGTAATGTTTCGATTAAATAGAATTATAACGTCCGCTGACGCGGACGGTTGCAGTCGGTGTCGGCTGCCGCTGGGACTGTCACTGAGTCTGTCGAGCCTCAACTACAATAACTAACATAGCCTTAGGCAAAGATCTCGTCTTTCTAGTTAATAAAACTGCACTGTCCAATATTTGACATGCAGTGAACGAAATGCACGCTAAAATATCAGTAGATGCAACCATAGCAAGATGATTAACCTGGTCGTGGATGTAATTTGTTTGCCTAAATCTGAGATTTGGGTATGTGTGTCTACGACTACGGGTCTTGTCTTTCCAAATTCCAGTCCCCGTTTCCCCACTTATTTGAACCGAAACATAAAAATGTGAGATTCGTACGTTCACAGACTGTTTTTAATGCTACAGCTACGATTGCCAGTAAACCTGGCTGGCATGTCATCATTCAATGTAAACATTTTAGGTTTGTAGTACACAATACCATGTTGCCACGGAATTTTGCGATGCACGAATTTTAGACACCAGCAGATCTGCACTCGAGTCTAGTATACATAAGTTTTTATCCATGAATATATTATTAAAAATCTAACAATACATCAGATCAAGTTGCACTGCTTTGTATGAATAGCACATTTGATAATAATAGTACTCGCTAAAAACAAATTAAACATTTATTTTTTACATGTTACTTTACTGTTATTGTACACTTTTCACGAGAATGGCCCATATGTATAATTATATACAACATTAATTATTTGAGCAAGAATAAAGGAAAATATACAGTGCACTCTGGATAAGGTCGAACTTCCAGGGACCCATGACAATACTGATAAGTGGAATTTCTGATAACTAGAAAGTTATCAGAAGGAAAAGATTGATTTCACTTAGCAAAAATTCACTTATGTGAGTTCAAGTTATCTGGAGTGCACTGTATATGACCAGTGGATACAGATAATTGTGTAGAAGCAAATTAAAAGTTGGCCAAAGTAATGGATTGGGATTTTAGTCTGACTGAATCAACATAACAAGGTTCTCTTGTATTTCTTTTCCATTTAGCCAGCTGTACACTTGGTGATAAGTCCCATAATCCAATGTATAAACTGAATTAATATGCACAGTGTTGAGGTGGTTAACTCATATTTAGGCTCAGTTTCATAAATTCAACTTTGTTTATTTGCAGGAACATTGGAAATAGCTGAGCTGATGGAAAGAAGAAATTTAAGAGCTCTACTTAGTACTGCCATTAATTGGACAATGGGTCACCTGACATAAGATGATGTCTGACTTTGTTCTGCCCCATTCTGTTCTGGGAAGTTGTACCTCACATCGAGTTTCAAATGGATGTGTGCATCTGATAGCTTTGTGTATCAAAATGCATAGCAATTTGCTATTAATAGGACAATATGTTAACTGACACAGTAGTGAAGAAGATGTCTGACTTTGTTCTGCCACATTAATTCCGCATGGCTTCTGCTGGGAATATGTACATCACTATGTTTCAAATGGATTTGTGCAGTCGATCGATTTGTGCATCCAAATGCACATCATCCCGTCATTTTGTTGAAAAGTAGGAGTACATAATAAAATGTATGCTTTCTTATGCTCATCATGTTTGGATTGTGTTCTACAGCATATTCTTCAAAATTTGTTGAAACAAGTTTGTGTTAAGTGAATTATACTGGGAGTAGTGTATATAAAGGTGTTGACAAAGTTGCTTTTACAATAATTTTGAAAATTCATAAAATATAAATGTTCCACAACATTCAAAATGTCTTGGGGATCTTATTGAGCTAAATACACCAATGATGACTGAAAACAGTGTTTTAGAATATGTGTTACTTTTAAAGTTTTGTAATTTTATAACTTTATTTCCATCATAAAATGGCCATTTTATTTGTTATCGAAACGGGAGTTCGACAGAAACAAATTCAATATATTTTACTCTAAATGATGGACAGAACAAATAATTATTGCATTAATTCCGCATGGCTTCTGCTGGGAATATGTACATCACTATGTTTCAAATGGATTTGTGCAGTCGATCGATTTGTGCATCCAAATGCACATCATCCCGTCATTTTGTTGAAAAGTAGGAGTACATAATAAAATGTATGCTTTCTTATGCTCATCATGTTTGGATTGTGTTCTACAGCATATTCTTCAAAATTTGTTGAAACAAGTTTGTGTTAAGTGAATTATACTGGGAGTAGTGTATATAAAGGTGTTGACAAAGTTGCTTTTACAATAATTTTGAAAATTCATAAAATATAAATGTTCCACAACATTCAAAATGTCTTGGGGATCTTATTGAGCTAAATACACCAATGATGACTGAAAACAGTGTTTTAGAATATGTGTTACTTTTAAAGTTTTGTAATTTTATAACTTTATTTCCATCATAAAATGGCCATTTTATTTGTTATCGAAACGGGAGTTCGACAGAAACAAATTCAATATATTTTACTCTAAATGATGGACAGAACAAATAATTATTGCATTAATTCCGCATGGCTTCTGCTGGGAATATGTACATCACTATGTTTCAAATGGATTTGTGCAGTCGATCGATTTGTGCATCCAAATGCACATCATCCCGTCATTTTGTTGAAAAGTAGGAGTACATAATAAAATGTATGCTTTCTTATGCTCATCATGTTTGGATTGTGTTCTACAGCATATTCTTCAAAATTTGTTGAAACAAGTTTGTGTTAAGTGAATTATACTGGGAGTAGTGTATATAAAGGTGTTGACAAAGTTGCTTTTACAATAATTTTGAAAATTCATAAAATATAAATGTTCCACAACATTCAAAATGTCTTGGGGATCTTATTGAGCTAAATACACCAATGATGACTGAAAACAGTGTTTTAGAATATGTGTTACTTTTAAAGTTTTGTAATTTTATAACTTTATTTCCATCATAAAATGGCCATTTTATTTGTTATCGAAACGGGAGTTCGACAGAAACAAATTCAATATATTTTACTCTAAATGATGGACAGAACAAATAATTATTGCATTAATTCCGCATGGCTTCTGCTGGGAATATGTACATCACTATGTTTCAAATGGATTTGTGCAGTCGATCGATTTGTGCATCCAAATGCACATCATCCCGTCATTTTGTTGAAAAGTAGGAGTACATAATAAAATGTATGCTTTCTTATGCTCATCATGTTTGGATTGTGTTCTACAGCATATTCTTCAAAATTTGTTGAAACAAGTTTGTGTTAAGTGAATTATACTGGGAGTAGTGTATATAAAGGTGTTGACAAAGTTGCTTTTACAATAATTTTGAAAATTCATAAAATATAAATGTTCCACAACATTCAAAATGTCTTGGGGATCTTATTGAGCTAAATACACCAATGATGACTGAAAACAGTGTTTTAGAATATGTGTTACTTTTAAAGTTTTGTAATTTTATAACTTTACTTCCATCATAAAATGGCCATTTTATTTGTTATCGAAACGGGAGTTCGACAGAAACAAATTCAATATATTTTACTCTAAATGATGGACAGAACAAATAATTATTGCACTCCCAGTACAAAATAAAATGAGTGTTTACACTGATGCAATAGATTTTAATATTTTGTCGACAATAATGTTATGCTCTACATAGATCTACATTTTTCAAACTAAAATTAGTAAAAGTAAACCTTACGTAGATAGGAAAGTACATAACCACCTATCATATTTTAATACCGCGGGATGCATCACTGATGTGTAATGTATTTATATTGCTTATGGAAATAGCAGCTGGATTTATGGTGCAAATAAAATGGTTTCATTATTGAATGTTTCTCGGCTTCAGTAAGTTGATGTTATCTAAACGTTTCATTAAAACTTCACTTCAAAATGTATAGCCAGATGTACCTAGTGAAAAATGAACATGATAGTACCATCGTTTTTATATTCCAACAAAAACAATGCCAATCATTCAATATGACATCGGCGGCTTCGTGCATGGAGAGGTGGTATTTTTTCTTTTAAATCAATCCGTCTGTCATGAACCGTAGCTATGTTCATTCTCCATTTATTCCATATATTTTCCTTCTTTACTTTACTGAATCTGTGATATAAACAGCAGCTGGTCCACGTTTCATTTTGATAATTTTATCGGTCACGACTCGATCGCATGGCGGCGGCTAATCCAAATCTACACATGTTGATGACGTATTTCTTGCATCAATTAACTCAGCGTAGCTAATCGAAGTCTGACGGACATTCCCGAATATTCATGAGCATGCCTTATATGGATTGTGAAGGTGGGCCCAAAGTAGAAACTCCGCGTACGCAGAGTTATTTTTTCGATATATTGTCAGGGTCATTAGTGATTACTAAAACATAATTCTAATGAAATAAAGGCATAGAATTACATGAGATAATCATATTAACAGGATTACCTAATAATTGCGTACATTACACAGATATTAAAATTCTCAAAGAATCCCTTTAAAGCGACCTTGTCTTTTCTGTTATACAGAATCACCCTTACCAAGGGCTGGTAATTATATACGCTAGAAATTCGCGGAATCATTTATACTTCGTCTAGTTTGCCTCCTTTGGTACTGCACGTCTTACATTGAGCTAAACAGTCATAACCATGTTAGGGAAATTGTGATAGGTCATCTTTTTCTGATTTCCAACTTTCTTGTAAGCAAATTACATTAAATTTAAAATGGTTACTACATTGCTTGCTCGTCTGCAAAAAGCCTCCAGTTCGTTAAATTTAAAATTCATTGATTGAATGTTTGTGCTTAAGACATTAAAACGTGTAGTGTTTGTCTGAGTAAGTTTGTTAAACTTATAATAGGATGACCGACGTATTAGCTTAGGTTAATCATTTTCAATGTCATTTGTGTATATGATGTTAATTAAGTCATTATTATTAATACCTAATAAATAGGAGAGGAACGTTTCATCTAATGCCATGCTTTTATATAATTTTGCATTTATCGCATGTGTTTGTTATTATATTTGTATTTGTAAATGAGTGTTCAAAAAGTGTGATATATATATATCCCGATAATTAAATAGATTTGTGGCATTGCCTGTTATAATTTTTAATAACGTAATGCACTGAATGTAAACGTGAGATTGATTAGAAATGTAAATGTGAGAACAGGTTGAGATAGTCATCTTCTAGTTTTGTATGTAGAAAAATAACATAAAATAAGAAACATGATTTGCATAATGAATGCAACAAGACCTTGTCAGATTTAGACATCGTATCTGTCAATCCATTTTACTGACAATAAAATAAGAAAAAGAAAGAAAAGTATATATATAATATATATATATTATTAAATACAAACGTATTTATATATTAGCTGTATAACTATTTGAAATAACAAATATACAAAACAACATAAACAGCATTCAACTTCCAAAATAAAAAATATACCTTTTCATGAGAAAACTGAAAAGTTTAACGGGGTGTGCAGTAGTCCACGTAGAGCTAATATTTCTGGGAAGACACTAAGACTAAATATTATCTTGCTAATTATCACTTAAGAGTGCACAGAGAAATTGCATGTCAAGAGTACAACAAACATTAGCAATTTAGATAGAGCAGTTAAACTAGATTGATTGTTCAGCATGTGGTAACAGACTAACTAACTAGGAATGTCACCAGAGATATTGGGGATATTCCCAATATCCCTGTTGTCACTGCAACAACGTTTGCTTGTAATCTCTGACTCAGTGTAGAAAATACAGTTTAACATTATATGCAGAAGTCGATGTAATGCTTGGCATGTGTTTACGTCAGCTTTACACTATTGTAAATTAAGAGTAGGAGAAAGGAGAAGAAGAGATAGAAAAAACAAGTTTGTTGAGAAAGATAGAATTTGAAAGAATAATAATTTAAAACAATTAATGATAATATTAACTGACATATACTTATATTATCCAGGGGCCGGTTTCATGAAGCGGCTAAGAACGTTCTTAAAGATGATTGTCTTAGCAAATGACGTGATTTTTTAAATATAAACGAAAATAGGAGTTTACACAAACACGTGAAGCTAAGTAATTGCGTAACTTTTTAAGTACGCTTCATGAAACCGGCCCCAGGAGTCTACAGTGTCAGTAGTTATTATCATTCCTGCGTAGGCGACTCACGTCACGCTGTCTCGGGTAACAAAAATAATAAAACAAAACAAAAACGTTCGATGAGGTCACGTTGCTCACCGCGGGTCGCATCTGATGTACGGCGCTTGCGCGAGCATGCGCAATACGCAAAACGGAACCGGAACTTACTCTCAGACCGGAACCTCCTTCCAGACCGATGTACCGTACATCAAATGCGACCCGCGGTGAGCAACGTGACCTCATCTGACCAATCAACTTTGACTCCTTGCCAGAAGTATGTGTCGACTGAGTTACATTGCGGTGAGCCACGCGACCTCAGATGACTGATCACCATTGACCCTTGCTCGACGCTCGCGACGACTGAATTACATAATTAATCATTTTTCGCTTGCTGTAGCGACCGTTACTCCACTGACCTACTTGCCCCCCTACGGTGTTTCATACATGCCAAATTGACAGAGATATGTGTCATTTATAAATTGTTACCACCCAGGATCCCCACCCCCGACGAATTTTTATAAATATAAATCTACGAACCACCCCAAATGGGCCTGCTAGATTACACACACAATTTCAGCTTCATACATGCCAAACTGACAGAGATTTGTGTCATTTGTGTTTACCACAAAACCCACTGTGCGTATAAACAGCGCTGAAAACTGCAGCTTTGTGTGACGAAGTCATAAGATACACAACGCTCTGAGACAATGACATCAAAATAAAACACATTTTTTTTGCAAATAATTACAAGTTATGCTAATTATGAGGGTTTGTTATGTATACTAACAATTACAAAAGTAACCGTATCATTAACGTAAACTATAATATAATTTGGTCACGCATAGTTTCGGCGAACACCGTGTTTAAGCTGGCCAAAATAGGCGCTAACCTTTGACATGTACAGTGTGTACGCAAAACGGAACCGGAACTAACTCTTAGACCGGAACCTCCTTCCAAACCGCACAGCTGCGGGCCGAAAGTAGGCGCTATCCTTTGACAAGTACAATCGCATGCGCAATACGCAAAACGGAACCGGAACTTACTCTCAGACCGGAACCTCCTTCCAGACCGGTACACCGGTACAGCGGCACTGCGTCAAGTCCTCTTTGACGAAGATTTGGAGTTGGTTTTCACTGATGCTGTTACACAATCGGCTTCTAGCCCGTATGACTTCGTCACGCACGTTAACTCTATTGAATCGCACGATGACTACTCGATGCCGATCACCGGTTGCTGCCAAGCCTATGGCTAATTACAATGTCCTATTGTGTCACTGGGGGAGGGTCACTGCCATTTTGTCATTCATGATTTCCACTACTTAGGCAGTAGTGTCCTCCCCTCCCCAGTTTCAGGGATTCCGTGGAACCTTAGGTATTGTTCAATGTTATCGCACTCCCATTCGAGATGATCAACTTTTTCTTCGAGGGCGGCAATTATGTGCTCTTTGGTTTCGAGCTTCGAGTTCAGGGGCCGGTTTCATGAGACGTACTTCGCAGCGGCCGCTAAGACGTCGTAAGCTTAATACGTCGTAAACTGGTAAAGTTACGCAAGTTGCGTTTCATGAGTCACCTTAAGATCGACTAGCCTCCCTAGTTGCTGTTAGCGTTGCGCCTTGAAATGAGTAGGCGTAAACTTACGTTTTTGGTCTAAGTCGAGTGAAGGTAATTTTGCTGCGTGCGTTCAGGGTGTGTGGAGGGTGGGTTTGTTTTCACTATTGTATGCATAGATCTACATAATGGCGTGGCGTCTAATATACAAAATATTATATAGCCATTTAATTATGACTATTTCAGTATTTTTATTCATATTTTATATTAAAATTTTTTTTTTAATCACTTAGGCTATTGTTATAAACGATATTTTACAAATTATTTATTTTTACTACTTATACATTGATTTATTTGTACATAATTGCTCTATTATTATTGTGCTATATTATTTTTTAAATAATTCTTATTACTAGTAGCTAATATTTATATTTGGATATATCCTTATTCAGCATTTCTGCACTATTTTATTTCTGTATTTATCTTAAATAGTTATTATTACTTATAGTATTTTAAATACATTTGTGATTTTGACATTCTACAGTATTTTAATATATTGTGAAACGCCAGGATTCATTTTGGACCTGCACTGTACCAAACAGAATGTTATTAGATAATACAGGGCCTACCACAATACTTGCTTGTGTGAGTAACGTACTTATTGATGGGTATATGGAACCTCGCGTTTCTTTGGTTCAAACTTTTATATTTTATTGATTTGATACGCTTGGCTGGGATTTGATAAAAAAATATTTTGATGTGATGATATCTTTGTAATTACGACAATGCTATAAACTATGGGACGCTAAAGTGTTGCTGTTTGTTATATTTGGCTCCGACTTCTATCAAAGTTACACGTTATCAAATTACGTACAATATCATACACGGCATACCATGTTCTGTGACACAACGGCACTGCTGGTGAAATAGTAGGACTAACCAACGTTTGGTTCAAATGTGCTCAACTCCACTAACATTACTTCAATGTTCTAGTGCTTTGCCAAATGTTTATTAGTGCTCTAACATGTGTCCCTTTTCCTGGGTGTTGGTGTCCACACACCTCTTGCTATATTCCTTCACGTCGTTTGTACTATTGGCCCCTGACCTGACCTACCAATTGGTGAGGTATGTAAAAACATAAAGGTATTTATTTACTTTTACCAGTGGACAAATTGGGTGCTCAGTCATACACCAGGTGCCTCTGTAGTACAGTATGGTGACATTTATTGTAACATCCAATATGGTCAATATTGTTGTGATATAAATTTGCTACCCATGCATTTGTGTCGCACAGTTTGCGTGACACTGGATACCAGAAGCTCCAGTTTTGCTAAGCTTTGTAGACACACTGTACATTGCTCTAGCCTTTCTCTCATGTTGTAACCCTGTAATCCCCATTTTTGAGCGTAGCCACAGTGACACCACTCAACCCTTTGTTATGCAGCCACCTTCACTGGAGCGAAGCATAGTGTATATCATTACTCGTTTCGGAGAAGTCCCTTTATAACAACCGCGACTTAACCCCCGCTCTTTCTTTGTGCTAACAGTCCCAAACTAATTTTACTGACAGCTTGGTAATGTAACTCCCGCCCTTTTGTGTGGTATCAGTCTCGTTTGGCAGGTGATATGACCATGACCATAGCAATCCCGCTCTTTTCGTACGTTAATAGTCCCATAAAAGGTTACCTTAATCATAGTAAGAATACAATCTTGCCTGGTCTTATTGATAAGCCATTGGCCATATACAGATACACTAGTATTTAGATGGGACGTTGAGCCATGTCTTCTCTGTGGAAACTGTTTCTCAATTCTCCTACACCCGTTGCCCCACTATGTTTCAGTATGGACGCCTAAAGAATGACTAAGCTTTGGTCCATTTACCCCTTTAATCAATCTTAGCACTGTACAAGTTAGGGAAGTGTTTTCATCTTCTTTACATTTATAGAATGTCGCAGAATGAAAAAAGACGAAGGGGCATTAGTAAAGAACGGTGAAATTTGACTAATTAAATGCAAGTTAATTTCCATGAGAGTGGCCAAGGAATGGAACAAAGTAGCTACTATGTAAATATTGAGAGGAGGCGATAGCGTAGTCGTTAGTGCAGTACACTTTCATTACACAGTCATCGTGGCGTGGCTGAATGCTTTCCAAAGAAATCGAGATTACACGAATGAGCAAATTGTAACAAACTTAATGTATTTGTGTCGTGGTCACTACACAAAGGTGGGTCGTTACGAGATCAACACGACAGAGGCACGACTACAGATGTGGTTATTATTTTTTAATTTCAAAAATCTGGCCAAATGCACCGAACTAATTAGAGAATGCGATCGGTCGTGCGATATTTTAATTCTAGTAGCGTCTTCAGACCCCTTAACTGATGTCACGGTAGACGAAGCGAACAAATAATCACGAATCCAGCCATACTGTTTTGTGTTGGCCATCTAGAAGTAGGGTCCGATTCTGAAGCTTGCCCATAATAAGATCTGTTGTTACCATATTCAGCATGTCAATTTGAACGTGTCCAGGTAGTCACATCTTATTTCCTCTCTCCCCAGCTGAAGTTTTGATATGACCCCGTTTGCACGTACTCACCTTCTCACTTTACGCACACACACAAACAAACGCACGCACACACACGCACTCAAACGCGCGCGCGCGCACACACACGCACACGCGCATACACATGTTGGAATATTTGAAGCATTAGGCACCTTTCGAAATTTCGCGGTTACACATAAGCTGCATTCACACCTACAGAATTCAAACGGTTTAGCTAAAGCGTTTTAGTTAAACCGGTTCATGCTTGAAAATTGTGAGCGTTCACACATGCAATAGCTAAACCGTTTTAAGGAGGAAGTTGGTATGCGCACATGCGCAAGCTAGCATAACAACATTGTTACCGATGTCCCCCTGACCCAGCCTCGGCGCCCTCGCTCAGGTCTCGGTGCATTGCCAATCATCTGAACCGCTCAGGTCGCGGTTCAGACGATTGGCAATGCACCGATATATAATTATATTTCCTTCTAAATCGGACTACCCCCGATCGTCTCCCCACAACTCCACTAACAGCCGAACTTCCCCATCGTCCCAGTTGTCGCGTCGCACTTGCGTTTCTTTTGATTTTGCGTAGATCGAAGTCGAATACATGATTGCGCCAAAATGTTGTTTATGTTTACGTTATAGACAGGAAGCGACAAGGCGCGAGATCGAATGCGCATGACTGTGACGTGCTTAAAATGTTTTAGCTAATCCGCTTGCGTTCACACTTGCAACTTGAACCGTTTTAGCTAAAACAGTTTAACTAAACCACCTACTGAAGTGGATTAGCTAAACCGTTTTAGTTAAAACGTTTTAGCGCTAAATCGCGTCCACACGTCTGTTTTCTGACTGGATTAGTTAAAACGTTTTAACTAAACCGTTTTAAAGTGTGTGAACGCAGCTATAGTGATACAGATAGCTATCAGTATCCGTATGCGTAACAGCACCGGCTAAAACCAGTTTCGCTTAAATGAACGGTTAGAGGTTAGCCGCTAAATTATTTTCCTGGGTTTTCCAGTACAAATTGAGCGATAAGGTAGGTTCTATTTTATTTTATTTGTTTCAGAAAATAATACACGTATGGCTATAATTCCTAAATAAGAAAAACAGTCAAAACAATGTCATAGTCAGTTTCACGACACAACACATAAAATGGAAATCGGTTGACAATTAATTTCCATTGAGCTTTAGGGGCATTTTTGTGACGAAATCTACACGAACACTCTTACTTTGCTGACTTAACAGATGGCAATAATATATTATAATCTGAACTCGTTGTCTGGCCCTGAAGCTGAGCATATCTAGGCTGACGCTTCAAAACGCACGGATATGTAACCGATCTCAATGACAGAATAGACCATCGAAATGCCCGAGATACCTCAAATGTTGCACATGAGGCAAATCTAGGTATAATACAGTCTCGAACGAAACTATCCACAGTCCTCCAAAGGTTGCGTTTTCGACAAAATGCAGTGTTTTGCTATCCGTTTTTTATATACGTGTAGCCGGCCTCCTATCCGTCGAGTTCACTTCAGTGGACGTTTAGTAACGTGTCTACACTCCGCCATAGCCTGTCCCAAGCCAGGTTGAAAAAGGAGGAGTGATGGGCGTAGGGCCAGTAACCCTACCCCGTAAAAACAAACCCTACTACAGAAACGACGAGAAGAAGCCATTCCGGTAGACTTTCAAGGGGAAGAAGAGAAGGAACATCCATAAATGTGGATGCATCTGCATCTACAGATGTATCTACACCTACAGATGTATCTATGACAGGGTTGAGTGAAAGCCGTCAGGAAGCTCGACCCCCGATGAGCCATATCTTTAACGCCAAAACTAACACCAGATCGTGGAGAGAGCACATCACCAATGAAGAAGTAATGAGGAGGGCAGGTCTGGATAGCCTACATTACATAGTGAAGTCTCGACGACGAAGACTAGCGGGACATATCCTACGCCTACCAAGAGAGAACAGCACATGTAGCAATGGAGTTGGTGCCTGAAGGTGGAAACAGAAGGAGAGGAAGGCCGACTAAGACCTGGCGCAAGACGTTTAAAGAAGATCTGGTAGAAATGGAAATCACCTGGAATGAGGCCAAAGAAATTGCGAAAGACCGTAGTAGATGGAGAAAGCTCGTCGCTCGATGGACACGAGGAACTAAGTAAGTAAGTCTACACGTTACTAGAGCGAGCTAAGTGCTGACGTCAGAGGCACAGTCTTGTAATATACATGTATATCTATTTATTAATTCATATCAAAATTAACAGACTAACACATTGTCTAATGTCGTTCCGACATAATTATTTTGTAATGTAATCTAATTTTGCAGTGTTACACAAACATTGTACACCTAGTGTTTAAATGGCTCGTTAATTGCTTGCTAATGGTACATGTCATTTCCCATGTGGTTTAATAAAGGATGGCATGCCTGTAATTTTTGTTTACTTAAGACGATACCTTTCATTTATTAATCTTAATGCGGTGTTTAAGTAAGCCTAGCACACATTGTTGTTCTAGGGCATATAATTATATATAAAAAACATGGCCTCGAATACGGTTCCACTTTGTTATGAGCATGCAATGTTATAATTAATGTAGCTATGTAATGCTTATAATATTATATATTTCGTAGGTAACTCCTTTGTTTATTTTGTAATCTCTCATCTAGTGTATTACTGTACAGTGGTTTAAACTATTATATCTCACTTCGTTGTTGTGAGCTATGGCACGGTAGTATATTTTTATGCAGCCAGCAAAGCCATTTACGTTTTATTTGTTTCCGTGTCTTCTTGTTGACTATGAATACTGTACTGATACATGTCCATCGTCATATTATTTTGCTTTATTTGTTGAACATTGTCTAACAAAACATACAAACAAACACAATGATGCAACTACTCAAAGTTATATTATTCGGTTAGCGACCATCGATACATTATTTACTGCCTCTTTGGTACAAACACCCCCGTTATACACTGAACCCAACAGTTTGAGCGCATTTTTCTTTCACACTTGGGTGATATTGACAACACCAATTTAATTAGATACATTATATATTGATAACAATGAACTGCAAGTCATAAGACATTCATCATATTACGACATAGATCACTTTAAGATACTTGCTGATGATAGAAATGGACAATTTTCAATACTCAGCTTAACAACACGGGGGTACCACTCTCAAAGAATTAATCAACTTCAGAAAAGGGCTGTACGTTTAATAACTTTGAGTAATTTTTATGCTCATACTGACCCGTTATTAAAAAAATAAAACTTACTAAAAGTTAATTAAAACTTTACTATAAATTTATACATAACAAATTATCTGCTCACCTTCTACATTGGAAAATAGCTAAAAAATACCATGATTCATGGTCACAATACACACAACCACCACAAAATTCACATTTACGGTACAAATCATTCATTTGCAAAACTATGTTTGAAATGCAGTTTACCAAACACAATTAACAACACTTCCTTTAGTGTGACAGCTAAACTGTATACACACAGTTTACATGGTTTTTTAAAACTATACTAAGAACCATTTCATTCAAAACTACAACAACACGTGCACAAACATTAACTGTTATGCCTGCATGTATACACGCAATCAACCACAATGATCACACCCAAACACCATGACATACTGCTTACCTCACCACATTCTAAGAACATACATCTTATAATAAAATAATCTATCCTGTTTTGTCACTGACGGTATCTTATTTTATGTTACTGCTTATGTCTTACATAACAGACAACATATTTTTGTCTTTCACCAGAAACTGAACTACAATTATACTATGTGTGGCTCCCACGGTAGCGACTTCTTTTCAAGTCTTAGTGGGATGTACAGTCTGGATAAATAAACCCACTTCTGCTCTGTTATTCTGTCCGTATCCGTAGCCGCAGCCGCACATGGTCGAAAGGTGTCTATTATTCTACGATGCATTGATGATTATTTAGTTGAGAGGGCTGGAGAATGTCGTAGCTCCCGCTCGCTGGCAACCGCAGAACAGTTAGTGCAGCTGCCAGTTACTGGAGAGAGACTACTGTCGCATGACCAGTCAATCGTGTCGCTAAATTAAACATTGACCTATTTCAAGCTCAGCCCACAAGCCACTCCGCCACTTGCATATATCACACCTATCGACTTCTAATAACACGTGCCGTGCTGCTACCTCGCAAACCCCCAACCTACCTCATCGTTGCTGACACCACAGAGGACACACACTTGAGTAAGTACACTAAAACATTGCTTTGTAATGCGTGATAGCCACGGCGAAAACACTGATAGGAAACTAGAGTAAATATCAATAACTGGCCAGCTATGCGCGGCCACTCTGTGCCAGCCGACATGCCACGTGCAGACGGTAGAAGGCTTTCTGTAACATTCGTAACACCGTTTACTGGTGAGCGTGAACGATTCACACCGCCGCCGATGGTAACTCAATTACGGCACTCGGCAATTTGTCGCCACTTCAAACATATTGTTCTAGCAGTATCATGACTACATAAGTCTTTTATCAAACGGAGTGTGTGTCTCTGTTTGTTTGTTTGTTTATGGACGAGCCCATTGGACCGTAGTATAATGGTGCGTTCCAATTATTTCGTGTATAGCGTGAACACGACTTTGCGATTTTGAAAGTTCAGGTACAACCTGGCAGTCTCACCTGCCGGCTGCCTAAGCCAGGATTCCAAGTCTTATGCATGAACCGAGACAATTAATTTATTATAGTCTGAGACAATGCCATTGTCCGAGAGAATAGACGTCGGCACTTCTGCCGTCGCGAAGTAGGCATGCATGAACCGAGACAATAAGTCAGAGAATTTAACGCGATTGTCCCGACGTTTGGTGTTGGGCTAATTTTAGACGAGGGGATCCCGGGAAACCCCGAATAGTTTTGCGAACAGCGCAGGCGCCTCCCGTTACTTCCTTCCGGGTAACGTTCGTGTGATTCGAGTTGTAAACACGTAGCTTAGAAGTGTCAAATTATTTACCCTGATTTTACGTTGATCCTCGTGTTTTACCATCAACAATGTGATCGTGGATATAACAAGGAAGGGAGTAAGACATTGACTCGCGCATTCCTCTCCCTATTCCTGAGGTATTTGTCCATGTGTCCTTTTTTGCTGCAATGTTGGTTGACATTATCATGAACCGCTGTCGCTGGCGCTGCCTCCGTAAATGATTTTTCTATTCCATTCAGTCACAGTGACAGGTCAAAATACGTGTCACTGAAATCTCTTCACGCTGTAAAGCCTATTGTAATATACTGTCTGGACTTGCAGTGGTTCAAGTGACACATTCTGGCCAAAGAGTTATTTATACAGCGCAGTTAGGACGCACGGTTTTGGACCTAGTCCTACGCGTCTTTGAGTTTGACATAAATTACGATATTTGGATTCCGCCTGTCTATTTTCGTAAGAACTTCACTAAAAACGATTTGTCTAACAGTTTGTTTCACATCATCGAAAACACATGTGTTAAAGATTTAGAATATGGCTACATTGATACGGAAATATAATTTTTTTTTTCAAGTTTTTTATCAAAACAGCATAAAACATGAGGACGTACGATTTCTGCTCCCACTAATGTACCTTGTCTCAATTGACTCGAGTAGTGATGTCAATCAATCAATCAATCAATCAATCAATCACAATCACAATACTTTATTGTCCCTTGTGAGGGAAATTCATTTGGAGTGTAGAGCAGCATATTAAGACATATAAAACAAATGTACATGCAATATACACAATGTAAAAATAAAGAGAGTAAAAGTAATAAAAGTTATATCGGTTAAATAAAAAAAATATGTTAAATAAGTTAAATAAATTACAACAGTTTTTAAAAAGTTAAGTTAAAGTTAAATCATCTCACAAATCATCTCAGGCTCACTCAGTGTCAGACTGGCAGAGATGGAGGGGAACGAAGGTCAGTTACTCATTCATTAGTCTTATTGACGAGGTGACAAAAGCGTTTCGAGTGCGGTTCAATTTGCAGTGAGGAAGTTGAAAGCCGCGGCCAGAAGGAAATAGTTTATAGCATGGAAACAGGGGATGTTCGGGTTCCTTCCCTTTCTCTCTGCCCGTTGCCTGTATAGATCTTCTAGACTGGTCTGCTTTTTTCCCACCACCTTGCCACAAACCCTGACTGTTCATGCCAGAGTGTTGCGATGCACGATACTCAGGCCGCCGTACCACACAAGAAAACCAAATGTAATAGAGCTTTCTATGTAGCATCTGTAGAAGGTTTGTAGAACATGTGTGCTGACACTGAGTGACCTGAGCTTGCGTAAGAAATACAGCTTTTGCTGGCACTTTCTGTTAATTATCGCTGTATTTTCACCAAATGTGAGCTTTGCATCAATGATACTGCTGATATACTTGTATTCATCTACTCTCCTTACACACTCTCGGTTAATGAATAGTCTCTTGGGAGAAGTTGTATTTTTCCTAAAATCTATTATGAGTTCTTCAGTTTTACGAGTGTCCAGGTCTAGGAAATGATTGTCACACCACACTGTGAAATCAGCGACAGCGCTCGCACACACTTGATCAGAGCCGGATAGGTCGGCGATAGCTGTGTCATCGCTGTATTTGATAAAATTGTCGCTCTCCTGGCTGCCACGACAGTCGTCTGTGTAAAGTGTGAACATAACAGGGGAGATCACCAAGCCCTGGGGGGCACCGGTGAAGAGTGAGCTCGAAACAGCACCATTATAGCGCACTACTTGCGTACGCTCAGTAAGAAACTGGTTTACCCACAAGATTATGTGTGGGTTCACATGCATATTGACATATTGTCAAATGCTTTCAATCTCTTAAAGAAGTTCATATTACTAAATTCCATTATCATTCTGGTCGTCCTCTGTTTATCACTCCTTCGTCTTACATTTCATGGCTCAGTGTTCACCATGTAGATGCACCTAGCGTAGAGTTTGCCTTCTTACAATCCTGGATGGCTCAGCTTTAGTTTACGCTCAGCACACTGCTCCGTTACTTCCAGTTTGTCTGTTATTACTCCAAAGTCTTTCTCTTTGTGTGATATTTCTATAGGGTAATTTCTCATGATGCAGTCGTGCTCTCTCTTTTTTTGTCCATACTGCACTCCTCGTGGACCATAACTAGCATTTTTGGATTTTTTAGGTACACTGCTTTAAGTGGTATCTCAAATTTGTCTAGTATTATCAAGCCTAGTTTTTATATTTGTGTCATGTTTCTGTAGTGTCATTTTCCATGACGTAGTAGTAGTATTATAATATTTTTGTAACTCACTCACGTCACGCCAATTATGCAACTGGTAAATTTATGCAACTGGGTCAAGTAGGTGCTACGAAGTCGTATTTACGATATAAACGAGCCCGTTGGAATGCAGCGTAATTATACCAAGTTCCTATCTATGTAAATGCACATTTACTAATGTTAATGCAAACTTCATTTTCCTCCCGCAGATGGCGCCAGTGGTCCGTCTGCGTCGCCATGTCTTGGTGCGACTTGTAGCTGTGTTTTCATTTAGCTTTCTATTAAAATCATTGTACGACATGCACGTGTATGACGTCGACTCGAAAAATACAGTGCAAAGTACGACTTTCTCCAACGCCGTCTTTTCGACAGTACGCACTGGTTCCCTCCGGCCGCCACCATCGACGGAGGGTGCAGTGACGTCATTCGTCAGAGGTTACCGGCACGTGGACACACATTCGAAACCCCGAGATGTACAAACGCACAACGGAGTGTGGCAAGTGGTGGACGCCGATGTGTACCTGTTTTCGGCGTTTTATGACAACCGTCCCGGCCTTGAGACGCCGATGATTCGCACGATTGCCGTGTCCAAATACGTCTCCGATAGCGAGCTGCGTTGTTTGTTGTGGTTCCCGAACACCGCCCGACCGCTAGTGACCAAAGCGACTGCGTCAGCAGTCGGAGCGTGGTTCAACATTGAAGGACACGGCGTGTTCTGCGCTGTCATTCTGTCATGCGCAGTGCGCGCTGACACCGGACATCCGGCGCCGATTCCCGAACACGTGTCGGTCATGACGATCCGGCAAACGGCTCCGATGACGCTGCTGCGCGTGCAGGTTCCGGAAAAACCCGACCACCCGATCTCATTTGGCCACTGCATGTCCGTCGTGTACTGGCGCCACGACCCGTATCGCATCGTCGAATGGATGGAGCTTCACCGGATGTGGGGCGTGGAGGAAGTGACGATATACAACAGCAGTCTCCTCCCTAAAGCCGCTCGCGTCTATGAGCATTACGCCAAAAAAGGCTTCGTCGACTTCCGGCAAGCCCCTCTTGCTGTCGACGCGAATCGCGACGACGAACAGGCAATACTACTCAACATGTCTCCGGTGCTCAACGACTGTATGTACCGGAACTTGTACAGGTATCGCCGCCTGGTTATCACCGATATAGACGAGATGATTGTTCCCCGCATGCACGACAACTACACGGCCATGTTGGAGGCAATAGAAGAGGCTTACGAACAAACCTACGGACAATCCACAACGTCAGGCGTAAAAACTACGCGCCCGTCCTTTCTTAGTCAGCGTTATAGGATTTCGGCGAAACCTAAAAAGGTGCTCCTGCCGGCATCGTACTTGTTCAACAATGTCTACTTTTTCAGCGATTTTAACGCCACCAACTCTGCACCGTGGTTTTTAAACACACAGCGATATTTTCAACACGTCAAACCGAGTGAGCCTGGTTATTCGGTGAAAACTATATACAATCCGCGCGAATGTGTTGGGGTTCAGAATCATTACTGCTGGGTTCCTCTCAATAAGAATACGCCGTTGTATGTCGGTGTGCCACTTTCAATCGGCATGAATTACCATTACAAGAAGTGCCACTTTGATGTCTATCTGGAGAAACCTGGTCACTGCAGGCAACTCATGAAAGAGTCCAGCGTTGACCACACAATGGCGAGATTTCGACGAAGACTCGAGTCACGTGTCCGCGTCGTACTGAAAGAACTCAACCTAGACACGCTATCTCCCCGAGATTCGTAGTTGAGTAATCGATATAACATAGCCCAGCAAACACATATGTCGTAATGGTAAATAAATTGTCTGCTTTTCCAAACAAATCTGCATCTTCTAATAGCAGGAATGTTCACAGAACGTTCATGGAACGTATCTCTTCAATAACGTTATGAGAACGTTACTAGAACGTTCTGACACATTGTTCGCAGAACGTTCTGACACATTGTTCGCAGAACGTTATTGGAACGTAACACTAATACTGTTAATAGAACGTTACTAAAATGTTCTGACACGATGTGCATGTCCTAGCTAACAAAAACATGTTCCCAGAACGTTCCCACAACGTAATTCTTATGTTACGATAACGTTAGACGGAACGTTCTGAGAACGTTTTTTGGAAAATTTTCTTAACGTTCCCAGAACGTTCATAGGCGTGTCTAAGGGGGCCTGGAGGATATGTGCCCCCTAGATCTTTGTAATTTTGCATACCCGTAGACGTTTAATTATGAATGGGCCCATGTGACCGGGCCCCCCTAGACCCTTGGAAATGTGCCCCCGTTCATGGTACACTAACGCTGAAATCGGCGGCGAAAAAATGTAGTAGGGGTCTGTGTTTGATGATGTTGCTTAGTGGCGTTCACTTGCAGCGCTGCAGGATCTCAAGGTTAGTAATTATATCCTGCCATTTTACGCCAAGGATTGTTCGCAGGCAACGAAGGTGAAAACTGTTGAATTCCCATTCTTGTCTGCGGTACGTTGTCCATCCATGTCTCTGAACCATACAATAAAATGCTGACAACATAAGCATGGTACACTGTCAGCTTGGTGTGCAATGTTAGGCTCTTGTTGGACCAGACACGAGTCGTGAGTCTTCGAAAGGTTGTTGCTGCTTTGCCAAGTCTTGTGTTCAATTATTTGTCAGCTATAAAGTTTTTAGACATTATTGAGCCTAAGTAGAATAAATTATCACAGTGTCGATGGGTTCACCATTTACAGTGATTTTGGCTTCTTGATTCCCATGGCTCATGGTGACAGTCTTTTTGATGTAGATTTTGAGGCCAAAAGCTGTGCAAGTATTTGCGAAGCTGTTCACGATTAGTTGTAACTGTTCCTCGGAATGGGAGCGGAAGGCAGCATCGTCAGCATAGAGGGCCTCGCACACGTGAAGTGCTGTTGTTTTTGTTTGGCTTTCAAGCGTGACGTTGAGTAGATGTTTGCGTCAAGCCTGGTCCTCAGACCCACTCCAGGGTGAGCAATGTTGGCATTTTGCATAACTTCTTTGAGTAGAATGGAGAAAAATATTCCAAAAAGCGTCGGTCCCAGAACACAACCCTGATTCACACCATTTTTGATGGGGAAGGGCTCAGATATAGATCCATCAACCTGAGCTGTGCCTTGCATGTTGTTGTGGAAGGCTTGGATAATACTAAGTAGTACTGGTGGACATCCAACTTTCTTCAGGACCGTGAAGAGAGCTTGCCTATTTATATAATCAAAAGCTTTTGTGAGATCCAGAAACGCTACACGGAGTGGCATATGTTGCTCCATTGCTTTCTCTTGTAGTTGTCGTACACAGAACATCATATCTACACATTCTACAGTTCCTCTGCCATAGCGGAAACCGCACTGTGAATCGGGGTACACCCGCTTTGCCAAAGTTTGTAGACGTGTGAGGATGGTACGTGCAAATAGTTTCCCTACAACGCTGAGCAGAGATATTCCTCTGTAGTTATTGCAGTCGCCTCTGTCACCCTTGTTTTTGTACAGTGTGATTATATTTGAATCCCTCAATTCTTGTAGAATTGAGCGTCCCCGCCAGCACTTCAGGAGAAGGCTATGGAGCGGTGTAGCAATGGCTGACTGCCAGCCTTAATCAGCTCTGCGGGTATTGCCTCTAGACCAGAGGCTTTATTATTTGACTGTATGGCAACAGCTGACTCCATCTCTGTGAACTGTGGTTCGTCATCAAGTTCTTCCACGATCTCCATAGAAGGGACTTTGTCAATTGTAGACACATAATACGGTCTTACCGTGTCATAAAGGTCGGAAAAGTGCTCAACCCAGCGCTTCATTTGGTCATCTCGTTTTGTTAATGTGACACCATCTTTCGATTTGAGAGGTGCAGTTTTCCTTATTGTAGGACCTATAGCTGTGTGTATGCCCGCATACATATTTTTTGGTTCCCAGTGTTTGCTGCTGTCTCGATATCCTCACTTAGGCCAATGTAGTTATGGTTTTTCTTTGAGCAAAACTTCGGGAAGCCCTATAGCAAGCAATGTTGGTCTCATTTGGTCTGCTTTTGAATTCCAGGAGTGCTTCTCGTTTTGCCTCAATTACCGCTTCCATAATGCCAAGATTAAGTCTGGGTTATGACAAGAGCTTATGCCAAAGGTGTCGAAAGCTGATGTTTGAGCTGAATAATTCAAATGTTTTGACCACTTTTGTGTGTGATGCATACGTAATTTTACAGACTGTAATGGCAGGGCAAGTATTTATAAGTGTTACACTTCTTCTTGCCCTTTTCGACAATTGTATATGTATATATATAGTTCAATTATCTACTTTATTATGTCCATGTCTGTTGTTGTTTAAATACAAGTTTAATTAATTAATTCATGATGTATTATTGATAATACAATGTGTAGCAGAGAGTAATTGATGATCCCTCTCTCTGGACAATAGCAAAAACAAGGTATGATCCCGTAACATCCGGGAACAAGGGTCAGCACATGGCGCACGTTTGCGTGTCTGATGTGAATTAGCCTTGGCATTTTTGGCGACAATGATGCCTGAATTGTCCGCGAGAGAAGAAGAAACAGTCACATAACTAATTAAGACATAAGTGGAACATCTGATAACTAGACTGTCTAGAATATTGCCATGCCATGGCAAGGGTCCCTGGACTGGAGATATTCGACTTATCTAGACCACACTGTACTATTGTTGTGCATTGCCAACACTTCTGAAAATGGAGAGAAACGCTATATAAAGGAACACATTTCAGATTAAAATATCTTAATGTTAACAATACATAGCAGTAAACAGGTGATTTGCTGCAGTTCAGACGATTACAATAATTAATGGAGGAATAACGGATTAGTTCCAGTGGAAAGAATTCTACCACAGGCCCTAAATAATACTTTATTTTCTGGACTCGGTCAGACATATCATAATTTGTTTATCCTTTAGGTTTTCTAAGTAGGATGGGCTCTTTGAACTTGGTGTACGATTACCACAAGATACGATCATACGCAATGTGCATTTGCTTGATCATGATTAGCAATGACATTGGCAATGCACAACACTAGTATAGTAGTCTAGATAAGTCGACTATCTCCAGTCCAGGGACCCACGCCATGGCATGGCAATATTTAACAAGATTTAACAAGATTGCTACTCAGTCCCAGAGAATTAAATCTAGATGGCAGGTAGACAAGGAAGCCTTTTGGCTTATCGAGAGTCCAACCGTTTTTATCTACGTTTAATCCGCCCTTTAAGGTATGTGTCGATTTTATTTTTAAACATATTCACGCTACTAGCACACACACAGTCAGCAGATAATATGTTCCATTCATTTACAGTTCTTTGTGAAAATGAGAACTTTCTTATATCTAATCTACACTGCTCCTTTACTAAAGTAACTTCATGTCCTCTAGTCCTATCTTTCTTAAATGAGAAAAACATTTCTATCAATATTTTCATAACCATTCAATATTTTAAACACTTCTATCTGATCTCCTCTCAATTACCTGGTATCTAGTGTTGTTAAACCACATTCTTTTAGGCGTATCTCTTAACTAAGATCCCTCAGTTTTGGTATCGTTTTAATCGCTCTCTTCTGTACTCTTTCTAGCATATCTATGTCCTTCCTGCGATACGGCCTCCACGCTTTTATACAATATTCTAAATGAGGCCTCACTATTGTTTTGTACAGCGGTATTATTAGTTCTTTTTCCTTATACGCTATATTTCGCCTACTTTTTTCCCTTTGAAGCTGCAATTACACACTGCTCTGAAACCTTCATGTCAGCACTAATGGTTAACCCTACGTCCTTTTATTTTACAGTAGTATTTAGTACAGTACCCCCATTGTATATTGTACATCTTCGTTCCCATATCCTGTGTGGAGACATTTACATTTTCCAAAATTGAACAACATTTGCCACTTTTCAGACCATTTGATAAACCTGTCAAGATTATCTTGTAAATGCTGTCTATCTGCACCACGTTTAATCCTTCTAAACACTTTTGTATCATCCGCAAATTTCAACACCTTGTTTGTTATATCATCGTCCAAATCGTTGATATACATTAAGAATAATATTGGTCTCAGTACTGATCCCTGTGGTGCACCACTCAAAACTGATTTCCAGTTTGAAGCTTCCCCATCAATTACTACCCGTTGTCTTCTATCAATCAGCCATTTTTCTATCCAGTTAGTTATACCATTTCCTATATTATGGGCATTTACTTTAAGCAGAAATTTGTGATATGGTACTTTGTCAAAAGCTTTCTGAAAATCTAAGTAGATGATATCTACTGGTGATCCCTCGTCTACCCACTTAGTGATATCTTCCAAAAAAATAACATTTGTTAAGCATGACCTCGCTTTTAGAAACCCATGTTGAGATGGGTTTAACAAGTTATGTTTAACAAGAAAATGCACCATGTGATCTTTAATTAGTCTTTCTAATAATTTGCAAATCATCGATGTTAACCTCCCCTGGTCTGTAGTTCTCGACTTGTTTCTTGAACATTTCTCGAACGTTTCTCGAACGTTTCTCGAACGTTTCTCGAACGTTTCTCGAATGCCAAGGCCATTAGAGGTTTTGTATGTGACGTCAGAGGGTCACGTAATTGTTGTGTATACGCTCGGGCCGGAACGATGCACCGGTGTATTGCAATACACAACGCACGGTACGGTACACGATGCACAATATCCGCATCGCGATACAATGAGATACACGACAGCGGTAGGCAAAACAGTATTCGCACCACCTTTGTGAAGCAATAAACGTCCTTCGCAAACCACAACTGTCTGTGTATCGATGACATATCGAGTTATAACATGTAGTACATGTATGTTATCTAACTATAATCTATATAAACATTTTACACCCTATTCTGTTTTCAATGCGCGCATGCACCTTGGACCTCATAGTTACTTATGATTGATGACGTGACGTCTGCAGTATCGTTGCCATGTCCGCGTGGGTACAGACATTCGTGAGCAACAGCCTGCTTGCGATCTGGTCTCATTCGCCATTTCATCTGGGTGTAGAGCAGCACGTTTGTTTCTGTTAGTAGAGTTGTAGAACTGAAATGTTCAGTATTTCTTAATAGTACTGATTTAATGACATTACAAACTTAGAGACAGTTTTCGTTTTCTTTTATTTTGACTCACGTACCCAAATTTCGTCCGGGGTTTGTGCAACGCCAAACCGTGTAGGGCCTAGTACTGACGCGTTGCGACAGAAATAGGTGCCAGCGAGCGTGTGTTCAGCACATCTGGGGACACCGTGACAGCTGAGCGTGCCACACTTGATGCACACAATGTGGACATGTTGCTGTTCATTAAAGCAAATAGCGAGCTGGAGTGATATGCAAGACTGCGAGTGCAACAGGGTGCTGCTGAGTTTGAAACAATGTACTTGTACTACTGATTCGTTTCAATCGTTCATAATAAATAAACGAGTGTTACTGTACCATTCTAGTCAATGTAGTTTGTATCGCGATACGCATCGTATTGTGGCCTTTGTATCGCGAAGTAGTGTATCGTTCCGGCCCTAGTATAAGTCATGTTGGAGGTCAAAACGCAGTCACTCTTGATTCTATTCAGTGTTTGTTAGTTACATTGACACGCCTGTTTGTTATCATAATGCCTGTGGCATGTAACGCCTACGGTTGTACTAACCGTCATGGCGTAAAGGAAGGATTGCCGTTGTACCGATTTCCTGTAGATATCAATCGCCGACGTAAGTGGGTCACAGCTGTCAAACGTTTGTACTGGGAGCCCACCGAGTATTCTCGCCTTTGTGGAGATCATTTCATATCAGGTCAGTACTCAGATTAGGCAGTTATCTCACTCTCGATGTTCGTGTACATTCATAACATCCCATGTTACGGCTTGTAGAATAGAATTTATTAAAATAAACATACAGCAAGCCGTAACATGGGTCGGTATGACTATCAATGGTGTAGATTTCATCAATCATGACATAGTCTACGAAACTGTCATTAACTACAATGCATATATATATATATATATAGATATATTTCTTTTCTCATATTAAAGGAAATAAAAACAAGGCATTAGCTAAAATCCGTTTTCCATGTGTACAGAAAGTTTGATATTGCATGTAACATTCGAGAACATTAAAAAAATACATTTGTAGCTTAAATTCGATTTTAAACCCGTCTGTGTAGCGATTCCCGCGGAAAATACAAATTTAATGAGGTAGGCGATCACGTGGTATCTCAACGTCACACATGACTCACACTCGCAGCAGGCCGACCCTTTCTATGCATTCAGAGCATGTTTACATGGATAATGTTGGGGTCGAAACGAGCGTCAGAATGAGTTGTTATGCAATAATTCGATGTAATACAAACACTAGTCATCATAGAGGAACAAGCAGTTATCTTACGGTTCCACATGAATTAAATTTTATTCAAAACAATGAATGCGAGTGAGCCTACAACTTGTAGTACAAGTTGACTAGGTTTCGCCGAGCTTGGGCTCGTTTTCAGAATAATTATATCGAATGCAACCAACGGGAGATAATGTACACCAATATACATACATAGCAAACATATATCGTATTCAGCTACAGAAAGTAACGTGTAAAATCTCAAAATATCACTAGAATATCGATGTGTGAAGGAGGAGTTGTACAATTTATCATAACAATTGAAATCAGTCAGTGAGTTTCTGCCGGCCGTGATAGCTCACTTGGTAAACGCGTTGGTTCCTTGCCATTCGTTTTACAATCGAGCGACGCCGGTTCAATCCTGACAGCATGCAAACTATTGATTTTCTTTACACTTTTTTTGTTTATGTTTTCACGAAGTAATATAAACCAAATTATTTAGTATACTATGATGCACTGTTTGTAAATAGTTTTTTTTATTGTTGTAGTAATTATTTATTCGCCACAAAAATGAAAATATGGTCATTATATATAACGATGTTTCTAAATTGTATTTAATCAGACAGATCACAGTCTTTTTCACATATATAATTACAATATATTACTGTACAATATATTTGCAATTAATACATTATATATCCATTACATTATATTTGTTTGGATAAATAAAATGTTGAAACATCGTTATATAATGACCATATTTTCATTTTTGTGGCGAATAAATAATTACTACAAAAATAAAAATTATTTACAAACAGTGCATCATACTATATACTAAATTATTTGGTTTATATTACTTCGTGAAAACATAAACAAAAAAGTGTAAAGAAAATCAATAGTTTGCATGCTGTCAGGATTGAACAGGCGTCGCCCGATTGTAAAATAAATAACAAGTAACCAACGCGTTTACCAACTGAGCCATCGGGACCAGCGGATACTCTCTAACTGATTTAAGTTGTTATGGTAAATTGTACAACTCCTTCATATATCGATATTCTAGTGATATTATGAGATTATACACGTTACTTTATGTAGCTGGATACAATATATGTTTGCTATGTATGTTTATTGGAGTAGATTATCTCCCGTTAGTTGCATTCGATATAATTATTCTGAAAACGAGCCCAAGCTCGGCGAAACCTAGTCGACTTGTAGGCCCATTCGCATACGTTGTTTTAAATAAAATTCGATTCATGTGGAACCGTAAGATAACTGCTTGTTCCTCTATGATGACTAGTGTTTGTATTACGTCGGAAAATTGCACAATAACTCATTATGACGCTCGTTTCGACCCAAAAACTATACTTGTAAACATGGTCTGAACGCATGGAAAGGGTCGGCCTGATGCGAGTTTGAGTCATAAGTGACGTCACATCTCGGCATCCCGAAAAGCGCGCCAAGAATATGCATATTCGAAAATGTCCGGATGTACAGCATAAAATGTGGAATTTCTAATTCATTGAATTTTTTGATTTTTTTTGCTTGGTGGACGTGGAAATAGATAGCAGGATGTAATATAACATGAATTCAAGCAATATATGTTTTTATTCCCTTTAAATTGCACATGGGTATGCCAAATTCATCTGTGCTGCTGGTTAATCACAGGCATAGCCTAGGCTACATAATGTCTAGGTTACCCAGACCCTCAACCTACAGCTATGCCTGTGCACTGGTTATATTATATTAACTACTTCACTTTTCCATTCAGGGAAGAAGAGTAAACACCCCCTGTCACCTTTCGTGCCATCGGTATTCAAGCATGAGAGGACGCAACAGCTAAAGCGTAAAAAGATTGCAATACTTGTTGAGCTGCAGTCAAATTACATTGTTGACCCACCATTATGAGGCTGCTAACTTTGGCTAATGGGTTGGATACAATTGCATTTTAATGCCTTCTGCGAACACTCCCTTTTCAGAAGTGTGTACACACATCCACAAAAAGCCGAAAGTTGATGAAATCGAGGAACACATGGCAAAACATTGAAATGTATGCCTCGCACTAGAGTCACAGAGGGGGGGAGTTACCAAGGTATTTGAACTTGACTTGCTCTAAGTAGCAGTAATTAGGCATTTAAAAATACATCCTGGAGAAAGGCATATTAACATGTGTTCTTTGTTTTGTGTCAAATAACACATGAAATGGCTGTTTTAGCTATTTTATCTACATATGTTAATATTTATGCCAACTAATATCAGATTCTTGTTTTTGCTGCAAATACTACATTGTGCATTTTTTTGATGCAAGAAGTCAATATTACAATTATAAAACAATGTGGTTCTCTGTCTGTTTGTTTGTCTGTAGACCCTTCTCTCCGTTAGGTCTGCATGTATGGGGCTGAAATGTTGTATGTGATCTTGCTGGTTCTTTGGGGTGGTTTGTGGATTTATATATTTTTTTAAATTCATTAGTGGGGTGGGGAGGTTCATCAGTTTAAAACGGCGCTTATCTCCGTCAGTTTTGTGTGTATGGGGCTGGAAATTGTTGTTCGATCTAGTGGACCCTTTGGGGTGGTTCAAAGATTTAGACTTTTTCAAAATTCTTCTGGGTGCTGTGATCTTGAGGGGTTGCCAAACATATGACTGCCATTTCCCTGGGCAGTGCTGGTCAACTCTGCTAGTTGTTCAATAATACATCATCAAATCATATTCTTTAAAAAGGCCATTAAATTCACAAAAATATGTTGTGTTTGATTCATGTATTGGTATTTAGAATGCATTCTTGTTCGACAGATGCCAGCGGTCACCCAGGTCCAGAAGTTCAAGGAAGATGACAAGGAAGATTAATTTTTGTAACTGGCAAATTAATTGAGACTCATGTATAATTGTTTCATTGTTTAATATTTTCAGAACGTTCTGGAAACGTTAAGAAAACTTTCCAAACAAAGTTTTTTAAACGTTACGATTAACGTTATCATAACATAACGGTAACGTTCTGGGAACGTTAAGAAAACTTTCCAAAAAAACGTTTTCAGAACGTTACCACTAACGTTATCATAACTTACTAGTATCGTTCTGGGAACGTTAAGAAAACTTTCCACAAAAAAAGTTTTTAAAACGTTATCACTAACGTTATCATAACATAATAGTATCGTTCTGGGAACGTTAAGAAAACTTTAAAAAAAAAAACGTTTTCAGAACGTTACCACTAACGTTAACATAACTTACTAGTATCGTTCTGGGAACGTTAAGAAAACTTTCCAAAAACAATCTCCTAACGTTACACAATAATGTCATGCATAACGTTCTCAGAACGTTACGACTAACATTACCGTAACATAAAAATAACGTTGTGGGAACGTTCTGGGAACATGTTTTTGTTAGCTGGGATAGCCTGGGACATTCATGGCTAAGATAGGAATCATTTACAACAGAAACATTTCTGAAGTCTTGAAAGCAAAAATATATTCTAAATCATTATCAAAGTGTACAATCCTAAAATGAGAAACTTTGTTAAAACTACTCAAAAGAAGAGTTCCATTGGCTATTTCCTGCGCGATTATTTCATGATCTTACTTTTCGGACAAAGAAAGAACAAGACTAGTGTCACGCACCAGTAGGCATGAGCACATCTCATATGTGTGAATTGAATTGGCTGCCGGTAGCAAGTCGTATATTCTAAAAGGTGTTGGTGTTGCCTTACAATTATGTCTCCATGGTTTGTCGCCGTCTTATTTGATGGAACTTCAAATAAGACGTGATGGACGCATACGTCAGGACGACGCGCCAACACTAAGGTATCATGAAAACGTCCAGCGATGAGTTAGCATTTGACGCAGCAACACCGCGACCACAGCGACTGTGGAACGAACAGCCGATGTACATTCGTACATCAAGAACAATATAGGTCTTATGCATGTTTATAAAGTCTTTAAAGACTCATCTTTCAATATGCATTTTAAGTAATTAATTTTTTTTAATCGTGATGTACACTATTCGTATTTTCACATTTCAGTATTGTCTGCCTTACCAGTGTTTATCTTAAGTTTTTAAATCTACTTATTTAATAATTTATTTGTTTGTGTATTGTTTTAATACACGTTTACTTCACTGTACAACGCATTGATCCTGATTTATTCTGCATGTGAGGTTTTTGTTCGTAAAACTAAGCTTAACATTGGCAAGCGAGTTTTCTCTGTAGCTGCATCTAAATCAGGAATCGACCTTCCATGACTATAAAATCATTTGAAACTAGAGATACCTTTCGTAAAAAAATCAAGACGTATGCTTCAAACTGCATTCCTACCCTAAATCATCTGCGGTCCCTTGTCCTAATGATGAGTCTCGTGCGTACCTTTCGTGATTTTGCCTATTTTAGTTTGCGCCTCTGGGATCAATGTCATGAAAATATTCATAAATTAAAACCACCACCATATTATCAAAATTTGTTTTGATTTTGTCTGTCCATGAACAGAAAACGCTAATCTGATCGTGTTCGTGTAAACATATAAACATGCGGTTGGATCATTCCAGCAAGCCAGGGGTGGTAGCTGACTACACCACCACTGGCAGATATCCTATGCGATGTATGGAAATTAGCTGAATCAGATGTACTTGTTTCTAGTAATTGACTCCGGCTGTACTGGACAACCAGAGAAAAGAGTGTAGACACAAACATAATGAGTACTCCAGTTCAGGGAATCCAAACAGGTCCAATAATTACCCGTTCGACCATTCTCACGAGCGGCTGAGCGGTAATGTATATACAGATAATTACTTATATTTCCCAAGCCAAAACTCAAACAGAAAAATCTTGAAAGACACCGAAATTATTGGCTCTGCTTAATTCGCTGCGTGCGTGCGTGCGTGCGTGCGTGTGTATGTGGTTTGTAAATGTGCAAGCGTGCCGCGCGCACATATTTGTACACCGTATTTGTCTTCTTCAACATGATACTCTTTTACAATTGAAAGTTCCCCTTTGGGACACCATTGCTCCCGGTGGAAATTCGATGAAACACCGCTCTCATTACATCTATACATGCCAGACAATAACGTGCTATCGAACTACACAAAAGTCGAGGGTATAAATGATATCATTGTAGCCTACACTTTTTCGTGCACTTTTGTTTTGTGTTACCGTTTTCATAAACTAATTTGAAACGTATTTATAGTATTTAAAAGACTGATCATATCACATGATTGCACAGATAAATAGAGGCTATATTGCCGAAATAAAGTAGTACCATGAGACGTAATAGTGATTGTGCCTTTTGTCACAAGATGTTTTTTTGGAAATTTTGAATCACCAGTTGCAGTCATATGGCATCGCTGTTTTGGAATAATTTAAAGATAGGTGTATATTAGTTAGTTCCTCTTGTTCCTTTCGGGACATCTGGCGACGAGCTTTCTCCAACTATTACGGTCCTTCGCAATTTCTTTGGCCTCATTCCAGGTGATTTCCATTTCTACCAGATCTTCTTTAAACGTCTTGCGCCAGGTCTTAGTCGGCCTTCCTCTCCTTCTATTTCCACCTTCAGGCACCCACTCCATTGCTACATGTGCTGTTCTTTCTCTTGATAGGCGTAGGATATGTCCCGCTAGTCTTCGTCGTCGAGACTTAACTATGTCATGCAGGCTATCCAGACCTGCCGTCCTCATCACTTCTGCATTAGTGATGTGCTCTCTCCACGATATGCCCAATATGAACTTGAGACATCGCCGGTGAAATATGTCTAGTTTTTTTGATATCCTCGCCATATTCTTCCACGTTTCACAGGCATATATCGCTGTTGGTATTACGATTGACATGTAAAGACGTAGTTTTATGTCCTTTCTGATGGTGGTACTGGACCATATTGGACGTAGTCTTTGGAACACTGCTGATGCCTTGCCTATCCTCGCTCGCACATATACTTCCGCGTCGCCTTCCCTAGATATCTAGCTTCCGAGGTAAGGGAAGTTCTTGACGCACTGCAACTCTTCCTGACCGATCACAATGTGGGGGTCAGATCCATCACCAACTGACAATGTTTTTGTCTTCTCATAGCTGATTCGTAATCCGACCATCTCTCCATTGTCGTTTAAATTATTGGTCATATCTTACAAGATCTCCGGCTTGTGGCTGAGCAGTGCAATGTCATCGGCAAAGTCAAAGTCTGTCAACCTATTATTTATCTACTTAACACCAAAGTTCGGACCTTTAATCGTTTTCCTCACGATGAAGTCGATAACAACAACAAAGAGGAAAGGACCTAGTTGAATACATTAATTTCACAAGTGGTGAAGTCAGGCTTTTTTTTGAACTTTGGTGATTTCAAATTTGTAAAGTTATCAACGGTAAACACGATGTGATTGGAACGCAGCATTATATCCTAAGTGACTTAGTCTCGCTTAACCGACTCTCCCCTGACTGCGTGACTTCGCTGGGAAACATAGTCTGGCCGAGAACACGCGTTATGGATGCACGCATCTAGTGATAGTCCAGTTATCATTTCATGAACCTAGAAATCTTCTATCCTATGAACATTTTTGTTGATGTGTACTCATATATGGTCCTAGAACAGATTCAGCTTGGTAGCCCAAACAGCAACTCTGGGCAACTCTGGTAATTTGCATAAATCCAAGATGGCGACTTGTCGATATCTTGAAAAATTAACTTTAGGACCACTTGTCCTAGAATTATATATAATACCTCTTTTAAGGGTGCTGGGGTGCGTAGAATCCATTTTTAATGTTATTTGTTTTAGTTAAAGGTCAATATCAGATGATGAAGGTCAGGTGAAGGTCAAATTTGATCTCTCGGTGGACAATGAATGGAAACTTCTACAACATTGTATTTTAGTTTATTCGAGCACATAAATGGATAATCTTACACTATTTGACACATTTGTTCGTGAGAAAAAACAGTAATCAATCATATTTGAAAAACACGTTGTCACATCTGTTACATGTAGTGTATATACAAATATCATTATGAACATTATCATTCATATATCTTTGTGAGGGAAATTCTTGCATTACGTAATCATGTACAAAAGTCATTGTAGCGATGTTACAAAGATTGATATCCGTAACTATTGATAAAAGATAGTTTTACACAATGCTATGCTATAAGCGTAAGGTTTACGCTATCTTAGTAACGGCAAATATTTCTTAATAATCTTCACATTTTACCTACTCCCACTCATCATCCAGGTAATCAGGATCAGCAAGACCATCCTCAGCGTCCTCCTGCTGAAATGAATGTGGCTAATTCGACTGTGCTTGGAGAAAAGATGAAGAGCAAATACATTGCCAATCTTCCCGATGGGTTCTACGACCCTATCAGTAGTCCCATCAAGATGATGGATGTTCTAAAGAAGCAGAACAAGGGCAGGCCAGTCATCGATCTTGAGACAAATTTTCTTCGGCTCTTGGTGATTGGTCAGCGACGGCGAATGGAGCTTGGGTCTATCTTCAACTACGAGCTGTGTGCAATGCCTCCATCGTTCATCGACGAGCATGATTGTTTCCGCAAAGCCAACGAATCGGGACTGGTCAAACGCCAGGGTGTGCTTGAGATCGCGCCAACAGCTGCAGAAATCATCACCGTGGATATTCAGCAGCTGTTTTTAACGTATTGTGTGGCCACACGGCGGCTGTCCCTCAGATCTGATCGCATCCCGGGGTCGGCTGAGTCTCAATCCAGATGGTACTGAGAAAATCATTGTCTTCGACAAGTACCAAGATGTATCTGCCAAGGATCACGAGAGAATACGACGGGCTGGTGACGTTACCCTCATCTACGAGCTCTCCACCACCAGTCCTCTGCCCAAAAGAGATGCAATCCTGAAGAGCAAGAACAACAAGCGCAGCCTGGAGATCGTGTTGTCTACCTTCAGTGCTGGAGAGAACGTGAAGAAGGAGACTCATGACGATGGTCCGTTTGGTCATGATGAGGCGGCCATCACCATGATCTCCTATGGCACTGAAGCTGCCAAATCTGGCAAAAGCGTGATCCGTGTACTTAGCAACGACACAGACGTGTTTGTCCTACTGGTCTATTGGGTGTATCGGGAGGAGCTGAAGTGCAAGGTGCAGATGGTGTGGTGGGATGGGACAGTGCTGGAGGTCAACGCCATCTGCGCTGGCCTAGGGCCACAGTGTCTGCAGCTGCTTGGCATGCACGCCCTCAGCAGGTGCGACACGACCTCATATCCGTATGCCAAAGGCAAGATCAACGTACTAAACACCTTGCTCAATGGGAACTTCCCAGGTTTGGATGATGTGCTGGGGGAGGTGGGCGGCACGCAGGCGGATCTGATGGAGGCGGCGAAAACCTTCTTCGTCGTTCTAAGCCCCACCCGATGGGGGGATCCGGTATGGCGTCCCCTCTTCTGTTATTGCTCAGGGTGACCTAGGTCCACCACACCTGGGTGATGTGATTCATTGTGATTGTAGGGCACAGGGCAAGAAGTGTAACACGGAGGTTTATGGCTGCGACAAAGAACATCTTTCGTGCACGTCATACTGCAACTGCTCTGGCGAAGAGGGCTGCTGTAATCCGTACACTAAGACAGAAGAGGCTCAGGCTGGGGACGAGGAGGGTATCGAGATGGAGGATGCTGAGGAGGAGGATTTTGAGAATGATAATGTAGAGGATGAGGATGTAGATGAGGAGCGTGACGGCCATGAATATGTTGAGGACGGTCTTGCTGATCCTGATTACCTGGGTGATGACTGAGAGTAGATAAAAGGTGAATATTATTAGACGATATATGCAGTTACTAAGGTAGCGTAAACATTACGCTTATAGCACAATTGTGTAAAACTATATGTTATCTACAGTTACGGATATTAATCTGTGTAACATCCCTACAATGACTTTCGTACATGATTACTTAATTCAAGAATTTCCCTCACAAAGAAATATGAATGCCAATGTTCATAATAATATTTGCACTATACACCACGTGTAACAGACGTGTTTCAAATATGACTGATTACTGTTTTTTTCTCACGAACAAATGTGTCAAATATGATAAGATTATCCATTTATGTGCATGAATAAACTAAAATATAATTTAGCAGAAGTCCACCGAGAGGTCAATTTTGACCTTCACCTGACCTTCAGCATCTGATATTGACCTTGAGCTGGAAAAAAATAACACCAGACATGGATTCTACGCACCTCAACACCCCTTAAAAGAGGTATTACACATAATTCTAGGACAAGTGGTTCTAAAGTTAGTTTTTCAAGATATCGACAAGTCGCCATCTTGGATTTATGCAAATTACCAGAGTTGCCCAAAGTTGCTGTTTGGGCAACCAAGCTGAATTTGTTCTAGGACCCCATATGAATACAAATCAACAACAAAAGTTCATAGGATAGAACATTTCTAGGTTGGCTATTAAATACAAATGACTGTCAAATGGACTATGGTCTAGTGCCGCTCCTACGGTGCTCCCATCTCGCGGCGCCTGGATAACCGAGGCTAGTGCTCGAGAATCCATTTTGCGTACGCTGCCACCAGCAAATGTTTTAGGCGAGCAGCCAATCCGCGTCGTTGTGTAGATTCTTAATCCAAAAATACCCTTTAGCATAAACTTATATAAATTGACTCTTATTTAACTTTCAGTTTTATTGTTAGCCTGAGAGCCAATCATCGTCTCTACCCAGATTTAGGGTAAACCGGGATCAGTGTCGTACAGTAAAAACCAGTGTTATCGTCCAGGCAGTAGAACTGGAGCTTGACGGTGTTCCCATCTCGCGGTGCCTGGATAATCGATGCTATAAGCGACTGCGAAGGCCGCAAACAGTGCTGCCATCTCACGGCGCATACATATATATGGTCTCGTGGAATGCACCAGGCATCGCTATGTATGCTGACATATTGATACGCTCATACTCCGTCGATTGGCACCACTATATTGACTGAGCAGCCGAACGAAAGTAACGTTGAATATCTGTGTATATCTTCAAAGGTGACGGTAGTCTCGGTTTGACCCAGAATCCCGGTAGTGATCACGACTAGATCGCATGTTAACTGTAACTTAAAAGAAAAAATAAGAGTAAACTGTTATCAGTTAATAGTATGCTTTCGAAACTATTCGTAACGTTACTTATAAATATTGGAACAAGTCACATATGTAAAACGAGATTAAAATGTTGCCTTGTTAATTTTTTTACAACACATACACATATTATATATATATATATATATATGGTAGAAATAAATGTGTGTGTGTGTGTGTGTGTGTGTGTGTGTGTGTGTGTGTGTGTGTGTGTGTGTGTGTGTGACTGAAACGTTATTAAAACACTTCTCAGTTTTGTAGGTAGAAGATTAACTGACAATACAGATACTACGATTTTATTATAAATCAGACTGAAGACTTTCATAAAATATCTTGAAATAAACCATCAGTAAAACAAACAAAATAAATAACTCTAACTTGTTTAAACTTGCTTTGCTAATGTCGTTCACTCAGTTCGAATGCGAAGCTGTACTACAATGGTTTGACGCGAAACTAATTGAAATATGATGACTATCACCTCATATATGTCACTGATCACAGAGCAAGGTTTTCCTAACCAGTAAATGTGCGTGTACATAGATGTGTTCGTCTTAACTATGCTTTACTTTAACTTTTATTTATTATATATCCCAGCATGCTATAGTATACAACTAGTGATGGTGTATTTTGTACAGGAAGGCATGCTTACACGAGAAGTCAGTCAACACAAGTACGAACAGACACTATGAAATACACACATTAGGGAACAATACGAATTTGCAAAAAAATTGTTGAAGTATAATTTACCACATGTCATTAGCAACAATGCAGGCATTGTAACTGATAGGTTGGTCACATAAAGCTTACAAAGTTGTTCATTTTAATTATACATTTCAAAAAATAAAATAATAAAAAATTACCAATTGGCAAGCGATGTTATAAAATGTCAGATTTGCATTCGTAATCAAGAATAAGTGTCTAATCCAACTTGAGATACAATAAAGCTTTCTTTACAGAGGCAAGTGTCCCGGTGCAACTTGCACAGGTGCATCTCGCAACGGTTTCCCTGTATAAAGACATCTTCCGTGTGTGCTGGTACAAGTGTCTGTATAAATATAGAATGGATTCACACACATACAAAACTTAAGTTGCGTAAACCCACGCATCATATGGACATGCACACACACTCACATACCCTAACACATGCACAGGCGCGCACACACGCACGCACGCACGCACGCACGCACACACACACGCGCACACATGCACTTACATAATACACTAACGCATGCACAGGAACGCGCGCACACGCACGCACGTACACACGCACGCACGCCACCCCCACACACACCTCTGTTCACGATCGCACGACAAAACATTTTATGTTCACCAAAACAACTTCTGTAACAACCCACGTTGCGCCGTTTGTATTCTACTAGAATGCTAACGTGTATCTAATGACAGATCGTTCGGCACATGCAAATCGGTGCATCAAATACGGCAGCTTGTATGACACAAACACAACCTGTTTTTAGTGCCGAGAATCTGATTGGGAGACCGCAGCGGCGCACCTAGACAGACTGAGGTAGATCGCAGGTGATTGTGGGGCGACCACACAGCCAATGCACATCAACAGCGTCGTTGGAAGCTGCAGACCAGCGACGATAAAACAAATCTACGTTATCAGTCCGCCACCTGGCGATAAGATGGTGATGAAAAGGTCGCCGGCGGTCGCTAGGTGGCTACGACAGGTTAGCGCGTTGGCGCAATCGCTAATCCGTCTGACGAGCGCGTAGGAATTGAACCTTGACGCCTAACGAGTAAGGTTATCAAGCAATTTTAGCTGGCGATAAGATTTGCCAATCCGATCGACGCATACCGGACGCGACGCATCTAGACATCGACAGCATCCTGCGCAGCAAAGAGCGTGCGGTGTTTACAAATGTTAGCGATATTACGTCATTTTTATGACTTCGTCAATGACGCCGGTTATTTCATATTTTATGTGGCGTTGAATGATAACAATTTGTGTATGCAGTTCGTCAAAAAGATGCACTGTATATGAACATAACTAGGCAGGTCGTCATTATAAAGGTGATCATTGGTTCCGTTATATGTGCTTCCTTTCTCTTTGTCTCTTTATCATCATGTTTTTCCAATAAAACTCTTGGCATGTCCATTGTAGAATTACTTCTAGTGCGACATTCAAAAGTCCTTCGCTTCTCGTGATATGTCTTAACCTGATTTTCAGTCTCACGGTGACAATCTCCATCAGTTTTATCTCTTTGTGCGCCATGTTGAGGACTTCTGTGCTGCTTATTCTTTCTGTCCATTCCACCCCCTCTCTGTGTGGATATCTTAATGTTGTTCATGCATTTGTTGTCACTACATCTTAATACCGATGCCAGTGCAGCATCGGTCTTACTTACGCAAAATTAGAACACAATATATTTGCTACACTACTTGACTTAAACTTACCGAATTTACGAATTCAGATTAACACCGGTCGCACGACTACCTGCACCTCATCACCGCTAGATAAGAGAGATAGGTATCAGTGACAGATGGCTTTTTATGTTTACGCTTTGTTGTATTTGCCCTGACACAATAATCTAACAATAGACACTCGTATAGCATACATGATTTTTAATTATATCAACCCACGCGGTTTTGATTAATCGGCTCGATTTCGGAATCCAATCGCAGTTCATAGCGGGACGAATTACCTGTCGTTCTTCAAGACTGACTCAACATGCCTTCTTCATAAGCGCGCAATCACGCACCTGCGCCGAATCAAAGACCAGGAGGATCCACCGGCCACTATCGTGCAGATAAGATTAATACGGACACGGGCGGCCGCAACCCCGTCTGCACCCCCGGGGCGGTACCCTGGTTTCTGTGGCGCGGAACAACAGTGTCCCGTCAGTGTCCCGCGGAGAGAGAGCTACGATCACCGTCGGCCTTGGTGCAACGGAGCGCTACACTCACCACGCACGTGGCATCAATCATGCGCCTGTTGCCAGGTGACGTAACACAAACACGCCGTTCCCAATCACGCGAGTTGCTAAGTGATGCAACACAACGTGGCGTCCGCTTGGCGACTGCCAGTCGCTTGAGTTTTTTTATCGCTCGCTTGATGGCATTTTGAAAACATTACGCGGTGATCGTATTAAACGTTGTTAGGAGTCTATAAAATGTAATATTAAATACCTATAAGTTTGTGTTAAATCCAGATCAGGATGGATATTACGACTTGATACTTACCAAAACGTTGTTATTCATCAGTCACTAACAGTACGTTAATTAATGTGTTGATAATTATATTTTCAGTTTCTTTAATGTTAATTTTCATAATTATTTTGTAAAATAATCTTATATCGGTGAACGTACGTTGCATGTCTGCCGCCTGTTGGTACGTTACTAAATTATAATTTATATATAAGACAGGTTGAAACGGACAACTCATTAGAGACAGCGCGAAGGCAAGAAAAGCGGGGGAAATGAGAGAAATAAGACAAATGGATATAGGTAATTAGGATTATAACGAAACAGAATAAACCTGTAAATCGGGAGAGGACTGGGAGAGAGCGTGGTGGTGGCGGTACGGGGGTGGGATGGTGAGGGAACGTCGGAGATGAAGCGATGTAGGGAAAGAAGAAAGAGGAAGGGAAGGATTTAGGTTCAGAATTTAAACAATAAACGACCCTGACATATTGTACATGTCAGGAGAAAGCGCATAATTTATTAATTTGTGGAGCGCGGTGCCGCAGTGTTAAAGCATCGGTCTCTCAGTCGAGAGAACCTGGGTTTGAATCCTCTCTCTGCAAGTTCGTCCACTCCCCCTTGCTCAAGTTCATTCTACTCTATAACTTCGCCCAGTAATTGCAGCCTGGCTGAATCCTTCCCAGAGAAGTCGCGATAGTGATCGATTGAACAGGTCTGCCAGGGAATAAAGTGTAAAGCGCTTTGAGCAGTCGTAAGAACTGGGTGCAGCGATATGCAAGAACATACCCGTTTAACATTGATTAGTATGGTGTTCTTAACACTAGAATAGATAAAATATTATGTTGATAGCACACCGCCAACCGAATAACGCCCAATAAGCCGGAACTAATGTTGGTAATTCGGAAGTTGCGTCCATGAAACGTTCAAATCGATGTTATACAACAATACGGTTCTCTGTCTGATCTTGGGGGTCACACTTTCAAGATGGCATTTATCTCCGTCTGTTTTGCATGGATGGGGCTGAACTGTTGTATGCGATCTAGCTGGACCATTGCGGTGGTTCATAGAGTTAGAGATTCTTTTCGAAATTCGTCCGGGGCAGTGGGGATCTCTGCGGGGTCTCTTACATATGACTGCCTTTTCCCCTGGGCAACGCCGAGAAACTCGGCTAGTTATATATAAAACGTTCAGATAGTGAACACAACTTTAATGGAGATACGCGACGCCAACCGCAAGTTCTGCTTTTTAAAGATGGGCGTATAACGATTTATTACTGATTCAGCGAACTTCCTGCTAATTCTGACCAACCTGGCTTGAGAGGATGATTCTGGGAAATGAAACAGACAAGGTTGTTTTTAATGCAACTGCATTATCTTTGACAACATTCAAGTTAATATGCAACAGAGGTAATAACACATCAGTGATGTCCAGACACACGTGTATCATCTACACACATGACGTGTCATTCGGAAAATGGAGTTTGGCAGACATCACCTATGTTGAGTTGATATGGAGAAATAATCAAATATAAACCGTATTCGGAGCCAACCAGCCGCTATCTTTGACGTGTGTTTCCCTTGTTGATCGGGCGCGGTGAACAACGTGGATCTTTTGGGTAACATAGGAACACAATGCGGCTGCGAGATCTGATAAAGTCCCGATCCAGTAATTGGGTTTGTATGTATATTTTACTGGTCGGCAGGAGCGGGTGTGCCTCTAGACTGTTGTGTCATCCTGGCGTCAGTTATCTATAGTTAATGTTATTTAGAGAGTGTCTGCCAGCACCCCTTTCTCGACTAACTTTCGATGACGTCACGCTGTTCGGTCGATTGTTGATCAGCGACACAATCGGGATAGGGAGGGGAACCGATACCTGGGCGCATAGACCACGCACGCACGCTCTCTCACGCGCGCGCACACACACGCTCGAGCGCACGAAAGCATTCGTTGTATCAAGCAAATTGTCACATTCGAGTCTGTCTTCACTCACTCACTCACTCACTCACTCACTCACTCACTCACTCACTCACTCACTCACTCACTCACTCACTCACTCACTCACTCACTCACTCACTCACTCACTCACTCACTCACTCACTCACTCACTCACCCACTCACACACACACACACACACACACACACACACACACACACACACACACACACACACACACACACACACACACACACACACACACACACACACACTCACTCACACTCACACACACACACACACACACACACACTCACTCACTCACTCACTCACTTTACCCGACTTACACCCTCTATTTTTGTATATTGTCTTCCGATAACAATAATAATAAGGTAATAATAACAATCACTATTATTATTATAATATTATATTTCCAATTTATCATTACATTTACAATTACTTTATCACCATCTTCCAGAAGCGTTTGTTGATCTGAGCTCCGTGTCTGATATGCAATGTTACACCCGTGATATAACATCTAGCTCCTGTCGCTTTGTGAGCTAATGAAAGCTTATTTTCGTAATTGCTCTCCATTTCGCGCCATTTTGTCACTTCGATGCCGCCGGCATGCGTCATTCGCTGTTTTATTGCTGTCGTAATTTACCAGACGTTTTCCATGCACAGCTCGATTAATATATAGAATCATTTCAGCGACATAGCAGCACATTTTTATCACTCTCGTTAAAATGGCACCACCCGAAAAGCTAGCGATTCCATTGGGACATCAGTTGTGCTTTTATTCCTTGGAGCTCTTATCGCCACCCTGATGCACCTCCGTAAAACTCGATAGAAAGCGCTTCCCGGACGTAGGCGCTAACTACGAATGGTACTTTATGTGCCTGACTTTGTATGCCGCAGAAAGAGTGACACACGTGATCAATACTGTGCTGTACTTATTGGGCAACTTTTTGTGGCACTAAAATATTCCCAGAACATATCATTATATACATGTTTTAATCACACTAAAAACTGATATTTACATTTCCCTTTTTACTTATGATAACTGTCATAACCACTCAATGCTATAGGCTTAATGAAGAAATGACGTATGCGTGATATTTAAAAGGAAGTTTTTTATATTTAGTATAGATTTTTATTTATTAATGATTGTAATGCTATTAAGACTATAATAACTATGCTGAAGGTATACTGCCTGCCAAACCTTAATACACATTTTTATTTGCGAATTTATGAAAGCACCCCTTTAAATACACTATAACATACAAACCTCTAGGATAAATTGTGCGCACGTCCAATAACCACTACTTGAGGCCGCCACTGAGAAGATCTTCATTGAACAAATACCATAGCAGAGTGTAGTGATTATTGCGCCACGTCTAAATGACGTCATGCATTAGCGGTCATAACGTTGGATTGTGTTCGCGATATTATCGGCCTACAACGACGTAGCAGTAAACACTCTTGGCGATAGACGTGACTATGACGCGTCAGTGTCAGCTAATTTTGCCTAAGTCACCGTCACTATGAGCCGATGGCTTCCATGCAGGCAGGCACTCAGCGTCCCGTCAGCCGGAGACAGACGATGGCAGATTAGCGACAAGTTTCCGCGGTTGGGACGACGAGGGATAGCGTTGTTACAAGAACAGTGGCCTATTCAGCCATGATGTTTTCGTGAAGACTGAAATGTCGTCTGCGTACGATAGTTTTCAGGGCGGGAATGTTACGTTGGTTATAATTGGTAGTGCGCTTTTATATCGGCGTGTGTTCGCGAAGATTGAAATGTCGACCGCTGATATTAGTTTTCTAGGCGGCAAAGCGTATGATGGTTATAAAAAGACTGGACGATTACAACAATAACTGTTTTTATGTCTTTGTAAAGATGGAAATGTCAACTGCTGAGTTTAGGTGTATGGGCAGCAGGGACTAGGCTGGTTATGACAGTGACTTTACAACAGTGTGTTTTTATGTCTTCATGCATGACTATTGTTATAATTGGGAATGCCAGTTTATAACAGCATGGCGTCTTCATGGAGATTGAAATGTCGTCTCCTGACTAGGCTTCATTTGTCCAGGCACGGACAATGCTGGCTATGGTAGGGACTAGACGTTTATAACACCATGGTGTTGTCGTGAAGATGGAAAATGTCGTCTGCTGACCTTCGTGCTCTACGTGGAAGGCCTACGCCGGTTATAATGGGGACTATACATTTTCACCAACACGGCGTCTTCCCGAATATTGAAATGTCGTCTGCTGACTTAATTTCCAGGGCGGCAAACGCTCTGCTGGTTACAACGGGGACTATGCGACATCTTCCGGCAGATTGAAATGTCGTATGCTGACTTAGTTTTTTTCTGGCGGCAAGCGCTACGCTGATAATGACGCGACTGTATATTACATAGAGGGAGTAGCGACTCAGTATCGATTGTTCTGCTACGAGCATGTTAATTTGTCGATTGACAAACGTGAAGACAGTTCGTTAACGAGTTGAACCGTTTGTTTTTAAGACCGTCTCTTGACTCTTCTGAACTGGGATCTGCGTGCGCAACCTTCAGTTATGTCGCGGCTGACAATCGTCATAAACGGGGCTGGGTCGCGTAGAGACTGACCAGTGGCCCCAGTTGTCGTAGGAGGAGATTTGTCGAGTTGTAATGCTGACCAACACGCGTAAATGTCATAACATATGTTCTGTGTATTAACGTACGAAAATATACGACTTCCGTGTGAAAACGCACACGTGCATATACACTTATGCACGCGCGCACACATTCACGCCAGCGCACACAAACACGTGCGCGTGCACACATGCACGTACACATACGCACACACACGTGTGCATACGCCCGTCCACACGAACGAACGCTGATTTGCTTACGTGTGCAAAGGCACGTGTACGCGAGTGCATGCATATATATACATGCATGCATGCATGTGTGTATCCATGTGCATTTTGTGCTAACCAGTCTTAGTGGTTTAATGTTACCTTTTTTATTATGTACGTTTTCATCAAACTTTTGTTAATTATAAAAAAAATTCATTAAGCCAAATCATCATCGATTGTCACCAAGCAAAGCCGTAAACTTAACAAGCAGGCATGCGCGCACACGCACGACGCACGCATTCGCACATGCGCGTGCACACGCCCACACATACGCACACACAAACACACACAAACGCACGCACGCACGCACGCACGCATCGGTGTTCGTTCCCGAAATACGTTGGTAACCTTTCTAAATGAATACAACCCATCCACAGACGAATACAAAGCTGCTGAGACTATTTCGCCGTTCCGATATCTACAAACTGCGTTCCGGGAAAATTCTATATTTAGTCGCAGTAAATCTCGCTGCAGTTGTTTCGATCCCCGGGGATGGCCAAACACATAGTTGTCAGTTGGGCTGTAATTAGCAATCTTAATTAACAACAGTAATGAACACAGAACCGACAGCGAGACTCTAAATATAGCAAGCGCACAACGACAGACATTGATGAAGTGATTTACTCCACTTCCGCAAGATTAACTGTAGTTCAATCTAAAAAACGCAGCCATTTTTCATGTCGGTAAAATGCACCGTCACTTCCGGTAAATGATCACATTCTAGCGGCAATCTCAATACAAACAATCGAGCCTCTTTTTAGTTGGCATGTTGTGTATGCACAGCTAGCGTCGCGGAGTAATAATTAAGATGCAACGTTTCTTGTTCATTTGCTCTTTACAGGACTTTGGCATTGGAGAACAATTAAGATAAATCCAACTGATGTAATCCATACTCGCCAGGTGTCCTTCCAATCAACCGGATCCAACTAGCCGCGTAGGGAAAACACGTTTGGGATGAAGTAACGCGCGTAGCCTTTTTACACTAACATATATTGGAGTGAACAAAACAAAATAGGTTTCATCTGAATAGGAAACAAGACATATCCACTTCCGGCGGCTTGATTAGACATCGACAAAGACAACGGCAAATTTAAAGGAACCTTTTGAACACCGTCATGACATGTGTAATGATAGGATGTGCACCATGCAGTTTCAATTTTTATACGTCTGTTATTCATGTTGTGTAGAAGAAACAGACACTTGTTAAAACGACAAGTTAGTACCAGGTCTTCTAGTTGTGCCTCCATGCAAACGACGATGTTAAAACAGTTCCTTCAAATTTACCGTTAACGTTGTTGGCACCTAACAAGCTTCACCCCCAAATTAAGTTGATATGTCTTGATTCTGCTTACGTGCCAGTAGACACGGTGAGCATTACGTAAGTATTGTGTAACTTAATCACGGAGGATTAGTTATTAAAGGAAATAAAAATAAGGCATTAGCTAAAATCCTTTTTCCATGTGTACACAAAATTTAACATTGTATGTAACATTTGACAACATTAAACAAATACAGAAACAAATACATTTGTAGCATAAATTCGATTTAAGCCCGTCTGTGAAGCGATTCCCGCGGAAAATATAATTTTAATGAGCTAGGCGATCACGTGGTATCGTGACGTCAATTATGACACACTCTCGCATCAGGCCGACCCTTTCCATGCATTCAGAGCATGTTTACAAGGATAGCTTTTGGGTCGAAACGAGCGTCAGAATAAGTTATTGTGCAATAATCCGACGTAGTACAAACACTAGTCATCATAGAGGAACAAACAGTTATCTTACGGTTCCACATGAATCCAATTTTATTCAAAACAACGAATGCGAATGGGCCTACAAGTCGAGTAGGTTTCGCTGAGCTTGGGGCTCGTTTTCAGAATAATTATATCGAATGCAACCAACGGGAGATAAACTACACCAATAAAACATACACAGCAAACATATATTGTATCCAGCTACAGAAAGTAACGTGTATAATCTCATAATATCACTAGAATATCGATATATGAAGCAGGAGTTGTACAATTTATCATAACAACTTAAATCAGTCAGTAAATTTCTGTTGGTGCCGCTAGCTCAGTTTGTAGACACGTTGGTTTCTTGTCATTTATTTTATAATCGGGCGACGCCGGTTCAATTCTGACAGCATGCAAACTATTGATTTTCTTTACACTTTTTTTGTTTATGTTTTCACGAAGTAATATAAACCAAATCATTTAGTATACTATGATGCACTGTTTGTAAATAGTATTTTATATTTTTGTAGTAATTATTTATTCGCCACAAAAATGAAAATATGGTCATTATATATAACGATGTTTCTAAATTTAATTTATTCAGACAAATCACAATCCGTTTTCACATATATAATTACAATATATTACCGTACAATATATTTACAATTAATAAATTATATATCCATTACATTATATTTGTTTATATAAATAAAATTTAGAAACATCGTTAAATGATTTGGTTTATATTACTTCGTGAAAACATTTAAAAAAAAAGTGTAAAGAAAATCAATATTTTGCATGCTGTCAAGATTGAACCGGCGTCGCCCGATTTTAAAATAAATGGCAAGAAACCAACTTTATTTAACCTTTAGCCTTCGATAAGTTGTAAACAAGATTTAACAAACCTGATTATGTGGTAGAATATATAGGAGATACAGTAACAACCATCAAACTACTTACATAAGATAATATCTGTGTAAGCCAGTACTTGCTAGATATTTTGATTAGGTAGCATTGTTGTTAAAACTAAGCAAGGCCAGGGCGATAGTCGGGCGGCGTAACCTAAATAAATAAAGCAGCCTAACGTAACGTAATTGATTGTATTTAAATTAGGTCACTACCGGTAATGTTAGCGTTCGTGACAGGATAAATAGTTGGCTGTGTAATTGAAATTTGTAACCTAAAGTGTGCTGTAGTACACAGGAAACAGTCTTTATAAAGACTAAGTTAGTTAAGTTATTGAATAAATTCTAATCGGGATATGGCGCCTTCCAAGCGGCAAGTCAAGGCAAAGCGACACTTGGTGTGCGATCACTGCCACAGCTGGGTAGATTTTGCATTGTCCGGCTGTGGGAAGTCATGGGCAGAAACCATGGAGGAAGGATTCACCTTTCAGTGCATTGGGTGTTGGAAGGTGGAGTGTCTGCAGAAGGAGATAGTTAGGTTGACAGATATTGTGAAGGGAATGGAGATTGGAATTAGCAAGGAGGCAGGTCGAATGGAGAGAGACGACAGGGAGAGAGGTGATAATACTGCAAGACTGAAGGAGAATAGCAGTGGCAAGAAAACTGAGGAAAGGAGATTGAGAGGAGGGAAGGTGATTGGAGGGGAAGACATTGGAAAATCGACAACAGAAAACGTGACAAGCGTGAAGTTGACAGGGAAGAAAGTGACCGTAGAGAAGGAGGGAGGGAAGATGGGACAGGAGAGGAGAGAAGAAAATGAGATGGGACGAAAGATGAAGGGACGAAAGGAAGTGAGAGCAAATGTGATCGAAGAGAAGTCGATAAAAGGGACGCTGACAGGAGGAAAGGTGACAAGAGAAAAAGGGACAGGAAAGAATGGACCGGAAGAGAATGTGACAGGAGAGAAGACGACAGGGGGGAAAGACAACAACCAGACATATGCAAACCAGAGGAGCTACTCCGAGGCAGTGATTGAGGGGGCAAGGAGAAAAGAGAGAGTGTTTATGGGCGATTCAATTCTGAGAAAAACAGACAAGACTATATGCGAGGGGAAGGACGTTGTTGTATGTCTACCGGGGGCTAGGATAGAGCATGTGACCGAAAGGGTAGAGAAGGTATTGGGGCATGGCAAGGGAGGGTCTATACTAGTACACGTAGGGACAAACAATGCAGACAAGGAGGGAACAACTGGGGTAGTTCAGAAGTACAGACATCTAGTAAGGAAGCTAAAGAAGACAAGAGTGGAACAGGTTGTTCTCTCAGGAATTTTGCCAGTAATGGGAGGAAGGGGGGCAACATACAGAAACTGTAAGAGGATGGCGATCAATGCACTAGTTGAGCAGATGTGTGAAGAAGAGGGCGTGGGATTCACAGATTTATGGGGATACTTTGTTGGGAGGGAGTATATGTACATGAGAGATGGCCTCCATCTTAGTGGAAAGGGGGCAGCAGTTTTCTCAGAGAACCTGCTGCGATCGGTTGACAGTGGGACAGGTTGCATCTATTTAAACTAGATTCGCAGGGGGGACTCACAGAAAAGCCTGAAAATGGAGGCATAGATAAAGACAGCACAAATAAATCAGCAAATAACCGGCTGGAAAACTCTTCTGAAGCTGGCTATCAATGTGTTTGTTTAAATGCAAGGAGTATAGTAAACAAAAGAAATGAACTAAACATTATGGTAGAAGATATTGACCCTCATATAATAAGTATAACCGATTAGATGCTGAATTGGGACTGACAGGATATGCAATGTTTAGAAAAGATAGAATAGGAAGAAAGGGAGGTGGAGTTATTTTATATATTAAAGAATCTATCCAGGCTTATGAAATAAAATTAGAAAGAGAAGCAGATTGCGAAGAAGCTGTTTGGTGTAGCATAGTTACAGGAAACTCAACGTTAACAGTTGGGTTAGTTTATCGAAGTCCAAACATAAGCATAGAAGAGAATGAAAAAATACAAAACGCTATAAGGGAAGTAAGCAAACGGGACTGTATTATTATGGGGGATTTTAACCACGGACATATACAATGGAAATCTCTTCAGAGTATGGGGAGTGAGGACCACAAGTTTTTAGTTTTAGTTCAATATATTTTCCTTTCTCAACATGTGCTAGAACCAACCAGGGGTGAGAATGTGTTAGACATAGTTTTGTCCTCACAGAATGAATTAGTTGACAATGTCAAGATATGTGAGCCACTGGGGAGTAGCGATCACAACCAGATACATTTTACCATCAAAGTAAAATCAGAAAGGAATAATAAAAAGCAGTATAGGAGAAATTTCCACAAAGGAAGGTATAAGGACATGAGGAAATATTTAGCAAAGGTAGACTGGAATAACACACTAAAAAATAAGACAGCAACAGAATGCTGGAATATATTAAAGAGTGAAATTAAGTGCATAGTCGATAAATGTGTACCCTTAAAAAAACAAGGAAACGGTCCAAAAAGAAATACTTATCGAAAGAAGCCATTAGAAAAATTAAGTATAAACAAATGATGTGGAAGTCATATAGATGTACTGGAAATGATGAAGACTACAACAGTTATAAAGAAGCACTTAACCAAGCTACAGCTGAAATTAGAAATTCTAGAGGACATGAAGTTACATTAGCAAAGGAGCAGAGTAGATTAGATATAAGAAAGTTTTCATTTTCACAAAGGACTGTAAATGAATGGAACAGATTATCTGCTGATTGTGTGGGTGCTAGTAGCGTGAATATGTTTAAAAATAAAATCGACACATACCTCAGACGGGCGGGATACACATAGATAAAAGGGTCGGACTCTCGATAAGCCAAAGGGCTTCCTTGTCCACCTGTCACCTAGAGTTAATTCTCTGGGTGGCAATCTTGTTAAATCTTGTATAATCTTGTTATGATAAATTGTACAGCTCCTGCTTCATATATCGATATTCTAGTGATATTATGAGATTATATACGTTACTTTCTGTAGGTGCATACAATATCTGTTTGCTGTGTATGTTTTATTGGTGTAGATTATCTCCCGTTGTTTGCATTCGATATAATTATTCTGAAAACGAGCCCACGCTCGGCGAAACCTAGTAGACTTGTAGGCCTATTCGCATTCGTTGTTTTGAATAAAATTCGATTCATGTGGAACCGTAACTGCTTGTTCCTCTATGATGAGTCATAAGTGACGTCACATTTCGGCATCTTAAAAAGCGCGCCAAAAATATGCATATTCGAAAATGTCCGGATGCACAACATAAAATGTGGAATTTCTAATTCATTGATTTTTTTGATTTTTTTGGCTTGGTGGACGTGGAAATAGATGGCAGGATGTAATATAACATGAATTCAAGCAATAGATGTTTTTATTCCATTTAAGGTACAAGTAAACAGTTTAGTAACAGAGCCCCGTGTGAGTGACCGCCAATTAATCGTCAGTGGTGGTCGAACGTTTGGAGGAACGACCTGTCTAGTACACGCCATTAAACTGTCGTAGAATGAGGTTATTAAAAACAAATTGTTCATTGTCAAGAGCTGCTCTTCATAAATAAAGCACCAGCTTAGTACAACAACTACAGAGACATTCGTCGACCATTTGGGACTTTACTTACTATTTGGTCACGCCAGGCGCATTGTAACGTATCGCATTGTAACGTATCAAGAGCACAAGCACCGCATCGCACATACGGTTGTCTCGTAGATCTAAGCATTGGTTGTTAGGGGAAATACGGTTGTATTATGTTTAATACAGATTTACTTCAAATACAAAAATCGCGACAAAGTATATTTATATATATATATGTATATATATATATATGTATATATATAATATTATATATATATATATATATATATTATAGTATTATATATATATATATATAATATTTATTATATATATATATATATATATATATATGTAGACTCCCGACAAAACCTAGCGGATTTGTTTTTGATGCAGCGTAGTTTGCTTTATTTAAAGGGACTTAGCCGGTTCGTTTTTATTGTAATATCGTGTTATAACGTATAACCTATATCATGCACTTACCGCCAAAATATGTTTTAACGAAACAGAAACAACTTTTTATTTTAACAGTTGATTGTTTACAAAAATCACCGAGCGGTTACCCAAATCCCCGATTAGCGAGCTTGGTTATCTCCACGGGCGTGATGGCGGGTCACGTGATGCACATATCCATCTCTTTAGTTATTGCAGCTGAGGCTTTCAAAAGCAGCGTGCTGCCATGTAAACAAACTTAAAACAAACATTTCAACAACATAAATGGATCGATATAACACATTTGGACGGTCAATGTGTTATAAGATATATTGTTTATATTGTGCAATAGTGTGTGACGATAAAACACATTTGGGCGGTCAATGTGTTATAAGAGATATAGTTTATACAGTGCAATAATGTGTTACGATAAAACACATTTGGGCGGTCAATGTGTTATGAGAGATATAGTTTATTCAGTGTAATAGTGGGTTACGATAAAACACATTTGGGCGGTCAATGTGTTATAAGAGATATAGTTCATTCAGTGTAATAGTGGGTTGCGATAAAACACATTTGGGCGGTCAATGTGTTATAAGAGATATAGTTTATTCAGTGTAATAGTGGGTTACAATAAAACATATTTGGGCGGTCAATGTGTTATAAGAGATATAGTTTATTCAGTGTAATAGCAGGTTACGATAAAACACATTTGGGCGGTCAATGTGTTATAAGAGATATAGTTTATTCAGTGTAATAGTGGGTTACGATAAAACACATTTGGGCGGTCAATGTGTTATAAGAGATATAGTTTATTCAGTGTAATAGTGGGTTACGATAAAACACATTTGGGCGGTCAATGTGTTATAAGAGATATAGTTCATTCAGTGTAATAGTGGGTTGCGATAAAACACATTTGGGCGGTCAATGTGTTATAAGAGATATAGTTTATTCAGTGTAATAGTGGGTTACAATAAAACATATTTGGGCGGTCAATGTGTTATAAGAGATATAGTTTATTCAGTGTAATAGTGGGTTACGATAAAACACATTTGGGCGGTCAATGTGTTATAAGAGATATAGTTTATTCAGTGTAATAGTGGGTTAAGATAAAACACATTTGGGCGGTCAATGTGTTATAAGAGATATAGTTTATTCAGTGTAATAGTGGGTTAAGATAAAACACATTTGGGCGGTCAATGTGTTATAAGAGATATAGTTTATTCAGTGTAATAGTGGGTTACGATAAAACACATTTGGGCGGTCAATGTGTTATAAGATATATAGTTTATTCAGTGTAATAGTGGGTTACGATAAAACACATTTGGGCAGTCAATGTGTTATAAGAGATATAGTTTATTCAGTGTAATAGTGGGTTCCGATAAAACATATTTGGGCGGTCAATGTGTTATAAGAGATATAGTTTATTCAGTGTAATAGTGGGTTACAATACAAATGATTGCACCCCCTTTAAATAGATTCCGTACAGTGGTAGGCAGCGATCAGAATAGGAAAGCTATAAACTAGTTACATAAATCAAGATGGACACATTTATATGGTTTTACATATATATCAACCAAACATATGACACGTCTGGAAGCGGGGGAGAATTGATACAGGAATTGACTTGCTTGTCAGCCTCCTGCACGTTCAATTTTTTTAAGCACAACGTTGTTCCTGTGTTTTGGTTTCCCGTCCAAGCGATATAACTACGTTTAGGATTATTGTTTCTCAACGGGTATATCCAAACTGATCTGAACTAAGTGCAGAACGTTTGAACTGAAAGTGTACTCGGAAATGTTGTTATTATAAATTATTATTATATATTTAAAGGGTACCTTGCTTTTGTATTAACGTACGTTTACTTTCAATATCTTGTTTTGCTATTTACAGTATTCTCTAAATCATTTTTTAAAATCTCTTAGTGCAATTTGTTACTCATTTGTGTCGTGACTTGTGATTCGTTTTCTGTTTTAATGTTTATTTATTTTCCACACATGACTTTTTATTTGTTATATTATAATAACATTTTTGCATTTTTTGCATTTATATATGTTGGAAATGTGTTGATTAGAATGCAGTAGAATGCATTAGATCCTATCACTAGAAATGCAGTTTTATTCTTAAGTTTTTTTGTTTTTTGTTTTTCTCGGGCCATCTTGTCAAATGGTGCTTACTTTTTTCTATTACATCGCCTTTTTTTCTTGAATTTTTTTCTAACCCCTGTTTTTGATCTCTGACACTTTAAGTAGCTGCTTATCATGGACCGCTTTAGCTTTACATGAACAAAATACAAATATTATTAAACAAAATCTATTAAAAAACACTAAAGGCACACACTCTTACTGAAACAATACTGCACATTGAAAATATGCTGATCTCATTAAAATTTTAAATACACTGAAACGATAACTGACAAAACTTTTCTCCAATTTACAGGTGGTATTACAAATAATTGTCTAAATAATATTCTAAACATCAATAATACTGTTGATGAAAATAATTAATTGCCAACAATACGCCGATCGTCATATTATGATTTTGAAAAATTAAATTTGTTAGTTCAAAGCAACAATAAACATTTCAGTATCCTAAGCTCAAATATACAGTCCATTAATGCAAAGTTTAGTGAGCTCAAGGCATTTGTAAATGACTTGTCTTCCTTAACTTTTAAATTTAGCATAATATGTCTTCAAGAGAGCTGGTTATCTGATAATGATGACTTATCACTAATTCAATTAAATGGATATGACTGTATATCCCAAGGAAAAAGTTGCAGCACCAAAGGGGGATTATTAATATATATATAGATACACACTTTGATTATGAAGTAAAGATGAAATTAAATATGTGTGAACAATGGGAAGGACAAATAATACAAGTAAATGGAGGAGGCTTATCGCAGACAGTCACTATAGGAAATATATACCGACCACCAATGCCTTTAACTGAAAACTATAACGAATTTATAAATGAATTTACATCTGAACTTATTCCGCAGTTACCTAACAAATCGTAAACAATATACGGAAATTGACAATATAAAATCAAATATGTTATCAATAACAACAGGTGTACCACAAGGTTCAATCTTAGGACCCCTGTTATTCATCATATACATCGATGATTTTGCACAAGCCAGTAAAATGTTTAATTTCATAATTTATGCTGATGATACAACTCTATCAAGTACACTAAACACTTTCAGCGATAACATACATGACGAAAATTTAGAATCTTTAATAAATAAATGAATGGCTCAAAATAAATAAATTATCGCTAAACATAGCAAAATCGAAATACATGACATTTCAAAAGGCAAAGACAAATATACAGACACTTACTCTGAAGATAGACAATATAAATATTGAACAAGTCAAAGAATTAAATTTGTTGGGTTTAATTATAGATACAAATCTAAACTGGAAAAAGCACACTGAAAAAATAGCAAATGCTTGTTCTAAAAAAATTGGCATTTTAAATAAATAGAAACATGTGTTACCTCTTCGTATTAAAATAATATTATATAATTCTTTAATAGTGCCACACATTAATTATTGCATCACGGCATGGGGCTTTCAATCAAATAGAATAATAAAACTTCAAAAAAAAGCTCTGAGAATTATTACCTTAAGTAATTATACTTCCCACACAGAACCACTTCACAGCAAACTCAACTTGTTAAAAGTAGATGATATTCTTAAATTACAACAATTACAATTTTACTATAAATATTTACACAATGACTTACCAGTCTATTTACAAAACTGGAGGATAATGTTTAACTATGAGGTACATAATCACGATACAAGAGTCAGGAATAAAATATACACTTATAAAATTAAACATGAATTTGCTAAGAAATGCCTTAGGCATAATTTACCACTTTTACTAAATAATATTCCTGATATTGTCAAAGAAAAGCTTAGTACACACAGTTCACAAGGATTTGCCAAGTATGTTACACTTTATTTTTTGTAAAACTATCAAGTAACATGCACCAGGCAAAATTGCTATATATGTATGCAAAATTAAGAACCGACAACCACCTGTCAACTTGATATAGTACAAAACAGTGCCTAAACGACAAACACTATAATCACGTAAGCTTGCTCACACTACACACATGCATACATATTATGTTTTTTTTTCTTCTTCTTCTTATTTTTCTGGAAGAATTTGATTAGGTGATGTATTGATTTAGTTAAAGTTTTATTACAAAAGGTGGCTCCTCGATAGCGACTACCACAGTCTTAGAGGAGTCTCCTGACCCTACTTTTCGTTATTTATTATATATTATACCATGTTTACTATAAGGTTATATAGTTGTATTTTTTTATATGGATGTATTGTATACATTATTTGAAATGTCTGGGTCAAATAAAACAAATTCTTCTTCTTCTTCTTCTTCTTCTTCTAAATGCTGTCAGACATCGTGGACAAATCGATGACAACACTATGCCGGCTTTCGGCCTGACTAATTGCTGTAATTATGGTATATTACTGGAACAATGACTCAAACTTAAAGTGATTTTCATTGGAAAGTGTGTGTGTGTGTGTGTGTGTGTGTGTGTGTGTGTGTGTGTGTGTGTGTGCAGCTAGCCCCCGTCCCAGTAGCCCCCGAGGTGTGAGAATTGAGTGCCAATAGCCCCCCAGTCAGTATGCTGTAGGTGTCACACGCACCCTCTTTCTAGATATTTCTAATTGTAGGCGGAGTTAATCATTTGAAGGCTCATATAATTTTCACACAACAGTTGTGTGGTGTTGAAAGCTCACTGTCCTAAGAGTTAAGGTAAATCCTCTACATAAAGCTTGTTTGATATCAGCTAAACCCGATTTAACTCACACATGAAAGCTAATTGCCCTGATGCAGGTGTAAGATGTAGAAAGTCAATTGCCCCCACTTTTAATTTAAGAAACTATTGACTATGGATGTGTGGTGTTCTACCTGTGCCTGCCAGTTCACACATGTCTAGTCAATAAGGAAATGATAAGTTGAGCTGCTCTGCTTTGGCTGGCCTGAGTTTCATGTCGAATGTTTTAATTTAGTTCGGAATTACACATGAAACATGGCTGCTGGCGTTGAGTTCATCGAATGTGCCAAGGGACACTCTGTTGCTGTGTTCAACAGTTGTACCTATCACAAATCGAAAGCGTTGACAAATGGCATCAAGTTCACGTGTAGTAAGATGAAAAGTGTGGAGTGTCAAGGTTAAGGCATTTATGGTGGTCAGCGATGATGGAACTGTGGAAAAAGCTGAAGATAGCCACAATCACCCGCCCAACATTAGTGATGTACGAGTGAGACAATTGGGGGGAAACACGAGGAAGCGAGCCAGGGATGAAACGACTTCAATGCAGGCGATTTTCGACCAGGAAAAGGTGAATCTACTACAACAAAGTTCTACTGCGACAGCATCACCAGCTGAGGCAGCACCTGCTCTGCCTCAGAACCAGCGTGTCAAGTCATCCATGTACCGTGAACGGAGGAAACACTTCCCCCCGATGCCATCTACAAGGGATGACATTGATCTGGACGGCCAGTGGACAACTACTGTGCAGGGAGATCAGTTCCTGCTCAGCGAGGATGGTGATGGAGTCAATAAGATAATAGTGTTCGCATCCGACTCCGCTCTGCATGCGCTACCGAATGCTGATACATGTCACATGGATGGCACGTTTGCAACAGCACCAAGGCTGTTTTATTAAATTGTCACCCTGCATGGGTTCGTCCTTAGAGTGATGCTACCACTTGTGTTTGGTCTCCTCCTCAACAAACAAGGGAACACCTACATTCGTTTTTTCAGCCTCGTGAAAGAAAAGACTGCATCACTAGGCTTCACCATCAGTCCCCAACGTATCATGCAGGACTTCGAAAAAGGTCTGATGAATGCCTGCCTACACATATTTCCCGGGGTGATTGTCAAGGGATGCTACTTCCATTACCCTCAGTGTCTGTGGAGGATACTTCAAAGTATGGGATTATCCGGCTGAGAGAATGCTGACAACTGGAATTGCTTTCGTATGTTACTAGCAATGCCATTCGTCCCAGTGCCAAACGTGAAAGATGCATTTGAATTTGTAAAGAGCATAGCACCAGATGTACCCCGTGTACGAGACTTCAATGACTACTTCAACAGCACCTGGATGAACGGACAGTATCCAATCGAAATGTGGGATTTCTTTAAATATGACGGCCCTCGCACCAACAATTACGTTGAAGGGTATCACACGGGACTCACGGGAAAGGCAGGCAAGATACCTCCCAAACTTTTTGAGGTGGTAGAGCTGTTCAGCCAAGAAGAGGCCTCATCACTCGTCTCCATCCCCCAGCTAGTGTCGGGTCAGCCTGCTCCCAAGCGCAGGACGAAGTACGTCAACCGCGACGCTCGTTTCGATGAACTTGGACTAAACTGCATGCTGTGTGACCGGGGAATTGAGTCGTATCTCAGTGCCATTCAGGGTGTGTTTCAACGTACAAAGTGGGGGGCATTGCTCCCAGCCCTTTCGTTTGCCCCCCCCCAGTCAGACCAACTTTTCTCCCCAGTGTGCCCCCAATCTCTCAAAACCAGTCCCTTCTAGGGCTTACTTTTTATTCGCTGTAGTGTGTTTGATTGAATTTGCACTGGGGTATAATAAAAACCCTAAGTAGCAGAAGGGCAATATGACTACAAAAAATAATTTTACCGATATGGCTCAGACAGGCATCGAGCATTTAAAAAGGCGTATTTGGTTATATTTCCTGTTCTGCATAACTTGTGGAACATTGAAGCACGGAGTTGGGCATTAGGAATATTAAATATATATATATGGAATACGTATGCAAAAATAAAACTAAACGTTGACAGTCTCAAGTTTTCAACAACTAAAATGAGAACAACGATTCACATTAGTCACCCGGAAAAGATTTACGTAAATAATTATATTTATTGACAGTACGGCTTGTCATTCCGACTCGCGTCACGGGAATGTTTTCGCGCGACTTCGTCCCGCCGTCGTTATTTGTCAATATTTCGTTAAAAATCGATGTTGTTACCATTCGGTTGCTCAAGTTGAATAAAATACATACACTCTAAACAGTAAATACATATACAGTGAAGTAGGACTAATTACGGAATAGCCTTTATTTGTCCAGGTCGATATCCTCCAAGTCATGCCTAAGAGAGACAGAAATGCAAATCGAAAAGTAGAACTACAAAAATCTGCGGCAAAATGTCAACGCCTCGATACGATGTTTCGTCGCAGTCTCGATGTCACATTGCCTGAAATGTCCACAACGACGCCATGGTACCATGATTCGTCCACTGCATCACAGCTGATAACACTCACAACGATGTACCAACAGCCATAGAGATACAGCCTTCGTCGTGCTCTCGCCCGAGTGCTACTCCATCAAGTAGCCATGATCCGTCCACAGTCATTTCATCTGATGACACTCCCAAAGACAAAGATGTACCACCAGTACAAAATAAAAACCAATTTAAATAGTTTTATATTATAATTAAAAGCAAATTGTAAAGGGGTATGGTGTTTTAGTTTAACCCCATTCCACCCCGAAACGTCTGACGTATGTTTGTTATAACGTTATTCTACTTATGTATTATACCTTTGCTGAATCTTGGCATAACCACTTTTTTCTTTTTCGCAAGACTATTTATGTGAACATTTATCAAATAATATTACTCTTGTTACATTTACACATATGTTCTATTAATCATAGCAACGTAACCAACGCACTACACGTGAAATCATTGTTGATAATAGTTATTCTGGGGATGACGCCGACTAGTTTACTTAATCATTATCATCTTATATTGGAATAATTAAAACAAACTGGTTACAGCCTTAATTGGCTCCGTTATCAACCTGGAATTGTATATCATTTTGTCAATTGTTTTATCGATTGTTTATGTTTGTATGTATGATTTATACAATTCCAAATAAAGCCTACCTACCTACCTACCTACCTACCTACCTACCTACCTACCTACCTACCTACCTACCCACCCACCCACCTACCTACCTACCTACCTACCTACCTACCTACCTACCTACCTACCTACCTACCTACCTACCTACCTGCCAGTCATAGAGATACTGCGTTCGCCGTGCTCGCGCTCATCAAGCAGCCATGGTATGTCCACTGCCATCACATCTGACCATATACCCGACGAGAAAGAAGAGCACCCTACACCTGGTCAGGAAACCCACAAGCCAACTTGAAGCCAGAAACCGTAAGGTTCCCGTGCACCGATGTACAAAGGAATTCCTTTAACTATTGCAGCTATTGTCAGCAAATTCCCGGAGCTTCGCTCATTTTCAGCAAAGAAGTGTGGCTGAACACGGGCTCACATTCTATGCACAACATGTCAGGAGTATGAGGAGATGGCAAAGTAAACTTATAAAAACGGCACTATAGCAATCGCAAGCGGCGTCAGAGCGGACTGCAATGACATGCTGGAAATAATAATTGACCACATGTCCTCTGAACCGCACAGAGCAGCAACAGACAAGAAAAGGATGGACAAAGCCTGGGAGTAAACGCAACATCGCACCCATGGCTACGGCACTCAATGCTTACAACAAAACTGATTTTGCGATGCATCTTCGAATGGCTGTCGATGTATACAATGACTGTCTGCTCGAAACAGACTCCGCCCGATTGTGGCCGATGCGATATCTGGCTTGTTTGGCGTCAGACCATCTATTGGCCGCTATGCGCGAAAATGATGCAGATGTGGAATGTGTTCCATTTACACCTGCATCTAGCGACCTATACTCCAGGCATCCCAACTACAAGCAAATGTTGGATTCCATAAATTATACGAACTAGAGAAAATGCATCTGTCTTAAATGTTCAGCCGATGTTTAGTCTTCAGTGTGCAAATCGATGGCAGCTGTGACAGGCAAATGTTGGACCACAAGTTTGTAAGTGGACGGATGGCTAACAGTGATGGCAGCGTAACGAGTGTGTTAGTTGTCATGCATTCGACAGAGAAGAACGGTGCTCGTAGACAATTTAAAGCGGTGAACAGCTCTGGATCTGACAGGAGGTAAAGATACGAGGCTGGTTGATGTCACCACTGACGGCGAGGCGGCAAACACCGGCAGACAAGGTGGATCATGGCGTCTGCTTGCTGACCAAATGCAAAGAGGTTTGGCAACATTCTGTTGTGCTGCGCACCGGTCTGACTTAGCCATTGAGTCGGTCGTCTGCACCGTACCTGATTTGGGAATATGGAAGTCCAATCTACTGTGATTCTTACGATTTTTCCGGACGCCGAGACGGATGAAGATGTTGTCAGTGCAGGCAGATAATGTCAAACAGTTCCCCCGACACCACGAAGTCAGGTTTGTCCAGCTTGAGCTGCAGCTGGTGGATGCTGTGCTGAACAACCTACCAACCTGCATTATGACGTGGGAACAGATGAAGGCGCCAGAAAGTACCAGCGACAGAAAGGAGAAGGCTGAAGCCGAAGGGTTCCCGAGAACCTGGAACCAACAAAGGTTGATCACCGCACTGATGGGCGACATCCTGGATATATCACAACATGTTCAGTTCACAAGGTGTTGACATCTCTGACTTGCATGAGTCCACACTCTATGCAGACCGAAAGGATCGTGAGCTACAACAAAACCTCGTGGTCGATAATCACCGCACTAGTATGAGTCAGGGCACGAGAAACGCCCGACTCATGGTGGCACTGAATGGTGTGAACACCGCCTACTATGGCCCTCGACCCGCTGTCATCAAATTATTGGATAAAATAAGAAGATGCAGGGCTCCAGACTGGGACATCTACGGACAGCGTGAATTCGTTAGGAAATTCATCCGCGAAACTGGACTCGTATAGTCAAATTGAGACAACTGTCAAACGTTCTGACTTGCAAGATACGTCTCATGTTTCTATGACTACTGCATGTATTGGTTGTAATAAAACATGTTTCTATGATATATGTGTAACATTTATTTTCTTACCAAGATGCAGTCGTCACTCTTCACTGTAGGCTCCACAACTATGTGTATATAAAGATATTGACACATTATACTAAGCTTTCATACATGCCTAATGGTTATGAACATAATCATTAATGTACGAATAAACTGCCCTTTTTACCCATTAAAAGTACCATTTTAGGACATGCTCCCCAGAGAAAATTTTATGCGTACAAACAATCAACTGTTTACCAACATTGATCACACAGTGTAATGTTTTCTCACAACAACGTTTTGACCAATGCTGTGAACACAGTAATGTGTTTATTTTATATTACCATTTAATGTCTATTTCTCTTACTGGCTGGTTACCTGTACTTGTGTATGACAAATAAAAGAGGATTTTAACGGTTTCCCTCCAATTAAAAAGTCCGACATTCCTTGAATGTGCACCAGATATATGATTATTTTCTTATTTCAAATCAGGTACCTGAACTTAAGATGGGGTAGAACAATTAATGGAACAGCCAGGTAGTGTTGGCAGAAGGATAAATAGTGCCACTAGCCCCCCCCCCGTTAGTGCCAGTAGCCCCTGGGGGCTAGTGGGACGGGGGTTAGCTAGGGGTTTAACCCGTTTGTCTGTGTGTGTAATACCACGTGACTATTGTAACACCACGTGACAATTGACACGTACGTCACGTAATTAAGGCGTCTGTCCACGTCTCATTGTCTCCATCGTCACCTCCACAACCAGACTCCTAGTTAACATGGCCACCGCGACACCCCTGTCACTGTAACTGTCTGGACGGTGGTCGTCATTGACGTCATTGTCACGCCCCCGTTATTACCGCCACCTTGTGGCAGAATTGTCAACTCGCGTCAACTCGTCCCGGCTGACGGGAGTCAGAGGGCGTCGACCCATCGGGGAGCCGGGCTCCGTCGGCGGTATCGCTTACGCCGAGTCGACGTGTCGCTGGCTAATGGGCTGGCGGCTTATGCGTCCGGGTGTCCCGGCGACGTCTACACCTACGAGAGGCGCGTACGACGTGGAACCAACGCGAGCACGAGAACTGCAACGTGTAATGGCGCAATGATGTTTACAATTAATACGTTATGTTGAGTTTTCAGCCTGTGTTGTGTGTCGTAATGTCATTAACGTCGCAAGAGTCATTAAACAATGTAATACTGGATGGAGATGTTTGATGATAGAATGTGAATATTATTTTTGATATTCAACGTGTGCGTGCATGTATTTAGGCAAGCGTGTGTTCATGTGTGCCTGCATGCGAGCGTGCACATGAGTGTGGTTGTGTATATGAGTGTATGCTTGCGTGTTATTATCTATTATCATCAACGTACGTATATGAGCTTAAAATATCTATTGTCTAAAATATAACAATGGATTGCATAACACGCTGTTGCAAACTAAAGACCACTGCAGACCGCACGCAGCGCTGTGCGATTATGGTATTGGTTTCTATTGCTGTGTTTTAGTTCAACTTGAATTGTGACAAAGCAATACAAATAGGAGACCCATTAAATGGTAGCCCACTGTGCAATCGCCAGAGACGTCCCCAAGAGCACAGGGCATTGAGCAATACGACAACGATATTACGCATATGACACACGAGGGCATCCCCTTGTCTATGTTCGTGCCGCATTGCAAGGCCAAATCCTGCGTCACATCAATCGACGACATTAAACAATTTTGAGTAGACTCCGCCGGCGACCAATGCCAAGTTCGTGATATACCGCGACGCAAGGGATCGGACGCACCGTTGCGTTGCCAGTCGTAGTTTATTTATTTTACGAAAAGACGATGACATATGCACCCTATACGACGACGCACAGGCTATGGCGATAGACACGCAGATGTATGGAATTGCACGGTCTAAGGTCACGTCTTGAGGCGTTGCTTAAGATGAACGTAGACCTACAATGATACCATATTTATGCCAACGGCTCAACAGAAAAGTTGTTATTAGAAGTGATAATACACAATATGTTTTGTTGATTGGTGTATTTTATTTTTATGATTGTAGTGTGTGTGAAAAACGTCATTTGAGTAAATAAAAATTTCAAATTTGTAACCTGTAGTAGATGGTGTAGCCATTTTGAAACCACTCCAATACGAAAAACAAATGATGCAACATGAAAATGCAACTTCTTTTGTCAAACGCAATGAAGAATACATTTAAGTAAACGTTGTTTTGAAAGTATATTTACGCCCATGGTAAATTGAATGTGGATGCAGTATAGTGTTGACGCATCTATGTGATATTGCGAAACAATAGGACATCTGATTCACACTGCGATCTCCTAAAAAGCATGAACATCTGTCAGGCAGATATATCGGTAAAACACTGGAAGTGAGAAAAACGTCTATGGCGAGGCGTGTGGAGAGTGCTATAAATAGCAACAATAAATACCCTGTCGATGGTGGTGCCTGTCATGAACTGTCATCCGTTTGAATAGAGAGAGACAGCGATCCAGCAATCCCTGTCTGGTGTCATTTGTAGGCAGACTCGCCTGTCGGGTGAACGCTAAAGACCTCAATACCGTATATAAATGACTCGGACTTATGAAGGAGCGCTCACTCGTTCGCTCCTAACATTAACACGCCCGTCAAATCAACGTCGCTCTTTCTACGCGGCAGTGTTTATCAGGGACACGGAGCCAGGGATCGATGGTGCAGTTCACGGGCCACCGTTGCGAAGCCAGTAAGGGCGATATTTCTAGCTGCATCCCACCAAGAGAGGCAAGCCGTTGATGTTTTTATTGAGCACCGTTACTGTTTTAGTTCCCCCCGGCCGGGATTAACGGGAAGGCAGTATCCGATGATGTCGCTAGTTGGCCATCAGTGAGTGATAGCAAACCAATATTCAATATGACGCATACAGAGGCCTTGGACGATTATTTGTTATCCGTTGTATCACTAATTTGCACACTGGAAGGCTTCGTTGAAGTACTGACATCATAGCGTAATGTTTACCAAAAAATAATTTGTGGTGTGTGTGTGTGCTTGTGTGTGTGTGCGTGTGTGCGTGTGCGTGTGCGTGTGCGTGCGCGTGCGCGTGCGTGTGCGTGTGCGTGTGCGTGCGTATGTGCGTGTGCGTGAGAGAATAGCACAATAATAAAAATAATAATAACTTGTATTTATCAAGCACCATATATCTGGAATGTATCAATTATATTAAACGCGCATCAAATACAAATTTGCTAAAAACATAATCAATATAACATGGCACTTATACATACAACAACGTGTAAGTGTTCATCAGAGCGGACCCCACAACGGCCACGGTGCCTGACGAAGACGACAAAATCAACGCTGCAATTCTCCGGTCTTCCTGTATCGCGGGAACAAACTGCGCTGCGTCCTCTTAAGACGCTGCGAGCCCCGCGCAAGTGATGCGATGCTATCTAGTCAATTGCAGAGCTGTGCAGCGTCGTGGCCGACACAAATGTCGCTGTGTCGGCGTGCCCGGACGTCAGGGTCTCGGGAGAGATGGAACCCAGCCGAGCTGAGCCCGTCATCGGTGGCCGGAGCCCGGCATCGGTTGGTCGGTGTCACGTACGGGTGATCAATCGGTCGTGTGGGACGGTTCTTGGGATTTAGCGCGTTTAAAGTTCGTGATTGATCGTAGTTTGCATAATTACGATGATCCATTATGGAAACCATTACTCCGTCAGTTGACTTTTCGCTGGCTGCACGGTCTTCCCAACTTCGGCGAGGGTGACCACGATACTTTAATATATGGTGATAGTGTGGGTGGTTTAATGTTGAGAACAAACACCGTACGTTTCTTGGGCAGGAGCAGATAGCTGAACGCCATGCATCAAAATATACACTCTTTTCAGTTTTGCTGAATTGAACGAACCGTACAGAAAACGCTTCAAAGATAACCTCAATCAAATCCCTGAGCACTGTGCCCTATTAGATGATGAAGACAGAGCGTCACATAATGCTTCCAACGTCTCCTTGTTGTTATGCAATTATGGCAAAATATTTGCTTCTTTGAATCCATTTAAGTATTGCGAAAACATGTTGTAGTCATGCAGTTATGGCAAAATATTGTTTTCTTCGAATCCACATCAGTCTCGGGAAAATGATAAGGAACTGTTTTTTTCGTGATCTTCATTTTCAACCAAGTTCGCTAAAATGCCTGACTTGTCATGATTGGTCTTTGCTAACAGAAGTCGCTACCTACTCGAAGAATACTCGCTACGTAGCTGGTTTCTTGAAACCGGTGCTTATTGGTTATCAACAAAAACATTATGCAACTGGTTTCGCAGCTTCTTAGCACAAGTCGAAGGTGCAGCCAACTCATGAGTAAGATTTAAGAAAACAGAATACGAAACAAGGACATTACTGTACATGTTATTATGGTTAAAAAGATTCACGATGATAGCCATGTTCTGACAACTGTATGGTCTTGCAATCTAATCAATGTTTGCGAATTGCTAACTATTTACTGTTTTATGACAACGAGTTTTTCGGTCAACCGACCATTTTTTATTCAACTATCGGCAGAAACTAAACACGAAACGAGCAATACACAGAACTGAATGGACATGTTTATTTACAGCTATATTTGACTTTGAGTTACTTACATTTTACTGATTTATATTATTACAGGCTAACAAAATATACACTATATCGACCAGCATGCACTTACAAAAAAGTGACACGAAACGCAGTTGCGTATTATAATTACAAGGAAGCTCATTTAAACGCGGCATTGAATTGTCGAATTACGGTCCCGTCGAATTACGCTCTCAAGTAGCTACACGACCGCTCAGTTGACGTTTCCAACGCAACGGATATTGCTTTCAATGAAGACTGCATAAAGGGGTATTTAGGATTATATGTAAATGCGAGCATTTGGAGATTTGTAGGTAATTCCAACGAATGACCCTCGACACATTCGCGAGAAAACGGACAGAATTTTGGCATATATTTGCTGAACATTTTAATTGAAACGCGTTGGTGCACAAGTGCAGTGCTATTGTCTCTTAGATGGCATTTAAATACGATTGTCCGTGAGAAAACAAGGACAGAGGTGAAATTTAGCAAAAGTTTGAGGGGAGTCGAGAAAGAGTGCGAAAACGAGGGATTGGAATGAAAAAACACCTAAAACTGAAAGTAGATGGAAACATAAAGAGATGGGCAGGACATGTACAAAGAACGAGAGAAGACAGACTGTCAGAAAGAACATGGGAAGCAGAAGAGAGTAGAAAACGACGAAGATGAATACCAAGGCTGAGATTGAATGACAGCATGAAACGGGACCTTGGGAGGGCAGATGCAAACAGCCAGGAATGTGAAATCATCGCGGACGACAAAGAAAGATTCAGAGAGTTAACAAGAAAGCGGAAGAAGCTACCAATTGAGTGATATTGACACCACTACGCAAGAGAGCAAAGAAGAAGAAGAAGAAGAAGAAGAAGAACGATGGATGGGGCGGCGAAGACTGATGGTGGACTAGCAGCGAAAGGTGGTCAATGACCGGAGAACACGGAAACACACACCGAGGACAATAATCAATGTCATCCTCACCTCTGACGTCATGGGGCAAAGAGGAGACCAAAAACCCTTACCAAAAGTTAAGAACCATTCTATGACAACCATAAATTATAAATCGTGAGATAGCAATGATATTTTCCATTAAGGTTTTGCGGAACATTTTTGACAAAAACATGTTTGAAACAAACATAAGTGGCAATTGTTTACCGAGCGAAAACATTGTGAAAACGTTTAGGGGAGGCCGCAGCTAGTTGAAAGCGTTTTTATATAAACCAACATGCTTTGAAATTCGTTTGATCTATCACAACACATTGCATGCAGGCATTAGCGTACACACAGCTGCCGTATTCAAAGCTACCAAGCGAATTTATACGTTTAAGCATGTTCGAGATATGATGACATTATTGAACACCGCTCGTCTGTTTCAACTAACCCCGTATACGGATATATAAAAACTCGAGATGTTGTGTAAAAACAGAAGATGGCTACAGCGACTGGTTCGATGTGGTGACTGGTGTCAGAGAAGGCTGCATTCTTTCCCCCTTCTCTTTGACGTGGCTATCGACTAGGTCATGCGGCTGGGCAACCACAGGCAATGAAGGGATTGTGTGGGTTAAGGAGGAGCGTTTATCAGACCTGGACTTTGCTGATGACATTGCTGCCATCTCAGACACCACCCAGGGACTGCAGCGTCTCGTGGAATAAGTCAGCAGATACGCTGATGGTCTGGGACTCGCAATCAGTGAATTGAACACAAAAACATGATGACAAGAGAGCATCAAACACTAACAGATGTTTTGATCAATCAGGGAAACGTAGAAACAGTCGAAAACGTCACCTACCTTGGCAGCTCCATCAACAACCAAGGAATCATCGATCACGAACTAAGCTGCAGACTGGGGAAAGCGTAAGCAGCCTTTAACCAGCTGACGAAAAATTGGAACAACACGAAATTTTACTTTGATATCTAAACTCCGTTTCTATAACTCAAACATTATACCAACCCTCCTGCGTGGATGCGAATTATGGCAACTAAAAACAAGCCAAGAATACAAAATTGACGCATTCGACACTAAATGCCTGCAAAAGATCCTGGTCATTCACTGGAGCGACCACGTGACGAATACATATGTTTGGATACGATCAGGACAAACTATGGCTTCATCAACTATATGTAGAAGACGAATGAGCTGGCTCGGACATGTCACGAGGCTCTCACCTACCAGGCCTGCCCAGCAAGCACTGTGGTGGACACCAGCTGGCCAGAGGAGAGGACGACCAAGAATGAACTGGCGCCAGACAGTTGATCGCGACCTACAGCTGGTCAACAAACGATGGAGCGACGTCAGAACTCTAGCAAACAACATATCTGAGTGGATTGCTTTGAATGCATCATGTGTGTACAGACGCGGGAGCCGCTAAGTCTAAGTCTAAATATACGGTGTTAATTGAAAAAAGTCACGGGGTTAGTTGACAAATTCGTATTATATCATTAACACATTCCAGTTATGTCGATCTACACATTTATTTTATCAGCATACATCGTTTGATATACATTTATTTTCAAATACGTAAGCTTTATATTAATTTATATCAGTGAACAAGGTTTATAATAACTTAGAAAACTTATCCTGCGTAGAAAAATTGCCACCCTAATTTTTGTTAGACCTTTACTAACCAAAGATGCAAAATCAAGTGAAAGTTTGCTTTTAACAACGATTCTGCACGGACGCGATGTTTTCGACATATTGGCCTACCCATCTAACACTAATGCAATATCGACGTGGCCGATGTGTGGTGACTTCATTGTTGGCCAGTAGGCGCTCCTAATTTGTTTATACTAACCCCGCGTTTCAACTAGCCCCGCTCTCCCCTACCAATGCAAAGTCGTAGATGCGCCTTTAACAAACTGTACACAGCTGAGTAATATTCCGCCATAAGCGGGACAAAATTACCCCATCCATGCAGTCAATTCATGTCAAGCATCCACGTTTCAAATATAAGAATACGCATTTGAGTTTTTTCTTCAAATATTGATTACTTGTTAACGGTTCGCGTCGCCATGTTAGCCGGCTAGCCGCTCCCCGTAGGGTGATCATTTACGTCTTCCAAAAAAGAAGCCAAAATGAAAACGTCTCACATGCTTTGATAGCAATGAGCACGCCATTATGCGTCCTTCCTGGAGACGGTGGACGTATGAATGAGGATCTACATCAATGGATAAATGTATATAAATCCGTCCATTCATGCTTTCTTACAGCCCGGTTGACGTAGGCTTTAAGACACGTGATGTTGCGATGACGTCATAAACATGATGTCGCAGCTTTTGCGCGAGAGAAAAAACAGCACAAGACAATCGTGTTCTCTATTCCGGTGGCGGATATCGACTTTATTGTTAAAATGTGTCAACGATTACAATTGCAACGAGGACAAACGTGCATATTTAGTGAAAAGGTAAGTTATGTTACTATAAAGTAAGCGTCATCATCTTCGATGTCTCCGACCAGTCCAGTAGAACTTTACAAATGTCGGGAATAAATATCCCAGTATACGTGTGTGTGTGTGTGTGTGTGTGTGTGTGTGTGTGTGTGTGTGTGTATGTGTATGTGTGTGTGTGTGTGTGTGCGTGTGTGTGTGTGTTTGCTTGTGTGTGTGTGTGTGTGTGTGTGTGAGTGTGTGTGTGTGTGCTTGTGAGTGTGTGTGTCTGTGCGTGCGTGCGTGCGTCCCTGTGTGTATATGTGCGTTCGTGCGTATGTGCATATGTGCGTGTGTGCGTGTCTGTGCGTGTGTGCGTGTGTGCGTGTGTGCGTGCGTATAGACTTCACGATCATACTAACTCCACGATAAGCATACATTTTATTAACAATATTAACGTATCGCGTCTAACGCCAACACAATATTAACTGGTGATACATTGACAGCTGAACATGCTGAATGCACATACACACAACTTCGCCTAAAATAAAAATAAACTGTTTCTAGGCTCTTATTTAATTGAACTAAGAATATAGCGTGTTCCATCACCAAGAACACGTTGCTGTCGTGATAATCGATTGTGTCATTGATTTGATCGGTCGTGATGTCGGAACAGTCCAATGAACGGACAAGCAACGTTCACGCAGAACTTGCCAGGATATCTAGCCCAATTTTTCACTCAACTTGGAACAAATTGCAACATAATTTTTTTGGCACAGTGGTGTTCTATGAGGTCTCCAGAATATTATACTAAAAATCCTAAGAAATCCCTGCATGGCAAATATGTAAAATTAGCATAAATCAAATATGGCCGCCATAAATAAAAATCTTGCCATATCTTTGCTGTCATATGACACATTTTAGTAATGTTTAATTCTAATAAGGGGATTTTGACACAAAGATGCATTTGGAATATATTAAAATATGATTGGATGAGAAGCTAATTTGCATAAATCCAAAATGGCAGCCAAATAGCAACATTTACCATATATTTACTATAGAACAGAGCCGCATTTAGGATACAGCTGACAGGACAGTTGTTCAACATTTTAAACATATTTTGCGCCAATGTGCTCAACAATATCTTTTTTATTTACCGACCCCCTCCACAATCATTGATTTATATAAGTACCGCTGTTTAGTTATTTCATGTTCGCAAGATGGACATTCCTGCAGTTGGCCGCATAAACACTGAATATTTCAATATGCCTCCAACAATATCACCGCTCAATTATTTGTCACTTAACACACGTCTGCTGAAAATCGAATGTCACAACTAGGTGTGCTGTGGAAGAGCTCCCTTCATTCCCAGGCCAGCATTGTCCGGATCGGTGCAGATGCTGTATCATGGCCAACACCCAGGACAGCCCTTTGCAATGTTACTCCCAGAGATTGGCTTTGATCTCAGTTGTCCATCCAGTATCTACCCTACACGGAACTTTGTATTAGATCAGGCAATGCAATATCATGTCAATCCAGTCCTCGCGTTAGTCCTTACAGAAGAAAGCCTTGACAATTATTCGATCACAGCCAGATTGCAGAGACCACAAATTAATGGTACTCGGGACTTGTAGGTTTCACATGGAGTTGAGTTTCCCGGGAAGCATCGGGTACCCGATGGCAGGTTCGGGACTGCAAGGGTTCCTGGAAATTGTATATGACAGTAACAAGGTGAGCCACAAGACGACTGGCAAGGCTATGTCTAGAGCTGTGCGCGACCACATTCTGTAGATGAGTGAGTAACGCATACAACATGCCAGTACCAACCAAATAGACTGCAGAGGAACCAGAAGGAAGCATAGCAAGTGCTGATCCTGAGGTAGATGCGCAGGAGATACCAACTGTACAAACCTTAGTTTGCCTGGACTAGTATTCCGGAGCAGGTATTTCACCGCGTGCTATTTGCTCGTCATTTCAATACACATCAAACGTACGAGCATCCCTGTTCTACAATTAAGCTACGCCGTATCATAATAAAATTACACGGTTCAAGTCTTTCGCTACCAATGGCTTCAACAGTTGGGAGCGGTGACGTTGAACTTGTTGTAACATTATCTAACAGCAACAAGAGTTTTGGAACATAACTGACTTTTGATAGGTTACTAGCTAAATGTATGAACTAATGTGATTATGGTATACGGTATTGTACACAACATTATAATGCATGCTTACATGTGTGGTACTTTAAACAGTAATCTGCATATGTACCTTGCTGTGCTCAAGATGTGGAAAATATTGTACATCTATACTATATGCGCACAACGGCAACCCCTGTTGATTAGGGTGTAGACCCGTCAACTCTCAGATGTTGTCCATGTATATTTGTGATGGTCTTCCTTGTTTTCTGCTGCGTGGCAAGTGTATTGTGTCTGGTTGTGGGCCAAATAATTGGAGTTTTCGGCGTTTCACGGTGGCTAGAAGCGGTTTTGAAATCAAGCGGCTTCGGTGATTGCTTGCAATACCGTTATATTCGTGAAATAGTCCCAGTAGGATATGTTCAGAATCTTTCTGAAAAATGTCATGCCAAATGCGGATATGTTTAACAAGCTATCATGAAGAAGTGAATAGTAACTGCGGCGTAGATGAATGCTTATATCGAAACGTACTAGACGTTTGTACGAGCCGTCGCAATGTTCCGACACAAAAAGACTGTGCGTTTTAACAAAACAACGTCAAATACGAAAAAAAAACGACAGCAGTACTTAATGAAAAGCGACATCCAGTCGTATGTTTCTTTACTTGAGTAGACACGATAACAGCATCGTACGATATCACAGCACATTTGGTCGGCAGATTTTTATTACAGAAACACACTGGAAATACGCCCATGCCCGCACCCGCGCGCGCGCGCGCGCGCGCACACACACATGAACACACACAAACACACACAAACACACACACACAAACACACACACACACACACACACACACACACACACGCGCGCGCGCGCGCGCGTTCTATGCGGAAACATCTCGTGTGCTAAATGAAAAAGAAAAAGAACGGGTTTGATTCAAGCTCACAATTATTACCTGCTGTTATTGTGATTCGTCGCGCCGGCGGATATACTTGTCTGAAACGTACACTCGGTAGGTTTTGTGGTCGCTTCCGGTCACGTGACACGATCATTGCCTCATCACATGCGTCAGATTTCAGGATTACTATTGTGCATAACGTGTAAAAGACCACAGGAGCATGGGTGTTTGCAGACGCGGATGCTATTACTTGATCGCGTTTCGATTGCATGGCTGAATATATGTCGCAGAGAAACACGGCTGTGTTCAACTAATCACGTGTGTTATGGGCCATTTGGATTTGGACGCCGAGCTCATTTTCAAGTTATCTGCGTTGTTTTTTGGTACTTTAGTAGAACATTGTATGCTGGGTTAGGCGGTGTGGTGTCTGATTGTTTTGTACAGTAAAATCAACGGTGTGGTGTCTGATTGTCGTGTACAGTAAAATCAAGTTATATACTATATATATATATATATATAATTATATATATGTACAAAAACTATGTTTCAAAACTATGTAGTTTCCCACTACCCCTCTACGTGCAAATGCACGTAAGCATCTAATGTCAGTTTTGTCAAAAGTACCTTAAAATTAACCTTCAACCAAACCTTAAACCTAACCCTAAACCTAACTGTAAATCTAACTCTAAACCTAACTCTTTTAGTACATCAGACTAATCAGAAAAGGGCACTTATGCGTGGAGGGATAGTAGGAAGCTCTCTCTCCGGCATATTTTGACTCAATGTCACGTCAAGCTTGATATCCATAGGCGAGTAACGGTCAGAGAGTATCTTAACATTCAAGAACTCTATTGTTTGTTTAAAACATTGCATTACAACTGAATATTTTCTTTAGGTTCACACCGAATTGTGACAGATAAAACCAATGTTTGGTTAATAGATTTGAACGGTCAGTATGTTAGAAAATATACAGTTTATGCGTTGTATACTTACTACGGAGAAACACCGAACCGATTTTTTGCCTTTAAATTTTGAAAAGTTGGTTGGTTATGGTTACACAATGAAAAGGAAGCATTGCGATTGCGCTATCGTTGCAGAGACGCGTACATCGCTAAATACCGATACCCATAAGTCATCCGGACTCTCACGTTAGACGTACTAGCGCAAAGCATAAGCGCGTTGTCGATAATGGCCCGTAATGACCTTCCGGCGGAAGCGGTTATTGCCGACACGCATGGCTGCACCCGGTGTCGAAAGTGCCGCTACTTCAATGAATTCACGATCCCCGCTGCGGTTTCATTAACGCAGCCCCGTCCATTGTCCGGCGAACTCGCCGTGCGTGCACGGTGAGAGCGTGTTTACCTGACGGCAATACGAGCGAACTTGAGTAGCCGTTATTACGCTCGGCAGCATTGCGGGACACCAGGAACACTACACGTGATGTTACGTGACCGCTGCTTGAACGGTTATTGACCAAACGTCGGATCGGCATATTGGTGGCCAGAATTCAGCCCGCACGACGGGGAAAAGCCACGGACCTGGCGATATGGTGTTAATCTTAATCTATGGTCAATATTTCCCCAGGTGCCATGCTATTCGTACGGCCAAAGACCTAGGCTGTGGTCGTTATCCAGGGCATGCATTTTGAAAGATAGACTACTTACAATAGACCCACACATAATGCTAGAACTCTACCTAAATAAAACTGGGAAAACAAGTCAAATATTTTAATTCAGGTGAGACTAATGTCAGCAACATGGCGTGCTGTTGTGAAGATTTTTCGCGGCGATGTTCAGAATTGTTGTTTTATGGCTCAATGAACACTTCCGTGCGTTGGGACTTGACATGGGAAGACCGGGGAGGGATGGTGCTGTTGAAGATTTTCGCCGGATCTTCAATACCACTCCGCTGTCGCGCTGTCGGTCAACGCAGCAAAAGACAGGGAAGGGGTGCTATTGACAATTTTTCACGGGGATGTTCATCATTTTCTCACCAACAACCACGATTTGCATCCCACCCCCTGAGGCTCACGTGCGCCCACCTTCATGCTCACCAAAACTTCAAATTCCATCCAAAAAGTTACCCTTTCATTAAATATTGGGGGGCTAATGATACCTTCATCCCATAAACGTAAATATTTGGGGTCAGCTCCCCAAGCCCCGTGATGTTTAATTTTGTTGGAATCATCGGATAAAAACAATTACATTTTATTCAGCTGAGCCCGAGCGATTTTTTATGAAAATAACACTATTCCTAATGTTCCATGTTACCCGATTTATTGATTTAAGTAAATGCTTTCGACGATTAGAAACCAATTTGCATTCTATATAAATCCAACTGCGATAGTGAACATCAACCTATTTCGCGATAGGTTAAATGAATTAAAGAGAACAATTACACGCAATAAGAATATATATAGACAGCAGGGATATATTGATATAAGATTAACGAATTAATGATGAACGCGGACGCGCAGTGGACTGAATTGCTCAGGACTCACTCTATAGTATACTTGACCTATGAGATATCGAACCGGGCACAATGATTACGCTATCAGAGCGATTCAGCCAACAGGTGCCACCATGTACACACATATTGACCACATTACATAATGTTTATAGTGACATTTAACTGTATAAAGCACACTGCTTGTTGAATGTGTGTGTGTGTGTGTGTGTGTGTGTGTGTGTGTGTGTGTGTGTGCGTGTATGCGCGCGCGTCCGTGCGTGCGTGTATATGCTTCTCTCTCTCTCTCTCTCTCTCTCTCTCTCTCTCTCTCTCTCTCTCAAAAGTTCAAAATTTGTGTGATTGATTAATCCCTTTTTTTGTGTGTGTGCATGTGCGTGTGTGTATGTGTGTGTGTGTGTGTGTGTGTGTGTGTGTGTGTGTGTGCGTGTGCGTGTGTGTGTGTGTGTGTGTGAGAGAGAGAGAGAGAGAGAGAGAGAGAGAGAGAGAGAGAGAGAGAGAGAGAGAGAGAGATGGTAGGCTTCGCATAAACATTGAGTATTTCAATATGCCTCCAAAGGTATCACCTCTCAATTATTTGTCACTTAACACACGTCTGCTGAAGATCGAATGTCACAACTAGGTGTGCTGTGGAAGAGCTCCCTTCATTCCCCAGGCCAGCATTGTCCGGATCGGTGCAGATACTGTATCATGGCCAACACCCAGGACAGTCCTTTGCAATGTTACTCCCAGTGATTGGCTTTGATCTCAATTGTCCATCCTGTATCTACTCTACACTGAACTTCGTATTCGATCAGGCAATGCAATATCGTGTCATTCCAGTGAACGTATGCGCGCTGTGTGTATTTGGGTATGTCGATTTCTGTGTGCTATGAATGTGTGCGTGTGTGCGTGTGTGCGTGCGTGCGTGTGTGCGTGTGTGCGTGTGTGCATGTGTGCGTGTGTGCGTGTGTGTGTTAGTGTATTGTGTGTGCATCTGTATGTGTACGCGCACTGATGTCAACTGGCGGAGGTGTTGTTGTAAACATTATCATCTGCCTTCTTTAAACATGACAGCATCATTAGAACGGGCAGATTTGGCCTAGATTGCTACATAATCGCGTCATAAGACTCCCAACTTTCCATCAATAGCTGCTAGAAATACTTACGAGAGATTAGTTGCACGACGCCAAAACGCGCGCCGGGAATTCTATTACACAGATTTCGGTTTGTACCAGCGTATGCAGAGTATCGGAATCGCTGGCTACATTGTACCACATGTTAATGGGCAACTAAGCCTGGGTGGTATGTCTAGGGACGTTGCACTGGCCGAGGTGTGGTTTGCGGGAAATTGCAGCTGTAAAATCCCACCTGTTTCACTGTTGTCCATCTATGAAGGACGTTGGTTATACGTAAACATTGTATGCTCTTAGCCAGGAAGTGTCAAGCTACCAATAGGGGGAAACAGTATATACTATTAGGGCCCGTGTCCCTGTTACCGCGTTCATCCTTATTAAAAAAGCCCCACATCCGATATGTTGCATTCCTTGACCATTTGCTATTTTGGCTTGTTGCTGTGTATGGCATTTTTGTTAAATCTTATTTAAGTACAATCTCCTCTTTGAATTCTTTGGGATGCAGTATCCAATTTGCAGAGGCGATGATGGTGATGAAATTGATGCAATCTCTCAAAGTAACACAAAATGAAGCAATTACGATTTATGTGAAGAATGCTTTGACTGGTTTGATTGGAAGTTGGAATGCACATGTAGATGAAATAGTTTCAAAGGCAAGAAAGAGAGTGTATGTGATCTATCAGTTGAAACGGGCGGGTATCAACCAAAATGACTTGGTTAGAATATATGTATCTGTGATTAGACCAGTAGTTGAATATGCCTGCCCGGTATGGCACACGAACTTGCCTAAATACTTATCGGACAACGTCGAGATATTTCAAAAAAGGTGTCCCAAAACTATATTTCCTGGTTGTGTGTACGAGGATATTCCGGAGATGGTAAACTTAGTAACGCTGCACGATAGACGCAAGGAATTGTGTTAAACGTATTTCGTTAGAATGAAGCGTAGTGGCCACAAACTGAATACCCTACTACCAAATACTCGAAATGTGCCGTATACACTAAGATCATTCAATGAGTTACCCGTCCTAATGGCGAACACAAATCGCTACAAAAAACTCATTAATTCCATGGTGTTTAGCACTCTGCCATAACACTTAATGCTTGTAGTGTATGTCTCAACAGTCAATTTTAATATTTAAACTAAATGATTTAATTTTAGTGTATTTAAAGTATCTTATTTTTTTATGAAAGATAGTAATGCAATGTACACGTTTTATTATAAAGCGCCTCAAACTGAGTTAGTTGCGTCACGGGGCGATTTTGTGTAACTTACTTAAAAGTATCCTTAGTGTTGCGTTATTTTATTGAGTACATGTTTTATGAGTATTGTAACATAATGTTGTGTCAACTTGTAACAGCATGGTACTTGTGTGATTTTGGTATTTTATGGTGAATGTATGTACAATCCAACTGGAAAGTTGCAAATAATAATAAATTTATTCTTTATATTCTTTATTATTGTTTGACACCCAGAGCAGGTGTATAATGTGCATATCCTAGAGAAGGTTACGCCATTGTCCAGAGTCTGATCAATGCAGTCAAACACATAATATTTTCTTAATATACATATTAATACGTCTTTTATGTAGATCAGTGGTCTGGGCCAATATAGTTTGCTGTGTCGTTTTTCTCCTTGTAGTCCAGGGTGTGGCTGGCCTCGATACATGTCCTCGATTTTTATTTCCTTCTTTTCTCATCATTGTTCCTGCACTGCCGTCTCCATCATCCCTCTCCACTCCCCCCATGACTCACCTCGGTCTCCACTTCTCTCCCAAATCCCGCCAAATCTCTATTTACACTAATCTCAATCGTGGTCGTCTTCTTCTCCTTCTACCCTCTGAGGGCATCCGTTCTCTTCGCTAGTGTCTAGATGAGAAATTACGTGCTGGTTCGGTTGAAGGCCGGAGCGCTGTCTCGGTGTTACAGCACGGCGGGTCTAACCACATTCTGTCAAGCAGTTGGTCACAGAGGGAGACCGTCTGTCTTCTGGAAACCGCGGCAATATACCGCAATGTCCCGGAAGACAAGAACCTGCAGAAGGACGCGACCAGCTAATCGGATCAATTCTTAACGTTCGGCCTAGAAGGGTCGATAATATCTGCAATGTAACATCAGATTGCGCGAATTTAATCGAATTAATAATGTAGGGATCTGTCTAATTTTCCCTAACATCACAGGATTGTTGCGCCAATGGAAATCAACCTTCTAATTAGCCTACGTTAGAGCGTTTGTTTGTTGCTCCCGTGCCGAATCCGGACCGTTGGCGAAACAATCTCTAAAATCGATACACACCAGCCGCTTGCCGCGTATCTATGTCGTTTATTTCACAAACGTCCTGCTAGTAGCGTAATAACGGGTCCCGCGTTGCTCCTCGTGCGCCCATTCAGCGGATGAGTGCTGTTTTCTGTTGATAATTGAGCAGTGATAGACATCATTGAATGGGAGTGCGCTGATTATTATTAAGCTGTTATAGAAAATCGGGAAAAGGGGTGTTCAAGCGCCCAGCGCTACAGCCAATGACGTTGGGTCCGCCGAGCCCTATGAGGGTGAAAAGTGAAAATAGTAGCCTGCCGGTAAACCGTACCACACCCAGGTCAATTTCACCTCATTGTGGTCCCCTCTGGGAAACAACTACCTTGCGGTTGTGGGCAAACGAGGCTCTGACTAGGGGAAGGAAAACCCAAAAACTAAACCTACTGCGGAGGGCCAACAACCCCCCCGCCACGTTCAATCATGTTTACGGAAACTGAATAAGTGACTTCGCCAGCACCTGCTGGAAACGGTTATGATGAGGCGACGCTCCATCTACCTGAGGGCATCAGATACATGAAAAGTATGACACTTCCGGATCAAACCCAATCGGACGTTCGGCAGCCGACAGCGTCGCTGACCAGACCAAAGGACACTGTACATATAGGATGTTACAAAAGAATTTAATAAATACGAAATCGATATAATGGGCATTAGCGAATGCAGATGACAGGACACGGGAAAATCAAGTTGAATACTGGAGAAAATGTTATTTTCTCTGGGAGAGAAGACAACCTACACAGACACGGAGTGGCAATAATGATGAGAAAGAAAGCAGAGCAAGCATAATTAGATCGGAAACCTATCAGTGATATGAAATGAAACAAGTTACGAAGAGAAAGACCAGTTCTATGATGAGTTGCAGTCAGTTGTAGGCAAAAAACATAAACATGACATGCTCATAGTAATGGGGGACTTGAATGCCAAAGTTGGAGAAGATAATGAGGGCTACGAAGACATATTGGGAAGCCTGTTGGCGAAAGAAATGAAAATGGAGAAAAACTAAATGACTTCTGTCGATTAAACAATCTTGTGGTAACAGGTTCCATACTTCCACATCGACTATTCCATAAACAGACGTGAACATCTCAAGGAGGGCGAAACCAAACCAAACTGACCATGTGCTAGTGAGCAGGCAGAGCAGAATATCAGTTATGGACAGAAAAATGATGAGGGAGCAGACATTGCGAGTGACCACCAGTTAGTGCGCTCGAAGATCAGGCTGAAGCTAAAGAGGAAGCAAAAGACCAGTGAGAACAGAACTAAATTCGACACAATCAAGCTGCAACAACTAACCATAAAAATGCAATTCTCGTTGAAGCTACGGAACAGATATGATGTTCTACAAGACTACAAGAAACAGATAACGACACTGTTGAGAGAAAACGGCAAGAATTCGAGGTGGCCTACAAAGAAACAGCTGAAGAAGTACTGGGTTACAAAAAGAGAGGACAAAAACCATGGATCAGCAAAGGGTCAGGGTAGCAGACAGGGAGCTGGTAGAAGACAGGAAACGACTAAAGAACAACATAGAACAAGCAAAGTCAGAAAGGATAAAGCAATGCTACAAGGATAAGTATCAACAAAAAGACAAAGACATAAAGAAAAGCATAAGACAAGATAAAAGAAAGTGGGTAGACAACCTGGCCGCAGAAGCAGAGAAAGCAGCCGGGAATGGAAGGATGAAAGAAATCTACAACATCACAAAGACACTTCATAATGACAAACACAAGACAGCGGATGCAGTAAAAAAACAAATATGGAAACCTAATAACTGAAGGACCAGCCAGGCGGGCAAGATGAAAGGAGCACTTTGAAGAAGTCCTTAATAGACTTATGCCCGATGACCCCGTGATAGATATTGAATTAGATCCGATCATAGATAAAATCAGCACAGACTCTAAAATAAAAACAGAGGTTAGAGCAGCAATGAGGAAGCTGAAGAATGGGAAAGCTGGAGGCAAATATGATATTACAGAGAATTGTTGAAAGCGGATATGACGACAATAGAAATTCGGCTTCTAGGCTTATACAAAACAATTTGGGAACAAGAAAAAGTATCAAAAGACGTGGAAACAGGGACTGACTGTTAAAATACCAAATAAAGGTGACCTTACAGAGTGTGGAAAATGGAGAGGAATTACACTAACATGTGTCCCCAGTAAAGTGTTCGGAAGAGTGATAATAGACAGAATAAGAGATGGAGTTGGCAACAAGTTGAGAGATGAACAAGCAGGCTTCAGAAGAGGACGATACACAGTTGAGCATATATTCATCCTTAGAAACATAATAGAACAGGTAGTGGAATAGCAAGCAACGTTATATGTAACGTTTATAGACTTCGAAAAGGCATTTGACTCAGTGCACCAAGAGAACCTTTGGGAAATCATGGCGAGCTACGGAATCCCACACAAGATAATTAGAATGATCCAGATTTTGTACGTGGACAGCGAATGTGTAGTGTTAGATGAAGGTGAACAATCTGAGTGGTTTAAGGTAAAAACTGGAGTGAAGCAAGCTAGCAGACGTAATGTCCGGTTTCTTTTCTTGGTGGTAATCGACTGGATAATGAGGAAAACAACCGAAGAAAGGAACACAGGGATAAGATGGAGATTCATGTCAAAACTTGAAGACTTGGACTTCGCAGATGACATTGTGCTTATGTAATCAAGTTACAGACACGTGCAAGCAAATGCAATAAAGATGAATGCATTTGTATACAAATTCCAAGGCCAAAAAAACCGGCATAAAATAATCAATAAAAAGAAAACTGAAGTACTGAGGATAAACAGCAAATGCAACAACAGAATACAGATTGATGACCAACAACTGAATGAAATAGAAAAATATACATACCTGGGCGCAAACGACAGCAAGCAAGGAGGAGGGGGTGACGATATTATCAACAGAATACGAAAAGCAAGGACTCATTCATGAAATTCAAATGTATGCACATTAAAACTAAACTCAGATTATACAATACGCTGGTCAAATCACTGTAATTGTATGGATGTGAAACATGGAAAGTAAATAAAAGCGACAAAAAACTTGATATTTTCCAATTCAACTGTCTCAGAAGAATGTTGAAAATTAGGTGGCCAGTAGTAATTTCGAACAAAGACATTGATAATAATAACAGCAGCAGAAAAGTTCAGCACAGAAGTACAGAGAAGAAGGTGGAATTGGATCGGGCATGTGCTGAGAAAGAAGGACCACAACCACTGCCTGACAGAACTGACATGGACGCCGGAACGAACATGAAAAGTTGGTCGATCAAAAACAACGTGGAGAACCACAGTGGAAAAAGAACGAAAACAACTGGGCTGGGCAACTTGGAGCAAAGCCAGACACACAGCCGTTGACAGGGCGAGATGACGGAGTCGCACAGCAGCCTTATGGGCCACAAGGCCCGAAGAGGATAAGTAAGGTAAGGTATTATAGATAACAGTTGATTGTGATGATTATCTTATATCCACAGTGTCGTATCTAAAATTCAGCGTGGGATCTGTTCCAGGTCATTTGCAGCCCAGATAAACTGGATTCGTTCTTTGTGTACTGGGAATGAGTGCGTCACTGATACGTGCGCTCAGTCGCGCGCGCACATACACGCGCGCGCACAGGCACACGCACGCACACAGAAAATTAACAGGTGCAACCACCTATGTGGTTATCAAACATAGGCCTAATATTACATCAACCAAATCCGCTCGCTACTGTTTGGAGATTGCGTAATATCAAAACCATTTTCTCGTCGACAAATACACATTTGTCATTACATTGTATATACTGATGATGATGATAATAATAATAATAACTGTAATAATAACAGTAATAATAACTTTATTTATACATTACAAATTCAAAGAATAACCCTATTCAGTAGTGTGTGCAATCGACTAAAATGTTAATATCTAAATACAAAAATAAAATAAATATTTTTACTAAGACTTATTTAAATAACAGTGAACTATAATAACAATACAAGACTACGAGATATAAAAAAAAACTTGTGTAACGAACACTGTAAAATATGTATTTTATCCAGATTTTTTTCATTTGAATTTGAAGCAACTAAAAATGTAACACAGTCGTAATATAAAAATTAAACAAAAAGTATTGTATCCGGAAATCCCTAAGATGTCGCATGTTTAAATAGTGACCCGTCCCCAGATGTTCGGCTGATGGCGTAATAACGGGTGCGGGGTCGTCCAGTGTAGCGGCTGATTCACCAGCTCATTCGCCAATCCGCCTGCGTGAGTCTAGTCAGGCTCCGGATGAGAATCCGTCAGACACGAAACCGCGACGCCAGCGTCGCGACAACCGACGTTCCCGTAAAGGCACGTCTGCCGGTGAATCAGCGACCGGATGGTGCCGATTCATGGCGGCAGTGTGAGTCCGTCTAAAGAAGGACAGTCATGATTGGTCATCGTGTGGGTGTGATAAAGTAACAAGTGCAGGTCTGACTAAACCGGGGCACGCACTGAGATTTATGCACACGTTATGAATGTGTGCTGTGAAAATATGCAACATTATATCATAATTTGCCATCGTTGTGCAGATATAATGCATACTTTGATTTTGTGTGTAAACGTTCACTCACTTATCGAAACAGCATTATTGACTTATATTAGTATGATTGTGATGATAATGTTAGCTATGTTGATGACGGGGGTAGTTGGTATGATGAGTATGATAACCACATGCTAACATTTGTTATATTGTTATTTAGTACAGGATACACCTTCTAAAACATAATAGGGCTGTTGTTGCTATACATGGGAAGATATGTCGGCAAACAGGCATACCCGGTCTGCAATTTGACAGTTGTTCTATTGCAGCAATCTATACAGATCTATCAACCCGCGCTGACTGTCTAAATTAATACTACCTCTGACGTCACTGCACAATTCCACTTCCGGTTTTGCAGTGGAACAGTATGGCGTCAGACGGAGACCATGAAAATGTTCAAGGGACATTCCACCATATATCTTTTCTCCTTATCAAGGTAGGCCTAGCTACTCGCGACTTGAGTATGGCTGTAATAAAGCATCTGAAAACATACATGTGGCTTGCCAAAAAGGCAAATCATTGTAATATAGGGTCGTCGCCTATGTCATTCAATATATAAACCTGGATATATCGATTACAAATAGCAAATAATTTTTTTTCAAAAAATAATTATGGGACAAGCGATCATATATAATTGACTATAATTGATCAGCCATCCTCGCAAGCCAGGGCTGTTTGCCATGCAAAACTAGCCCTGGCAGATCTCCCACGCGAAGTACGGAAGTTAGCTGAGTCAAACTAGTAATTGACTTCGCCAGTCGCGACTGCGTCACCCGTGAGAGCAGCGCAAATACCCGCCCCAATTTGAAGACGGATAAACGACTTCTGGGAATCCCAATATAAAATGACCCGTTCGCTCATTAGCACGAGCAGCTGAGCGGTATTGTATATTCGAATAATTGCTTCTACTTCCTAAACAGTGCATGTAACACGATTTAACAAGATTTAACAAGATTGCCATCCAGAGAATTAATTCTAGATGGCAGGTGGACAAGGAAGCCCTTTGGCTTATCGAGAGTCCAACCCTTTTATCTACATATATCCAGCCCTTCTGAGGTATGTGTCGATTTTATTTTTAAACATATTCACACTACTAGCACCCACACAATCATCAGATAACCTGTTCCATTCATTCACAGTCCTTTGTGAAAATGAGAACTTTCTCACGTCTAATCTACACTGCTCCTTTACTAATGTAACTTCATGTCCTCTAGTCTTTCTATCTTTCTTAACTGAAAAAAACATATTTCTATCAATATTTTCATAACCATTCAATATTTTAAACACTTCTATCTGATCTCCTCTCAATCTCCTGGTCTCTAGTGTTGTTAAACCACATTCTTTTAGGCGTTTTTCATAACTAAGATCCCTCAGTTTTGGTATCATTTTAGTCGCTCTCCTCTGTACTCTTTCTAGCATATCTATGTCCTTCTTGCGGTATGGCCTCCACGCTTGTATACAATATTCTAAATGAGGCCTAACTATTGTTTTGTACAGCGGTATTATTAGTTCTTTTTCTTTATATGCTATATTTCGCCTAATCAATCCAAGGATTTGATTTCCCTTTGAAGCTGCAATTCCACACTGCTCTGAAACCTTCATGTCAGCACTAATTGTCAGCCCTAAGTCTTTTTCTTTTACAGTAGTACTTAGTACAGTTCCCCCCATTGTATATTCTACATATTCGTTCCCATGTCCTGTGTGAAGGCATTTACATTTCCCAAAATTGAACAACATTTGCCACTTTTCAGACCATTTGATCAACCTGTCACGATCATCTTGTAAATGCTGTCTATCCCATCACTTTTAATCCTTCTAAACACTTTTGTATCATCTGCAAATTTCAACACCTTGCTAGCTATATCATCGTCCAAATCGTTTACATATATTAAGAATAATATAGGTCCCAGTGCTGATCCCTGTGGAACCCCACTCAAAACTGATTTCCAGTTTGAAGCCTCCCCATCAACAACTACCCGTTGTCTTCTGTCAATCAGCCATTTTTCTATCCAGTTAATTATACCATTTCCTATGCCATGGGCTTTTAGTTTAAGCAGTAATCTCTGATGTGACACTTTGTCGAAAGCTTTTTGAAAATCTAAGTAGATGATATCTACTGGTGATCCATCATCTACCCACTTAGTGATATCTTCCAAAAACATAACATATTTGTTAAGCATGACCTCGCTTTTAGAAACCCATGTTGAGATGGGTTTATCAAGTTATGTTTAACAAGAAAAAAGTGTAGTCTTCGTCATTTCCAGTACGTCTATATGACTTCCACATCATTTGTTTATACTTAATTTTTATAATGGCTTCTTTCGATAAGTATTTCTTTCTGGTCCGTTTCCCTTGTTTTTTGAAGGGAACAAATTTATCTACGATGCACTCTATTTCATTCTTTAAGATATTCCAGCATTCTGTTGCTGTCTTATTCTTCAGTGTATTATTCCAGTCTATCTTTGCTAAATATTTCCTCATTTCCTTATATCTTCCTTTGTGGAAATTTCTCCTGAACTGCTTTTTATTATTTCTTTCTGATTTTACTTTGATGGTAAAATGTATCTGGTTGTGATCACTACTTCCCAGAGGCTCACATAATTTAACATTGTCAACTAATTCATTCTGTGAGGACAAAACTAAGTCTAACACATTCTCTCCCCTGGTTGGTTCTAGCACATGTTGAGAAAGGAAACTATCTTGTACTAAAACTAAACATTTGTGGTCCTCACTACCCATACTCTGTAGAGATTTCCATTTTATATGCCCATGGTTGAAGTCCCCCATAATAACACAGTCCCGTTTGCTCACTTCCCTTATAGCGTTTTGTATTTTTTCATTCTCTTCTATGCTTATGTTTGGACTTCGATAAACTAATCCAACCGTTAACGTTGAGTTTCCTGTAACTATCTTACACCAAACAGCTTCTTCGCAATCTGCTTCTCTGTCTAGTTTTATTTCATAAGCCTGGATAGATTCTTTAATATATAAAATAACTCCACCTCCCCTTCTTCCTATTCTATCTTTCCTAAACATTACATATCCTGTCAGTCCCAATTCGGCATCTGATATATCGGTGGTTGCCCATGATTCGGTTATACCTATTATGTGAGGGTCAATATCTTCTACCATAATGTTTAGTTCATTTCTTTTGTTTACTATACTCCTTGCATTTAAACAAACACATTTATACCCAGCTTCAGAACAGTTTTCCAGACTGTTCTTTGCTGAATTATTTTTGCTGCCTTTATCTATGCCTCCAGTTTCAGGCTTCTCTGCGAGTCCCCCCTGCGAATTTAGTTTAAATAGATGCAACCTGTCCCACTGTCAACAGATCGCAGCAGATTCTCTGAGAATACTGCTGCCCCCTTTCCACATAGATGGAGGCCATCTCTCATGTACATATCTTCTCTCCCAACAAAGTACCCCCATAAATCTATGAATCCCACGCCCTCTTCCTCACACATCTGCTCAACTAGTGCGTTGATCGCCATCCTCTTACAGTTTCTGTATCTTGCCCCCCTTCCTCCCATTACTGGCAAAATTCCTGAGAGAATAACCTGTTCCACTCTTGTCTTCTTTAGCTTCCTCACTAGATGTCTGTACTTCTGAACTATCCCAGTTGTTCCCTCCTTGTCTGCATTGTTTGTCCCAACGTGTACTAGTATAGACCCTCCCTTGCCATGCCCCATTACCTTCTCTACCCTTTCGGTCACATGCTCTATCCTAGCCCCCGGTAGACATACAACAACGTCCTTCCCCTCGCATATAGTCTTGTCTGTTTTTCTCAGAATTGAATCATATACGCTCTCACCACCCCCCCCTCCATCCACCTCCATTCCATCTTTCCTCTTATCCATCCATTCTCTTCCATTCCATTCCATCCCCCCCCACTGTCATCTTCTCTTCCTTTCCTCCCATCCATTTCCTCTCCCTCCCCTTCCCTCCTTCCCCGGTCACTTTCTCCCCTGTCACGTTCACACCAGTCATGTTTTCTGTTTTTGCTGAACACTCTGTCTTCTTCCATCAGTCTTCTGTCTCACAGTCTTACCAACTGCCTCTGTGGTATCTACCTCTTCACCACCTGTATCGCTGTCGTGTCTCTCCTCGTTCTCTACAGTCTGACTACCTGCTGATCTATCCCCACTGGCCCGTTTTCTTTTCCTCTGCCGAACACTTTTCCTCCGTCCCTCTGTTTTCTCAATGTCTTGTTCCTTCACACCGGTCACCTTCCTTCCTCTCAGTCTCCTTTCTTCAGTCTCCGTGTCACAACTCTGCTCCTTCCGTGTTGTAGAATTTTCAACTCTCTCCGCGTCATCCCTCTCTACTCCATCTATTTCTATGTTGAGTCTCGCCTCCATCTCCTTCACTATATCCGTCAACTTACACACCTCCTTCATCAGACATTCCACCCTCAAACACCCCATACACTGAAAGGTGAATCCGTCATCTTTGGTCTCTGCCCATGATTTTGGACAGCCAGACAACGCAAAATCCACCTAGCTCTGGCAGTCGTTGCAAACTAGGTGTCGTTTTGCCCTGAGTTGCCGCTTGCAAGGTGCCATATCAGAATTTATTTATGTTCAAAGTAGTTTTATGTAGTCTTTGAAAAGACTTTTCTGTGTACAATTTACACCAGATTGTTTAGGTTATAGTTAGTTATATTTGTTAACACACAGTGACACACCGTGCCTTACCTAGTTACGATGTCGATGACAATGTATTCAAGTTAGGCTTAGATACAAGGTAGTCTTTACAAAGACTGTTTCCTGTGTACTAGTATACACTTTAAAAGATTGCTATTTCAGGTTTTAATTACTCATCTAACTACACCGATTATCTCAAATAACGCTATTCTATTGTCGTTCACGGTACGCTAACTTCGCCAGTGACCTACTTTGTAAACAACGTTCCGATTACATTAACGTCCCCAATTATCGCTCGCAAATCGCCTACTTTTAATCTACCCTAGATTACTCCCTCTAGCTAACTTAAAAAAAAAAAATATTGCTTAATATATATCTATAATTACGTTATGTATCCTATACGCTCAATAATATCACTTATCTTGATCAAATATCCTTATATTTTCGCAAGTTTGCTGCACCAAATTCAAATCAATTCACCACCGGAAGTCCCCCAAATGAAAATTATTTATTGATTCCACCCTTGAAGTCTTCGTGTGGAATTTCACAGCTGACAATCTATGATCCTTCCATTTATGTTTACATTCTACCCCTGTGCGTGTACTTGTACTAATTGAATGATGCTATCTATTTAGATGGAAATAATGTTGATGTGCATACGGTATCTCTTCCTAACGCTTCTTGTGGTGTGACATCATCAAACAAATGTGTCAATATGCGGACATCTGATTAAGTGTGACGTTTTTGTAACTCCATCAGTATATGCATTTAAACAGTGTATGGTGTCTGCTTATAACTTACATCTGAATATGATTTAACCCGTTGAAATATCAAGTTACTAAAAGTGGCAATGTTCTTTATTGCCCATTATACATTGTTGATGTACGAGTTTAATTAATAGGAAATGCCAGAACAACATTTACCTTCGCGATGCGACAAAACAAACATGGCAATCAACGCCGACGTCAACGCGAGTGAGCGTATTCAGTGAGCGTATCATAAAAATAAATGTAATTTTATAATAATACATACATCTGAACCATGTAGTTTCCATGTGCTCCATTTTTCACAGAAAGGCTACATACAAAAGTTGTCGAATACAACAGAGATGTGATGTTTGACCGAAGTCCCCAGTTCCAGTGTGTGAATGTGTGTGTGTGTGATACGAGGTCCCCAGTTGCGGTCTTCAGAGGCGCATTTCTAACTTCATTTATGTGGCTTAATTTGAACACAAATCAAAAATGCGCTATTTATCAAATAAACCACCATACGGTTAAACAGTGAACTGGCCAACTGTGTGTGTGTGTGTGTGTGTGTGTGTGTGTGTGTGTGTGTGTGTGTGTGTGTGTGTGTGTGTGTGATGTGTGTGATGTGTGTGATGTGTGTGATGTGTGTGTGGTGTGTGTGTGTATGTGTGTGATGTGCGTGTGAATGCGTGTGAGTGTGAGTGTGTGTGTGTGTGTGTTTGTGTGTGTGTGTGTGTGTGTGTGTGCGCGCGCGCGCGCGCGCGCGCGCGTGTGTGTGTGTGTGTGTGTGTGTGTGTGTGTGAATGCGTGCATATGTGGTGTGTGTGTGTGAGTGTGAATGCGCGCGTATGTGGTATGTGTGTGTATGTGTGTGTGCTTGCGCTCGCGTGTGTGCACTGTGTACTCACAAGCAAGCCGATAAATATATAACTGAAGTATCCCCAAGTCGCCACAGGGATCACGGCCAACAGTAACCCCACACCAATCTGTATTCCACCGAGGGCGAAAGACCATGTGCTGGCGTAGTTCGAGTAGGATCCCGGCCGCTCGGGGGCGGATATGACGACAACATTTGGTGTAGGCATCGTAACCGTTGCCATGTTTGCTGTCCTATTTCAACAGGTCCTATTGTATGCCTACACATCAACTGGCCAACTTCAACTAGGAAGTGTCGCGGTAACGCCACTGATTGCACTGCCAAACCAGCCGATCAAATGTACTGATAGAGGCAGCGCACCACCGCGTCTATTCGGAGACGGACGTGGGTAAAGAAAATAGGTTGTCTCGAACGTCACGTTCGTCAAGGGGGAACTTCTTTGGTGTATAGACTAGGCCATGCAACTTCTCGGCTCAACGCACGTAATGGCGTGCTTTCAAACAGCGTTTGTGATGTCATCGCATAGATTGGTATATAGCATGGGAGAGAATGTGAGTATGAGGACAAAGCGTATTATAGTATTTTACAGATAATATTTAACAAGATTTAACAAGATTGCCATCCAGACAATTAACTCTAGATGGCAGGTGGATAAGGAGAAGCCTTTTGGCTTATCGAGAGTCCAATACTTTTTATGTACGTGTATCCCGCCCTTTTAAGGTATGTGTCGAATTTATTTTTATTTTTAAACATATTCACGCTACTAGCACCAACACAATCAGGAGATAAATATGTTCCATTCATTTACAGTCCTTTGTGTGAATGAGAACTTTCTTATATCTAATCTACACTGCTCCTTTACTAATGTAACTTCATGTCCTCTAGTCCTTCTATATATCTTAACTGAGAAAACATATTTCTATGAATATTTTCGTAACCATTCAATATTTTAAACACTTATATCTGATCTCCTCTCAATTTCCTGGTTTCTAGTGTTGTTAAACCACATTTTTAGGCGTATTTCGTAACTAAGATCCCTCAGGTTTGGTATCGTTTTAGTTGCTCTCCTCTGTACACTTTCTAGCATATATATATATGTCCTTCCTGCGATATGGCCTCCACGCGTGAATACAATATTCTAAATGAGACCTAACTATTGTTTTGTACAGCGGTATTATTAGCTCTTTTTTCTTATACGTTATGTTTCGCCTATTTAATCCAAGGATTTGATTTCCCTTTGAAGCGGCAATACCGCACTGCTCTGAAACCTTCATATCAGCACTAATGGCCCTTTTCTTTTACAGAAGTACTTAGTACAGAACCCCCATTGTATATTGTGCATCTTCGTTCCCATGTCCTGTGTGGAGGCATTTACATTTCCCAAAATTGAACAACATTTGTCATTTTTCAGACCATTTTACCAAACTGTCAAGATCATCTTGTAAATGCTGTCTATCTTCATCACGTTTAATCCTTCTAAAAAATGTTGTATCATCCGTAAATTTCAACACCTTGCTTGTTACGTCGTCGCCCAAATTCTTGATATATACATTAAGAATAATATAGGTCCGAGTACTGATCCCTAATTTCCAGTTTGAAGCCTTCCCATCAACTACTACCCGTTGTTTTCTGCAATTAGCCATTTTTCGATCCAGTTAATTAAACCATGTTCTATGCCATGGGCCTTTAGTTTAAGCAGGAATCTCTGACGTGGCACTTTGTCGAAAGCTTTCTGAAAATCTAAGTAGATGATATCTGCTGGTGATCCCTCGTCTACCCACTTAGTGATATCTTCCCAAAAACATAACATATTTGTTAAGCATGACCTCGCTTTTAGAAACCCATGGTGATGTGGGTTTAACAAATTATGTTTACCAAGACAATCCACCATGTGACATTTAATTAGTCTTTCTAATAATTTGCAAATCACTGACGTTAAAATCACTGGTCGGTAGTTCTCTGACTTGTTTCTGAAACCTTTCTTAAATAACGGTATAATGTTTGCTTCTTTCCATTATAAAGGAACCACTCCCTCTTCTAATGACAACTTGAAAACTGTTGCAAGTGGTATGCTAATTTGTTCTACAATTTTCAATAGTAGTTTGGGCGGAATCCAATGGTAGTTTGGGCGGAAAAGACGCAGGGGGTTGATTTGAAGGATTACGTAATTGACCTGTTACCAAGAAAAAAGTCCGTCAAGCCATCAACATCTGCATGGATGCTAAACACGTGGAGTGTCCGTAGTCAATTTTGTTAACATTCTTATATCTGCCAACTTTTTTGGAATTCCGGGAGATTCGGTTTCAGCACGCTTCCCGTTTCGCGCTGTCTCGGATCTAAACATCGTAAGGCGAATGGGAGATTTATCGCCGAAACTTCATCGATTCAGCATGTCTCAACAGGTCTTCCGTGGTGTCGTACCGTCTAAAAGATGGAGGGGGGATGTTTGAGATTTTAAGCAAACGTCAGGGGGATTTGCCTGTATTCCGGGAGACCTGGATTGAGACACAAAATCAAGGAGATTCTCGGAAATTCCGGGTGAATTAGTAAGTATACATTCTGGCCCCAAAATTTTGTTATGACAAAATCGTAAGGCAAAGTGTTTAAAGTGAAAAAAACTATGGGAATGTTTGATTTATGGGATGGCATGCAGCGATAATGATGTCATTCACGTGTGTAACCGTTATTAACATTGTTGACAAAGACAGCTGCACGGAGGTCACACCTAAAATAAGGCTGTGGTACACTGGCACTTTTCGCCCAACCAGACCAGACCAGACCAGACCGTGGCAGACCAGACCGTGGCGCGCTCCTGCACGTGGTCCTGAGAAGATCACATTTCTAACATACCAATTAACGGCACTGCCTACCCCTGTCGTCCTGATCACTCCCTCCAATAATGCCCTCTGTTATCCTCCCAAGAGTGTAATTCCCCCGCATTATCATAGTCCATGCGACATCAGGCTTTATTGGAGGAAGACATCAATTCTTTACTTTCAGCAAAATAAGCCTAACCTTACTGTCCGACGCCATTAAGGGTACTAAAAAAATACAGGGATCAGAGCGCAGCTACCCTTCGTGTCGTGTTGCATAAAAACGTAAGACCTAGTGATAACTGAAATAAAACTAACGTACGTGCAGTTGATGAGGCATACTAGCAAGTTTAGAGATAGAATATATCGGCAGTGACATTATGCATATGTCGAAGAATAATTGAAGGTGTGACACATTGCTACTTACATTCACATAACACACGCGGGTGCAGAGTTTTGGTAGATATTGGTGGGAATCGTGCGTGCATGCGTCTTAAGAGCTGGAGGTTTGTGATTTTAATAACGTTTGGTCACCACGTCGAAGACATGACGTTAATGACTGTAAATAAATGTTCTCAGGTACCGTTTTGTTATAATCTGACAAAATGTTAACATGTGCTAACTGTGCTCTGTAAAATATGGCCATTGCACTTATGCTGAAGGGGAGACTTTGTAAGAATGGAACCATACTGTATGTGTGTGTGTGTGTGTGTGTATGTGCGTGCGTTCGTGCGTGTGTGCATGTATGTACGTACATAATGCCACCTAACTGTTTTTAAATGGGCACCACTCTTTTTCTTGGTCTTGATCTGCCCCCGGGTGTGTATGTGTGTGTGTGAGCGAGTGTGTGTGTGAGTGTGTGTGTTTGTGTGTGTATGTGTGTGTGTGTGTGTGTGTGTGTGTGTGTGTGTATGTGTGTGTGTGTGTGTGTAGGTGTGTGTTTGTGTGTAGGTGTGTGAGTGTGCGCGCGTGCACGTGTGTGTGTGAGTGTGCGTGTGTGTGTATGTGTGTGTGTGTATGTGTGTGTGTGTGTGTGTGTGTGTGTGTGTGTGTGTGTGTGTGTGTGTGTGTGTGTGTGTGTGTGTGTGTGTGTGTGTGTGTGTGTGTGTGTGTGTCAATTCCGTATTACAGTTTTAATCTCATCTTTGAATTGTATTATAACAATTCTATGGAAATTCCTCTGAATATAACTTACGTTCGGATATACGGCGGTATACAACTGAAAGTTATTATTATTTCATTCTAAATTATGTTCTACTGTTAAGATGACGTTGTGGACTGGAGCGAAGTTGCTGGTTGTGATCGTCTTAGATGAGATATTTGCGAAGGGTAAATACGTCGATCGTCAATCGCTGGCACCGAGTGAGACATTTGAACGTCCGTCTACATGGAAATCATGGCCAACAATGAACAAAACACGAGTGAATCCACCGACAGGCCTGCTTGACGTTGAATAAAACATAAGCATTTTACAAAGGTTATTCCCGGCAACGTTGAGACCGCAGAGAAGAGAAACTGGCAGACTTGCACAGCATCCATCGCACACATGTCGGAATGCGATACAGTGTTTGGCCCGTGCCTGGGTAAATGCAGCATTCTTGCATCCATTGAAGGCGCAGGTGAAACAGCGAAAGGCATGCAGCAGATGTGACTCTTGTATTCACCGGTACCCTATAGGGTAGGGTGAGACAAGGAACCCCCGTGGGGTAACAAGCCCCTCTTGTGTTACGTCGGTTATACGTGCTTGATGTCTGTCTGGTGAACGAATACAATGCTGCCACCTAGTGACTACTCTGACCGAAAAGCAGACGCAGGCAAAACATAGTTAGTAAATATTTGCATTTTAGGTCTTGCTGCATGTTTAATGTAATATTTGTGCTTTTGTAATGTTTTACTGCAACAATTGGATTACACATAACCTCGTGCAATTGCTGTTATATTTATTATTAGTCCATAGAGCTTCATTAATCTTTAGAAACATGAGCGATAATTAGTATTAGCGCGGGAATTGACATTTGTAAAGATCATGCATGATGGGGGTAAGAAGCCCTCCTACCGTGCCGGTGCGCACGGGGGCGTCTTGCGCCGCAGAGGAGGCATTTTGCGTGATTTTGGTAATGTACAATCGTGAGTAGGTCACGAATATATATATATATATATATATATATATATTTATTGTATAGCTGGTGAGATAATTTCCGTTATGCTCCGTTACTATGTTGACAATTGACAATGAATCTAAAGTTCCTCTCAAACGGTCAGTGCGGAATGTCATTCACAACTTATCGAACGTAATATTTGCAGACCTGTATGTAGTGTGATAACTTGTTTAGTGAGCAATTTTTTTCAGACATGGCTCGCACATACAAGCGAAAGATAGAACGGTGAAAGCTGCACTCTTAGCTTTGGAGGAGCAGCCGTTGAAGACAGACAGTCAACTGTATAACATGCCCACACGTACGTTGCGTAGACACTGTAACAACATAGTTGCTACTCGGCGTGCCCTTGCGCTTGGGCGGATGAATACAGCGCTACCTGCTCCCGCTGAGAGCATTCTGCGCGACCACGTTTCTTACATGGAGAAATGTTTGTACGAGTTAACGATTGACCTACGATCTCGCCGAGAATTTGGATCTGAAACACAATTTTTCTGCCGAAACGAAGATGGCAGGACGCGACTGGCTGCGGGGGTTCTTCAAACGGCACGAAGATTAGGCAATCCGGCGCTCACGACCAAAGGTACGCCAATTCTTCGAACTTCATAAATCACTATTAGAGATGTCCATGTACACGTCAGCACGAATGTGGTACATGGACGAAACCTGAATAAAGAATATGTAAAAGCCCCGCAAAATTGTTGCCATGAAAGGAGTTCGCCAGGTGGGGAAAGTGACAAGCGGGGAGCACGGCGCTACCATCACCGTCATCTTGCGGGATGAACCCGGTCGGCACACATCTGCCACCGATGTTCGTTTTTCCGAAAAAGAGGATGGTTGAATCACTGATGATAGGTTCGCCATGTCAATCCGTTGGCTGGACGGACAATGATCTATTTGTGAGGTGGCTGGAGCATTTTGCTAATTTCACGAGTTGACGTGCAGCAGATCGTAATCCTCGATGGTCACCACAGTCACAAGACTCTGGCTGCGGTAGAGTATGCGAGGAGCCGTGGCATTACCTTGATCACACTGCCACCGCACACCACACACAAGGCAGCTGGATGGTCGCCAATTCCGGAAGGAGAATCACCGCATACGACATGGCAGCAATATTTGGAAAGGCATTCCTGCGATCCGCCACACCAAACAAAGCCGTGGCAGGCTTTCGTGCGTGTGGAATTTGGTCATTCGACGCAGAAATGTTCACGGATGAAGACTATGTACCGCTGCGGTTACCAATGAGGATGCCTTGCCACTGACCGCTAGATCATCCTCTGATTTGCCGCCAACGGTCGGATCTTCCCCAGTACAGCCGCCAACTGCCGGATCATCCTCACTACTGGCGCCATCTGCCGGATCCTCCTCAGTACAGCCACCAACTGCCGGATCCTCCTCAGTATAGTCGCCAACTGCCGGATCCTCCTCAGTACAGCCGCCAACTGCCGGACCATGCTCAGTATAGCCGCCAACTGCCGGATCCTCCTCAGTATTGCCGCCATCTGCCGGATCCTCCTCAGTACAGCCGCCAACTGCCGGATCCTCCTCAGTACAGCCGCCAACTGCCGGATCCTCCTCAGTACAGCCGCCAACTGCCGGATCATCCTCAGTATAGCCGCCAACTGCCGGATCATCCTCAGTACTGCCGCTAACTGTCGGATCATCCTCAGTACAGCCGCCAACTGCCGGATCATCCTCAGTACAGCCGCCAACTGCTGGATCCTCCTCAGTACAATCGCCAACTGCCGGATCCTCCTCAGAACAGCCGCCAACTGCCGGATCATCCTCAGTATAGCCGCCAACTGCCGGATCCTCCTCAGTACTGCCGCCAACTGCTGGATCCTCCTCAGTACAGCCGCCAACTGCCGGATCCTCCTCAGTACAGCCGCCAACTGCCGGATCCTCCTCAGTACAGCCGCCAACTGCCGGATCCTCCTCAGTACAGTCGCCAACTGCCGGATCCTCCTCAGTACAGCCGCCAACTGCCGGATCATCCTCAGTATAGCCGCCAACTGCCGGATCATCCTCAGTACTGCCGCCAACTGCCAGTTCATTTACAGCCTTGCTGGTAACACGCCACTTGGTCAGTGACCTCATAGAGAAACTGTCGCCAAAACCTAAACTATCCCGTCAACGCCCGAGGTCACGTGTTGCTGAATCAGCTGCGGTGCTGACTTCATCTCCTTATAAGAGAAAATTTGCTGAACGAGAGTCAAACAATGAAAAGGCGAAGCGACTGGTGAAACCAAAAGGGAAGTCACAGTGGAGAAACAGCACAAGCAAGATCGCAGTGACGACACCAAAGAGAAGACGCGTCAGCTGTGAGGAGGAGGATTGGCCATGCATCATCTGCGGCGAGCAGTTCGTGAACAGCAGGTCAAGGGAAGTGTGGGTGCAGTGTCAGATGTGCCAGAAATGGGCACACATTGACTACACGCCAGGACTGCCGGGGTTCATCTGTTCAAACTGCGAGTCAGATAGTGACTGAAGAAGCTGTCTGTTGCCGGGTGCATTCAGTTTATCAACTTGAATTTTTATAACGTTATGTTACCTTACAGTGAAGGACTGTCGTAATTCTGTTGATTAGGTATCTGTATTTGATAAGATAATACCTACACTCCATTTTCACGTTGATCACGAGTTTGTTTCCTTTCAATATTCGTATGTTATACAATGGTAAAGTTATTTTACCTGACAGTGAAGGACTGGCGTAATTCTGTAGGTTAGATACCTGTATTAGATAAGATAATACATACACTCCATTTTCACATTGATCACGAGTTTGTCTCATTTCAACATTTGTATGTTATGCAATGAAACCGTCTATGGGGCATGGAGCCCCCGGGGGCCTCATGCTCCACACAAGAGGGCGTTTTGCCCCCAGGTGTGGGGCAAGGCGCTCCCTTGGGACAATATGTTTCATTAACGATTATAAATAAACGTTATTGTTGTCAAATGTCACACATGCTTTGGAAATACATATTGTAACCGCACGGCAATCGTATAACAGTAACAGGAAGTAAAAATGTCAAGTTCACGAATAACTATGCCAATTTTCCCTTAAGGGAGGCTCCATGCCCCACCCTACCGTAATCATATTCACAAGAATTTGTTATCGTATTAATGCTTACTGTAGACACACTCGTGACATTCCTCATTAAATGTATGATGTCTGTTCCATTACCCGCAATTAGCCAGGATGATAATTACTAACGTACAATTTGTTGAATTAGTTGAACATCAAAGAGCTTTGCGGGTAAACCATCCGGCGTCCGTTGTGGTGCAAAAAGACTTGTTTATAATATTACAGTTTTGTTTACATTTCGCGAACGAAAAACGTAAATTGTGGAAGCTGTTTCAGGCTTGCTAAATGCAGTTTGGCTGGGAGGGTATCTATGAAAACATATAACCTACATAACATATTCTTTATGTTCTTACCTACTTATTTACGTACTTACTTATATGTAATCCATTTAACGTGGTGACATGATGAGTTGTTTCCGTTGTTTTCTGTCTGATATTGTAGCAGCCAGTCAAGTCCCATTGAGACCGGTGTCCCTCTGAATGATGTATTTCAGGGTCATGTTCGGGCAACCTCTTCTGTGAGGGCTCTCGGGTTTCCAAAGGAGATTATCTGTTAGCAATTAATTCATCGTGACGCATAACACGTCCTGACAAATCTAGACTACGTTGCATAGTAGCCTAGTGTAGGAGCCGTCAAGTTTCTCGAGTTTGTGTGTCAATATCCATGATTCACAACCATATCTGTTCAACCGTGATCCTAAATGTGTTTACTTTGGTGTGGTTGCATATTGACGATCGCCGTACGGTATCCAGCGCTTGAACGTCTGTCCAAGCCCGGGCTTTTCTACACTCATTGTTATGTTGAGAGTTAGTGTAGGAGCGGAGGTATTTAAGGTATTCTACTTTTTTTATTGACTCCCGTCTAAGGTGTGCAGATTAAGATGTGTACCTGGATTGATGTACTTGGTTTTACTTGGATTGACAAATAATCACGTAGCTTTAGAAGCACGTTCATCTTTATGCAGTAGTAGTTCTGCTTCGTGAAGTGTGTTAGAGAATAAAGCGATGTCATCAGCAAAATCCATATCGGAGAGATGATGGGCTGGATATATTGTGCTCATATGACTGGAGAGAGTTATTCCTTCCTCTCATCAATTGTAGTGCCTAACGCATAGTCCAAGACAATGATGAAAAGGTATGGGGTGAGAGGGTCTCCTTGAAGAACTCCTGCATTAATGTTAACATAGTATTACATTCTGTAATAAGAACAACTGCAGGTGTGCTTTCATATATGAATCATTCAAGAACATTTTGTTTTGTCTACTGAGTAATCAGATTTCTTACAGTCAAAGAAGACAATTATTATTCCGTTCTGGTGGTTTCTTATTCCATCGATGATACGTCTGAGTGCAAGAATCTGCGATGATGTATATTCTTAAGATCATTACATTAATAATAGCTATAACACAGAGAAGAACATACAGCAAAGGCATCTCAATTAGAATGAAAGCCCAACTATATGGGGCCCTTATACTGCCTATAGCAATCTATGGTGCAGAAACCTGGACATTACGATCGCAAGAGGCACAGTCTCTTGGCGTTCTTGAGATGCGTTGCCTGCGGGCTGTCAGATGTGTTAAACTATAGGTCAGATATACTACGAAATAGCAAGGTCACAGAGGAGACATTTACCGCTGATTCCATATCAGATATCATCAGACATAGAAGACTCCGGTGGCTTGGCCAATGTTCGTTGTATACTAAACAAAACCTCATAAAATAACATTCAAGGAATACATTAAAGGCCACAGAAAAAGAGTAGGGCCACGTCAAGTACGTCACGGAACAGGTAACCACCAACATACAACCACCCGTTAATGTCTTATGAAACGAAGTTTTTATTACGATTGAACATAACATGATCATGTCGCTCGTCAGTATTAAAGGGATGTTGCATGTTCCGTTATATGTCATACTATTGTTTAACAGTTACACAAGACAACACGATGCTGAGGCAATTGAACAATACAGTTGCATCGGTTACATTGAGTTTTAACGACGGTCTGGAAAATCAACAAGGACAATGGAACCTCCAAGACTAAATTCCAAGAGCTTCGTGTAAGTTTCAGCCTGAGGAGGTTGTAAAAGAGAACATCTGACCGTGTGATACCATCGATATTGCATGCAATATTGAAATGTTTCTGATGACGAAGCCTCGAGTCGAGAGTGGTAGGTGTTGTACTCATGTACAGTGAATAACTAATTGTTGATGTCGACAATGTTTTTTACAAACTTGTTCTATTTTGAATATTTGTGTTCTCCCATAAGGCAATATTTCCAATACAAACATCAAGCAGGGTTATACTAATTTATGATAAAGACGCATTTGATTTACACACACACTTTGGAACAATACATTTGCCACGGATTTAGAAGCAAACACAGCTTATACAGGCAGATATATCGCCATTTTGAAATATAAGTTAAATTTGTATTAAAGGGGTACATTTTAGTTTAATCGGTATAACTTTTTACATGGCTAACTTTTTACATGGCTAGTAATATATAATATATATATTTTCACATGGTATAACTTTTACATGGCTAGTAATATATAATTTCCATTTGTGCTGTGTCGATTACAATCATTCTACTGGCTTAGCGAGGTGATCGATACATGTCCAAACGGATAGGCTTATTGGATAAGAAAGTGGCAGCTAGTTGAATGCTTGCTGAGTTCCGGTCATGAGTTGATGAGTTATTGTTGAACTCTTCCGGACATCCTCTTCTGTCTGCCATTTAATATTTTGGAGGTGGCTCTGGTAAAAAACCCAAAAAAAAAGTGTTTCAATTACTTTTAATATTATCACGTCAAAAGACATACCAGTACGTTGGGCTATTGTGTGCGCGCGTATTCGTGTGTATCCGTGTGTGTGTGTGTGTGTGTGTGTGTGTGTGTGTGTGTGTGTGTGTGTGTGTGTGTGTGTGTGTGTGTGTGTGTGTGTGTGTGTGTGTGTGTGTGTGTTTGTAATGATCTAAAATATAAAGATATAAATATATTCAAATAAAAATATAACTAACACAAATAAGTATAAAACAAAACGCTATTATATAAATAAGTTAAACAAATATATAATATATAAAAAGTAAAAGCATGTCTGAAAGTATTAAATATATATAAAATAAAAAGAACAAAGTAAGAGCAAATCTGAAAGTATAATGTTAACTGTACGTATGTTTGTCATTGCTTAAAAACAAATAAACACTGTTGCATGTCACTGTTTGTTACCTTCGTTGTGCGCTTGATTGTAATACGCCGAATTTGCCGCACTGGCAGTGACCTCCTGTCCGGGGTACGGGGGTAGGACCATGTCTGGGAATGCAGGCTGTTGTTGTTGTTGTGGCACCTGTCCAGGGTTCACCATCGTCATCATGACTTGCCCTGTCTGCACCTGATATTGCACGGGAATCTGCAATGGTGCGATTGTTCGTTAGCGGGGATCATTCGATGTAACGAGGCGTAAAAAAAGAAATCTATCATGGCGGGCGCTTGGGGAGCTTTGAGCGTTTTCGTCATTTTCAAGTTATTAGTGATGCTATCTCCGTCATCAGACAGTAAAAAATTCGATAAACAATCAGTTTTATCTATAGATTCAGCAGAGATGATAATCGTGAATGCACATAATGGGAATATAGTGTATTACAACTTGGAAGTTCTGGCCAAGCTAGTCGGAGTGGGTGCCTCTGGCGCCACCTCGCGAACGACAACATCTGGACCAAGTGCAAGGTCAAGGACACTAACGTCACCCGTGAAATGTAAATAATATGTTGTGCACATTCTTCTCCTACTATCCTACGACGTTGAAATCAACCCTGGACCAAACGCGAAAACTTGAAATGGTGCTAAGATCATCACTGCCTCAAAAGGAATACGTACTCCTCATTTAAACACCGGAAACGGCGGGTTGATATACCATCTTGATGAGGTTAAACGTGTGTTGTCAAACTTTTCCCTCGATGTACTGTATTAGCAATATCGGAGACATGGATTGACTGTTTCCAGGATTTCGATGAATTTCATGTAGATGGATATCACCTGGAACGTACATTATGACAATAATGGATTATTCCAAGGTAAACAAGGAGTGCATATGTATATAAGTAACACACTCTCATACAAAGTTAGACCGGATATCGATCCCATCTCTCATCGTAAACTTGTACTTGTGTCTGTTGTCTACCGTCATCCCAGAGCAACGCAATAGTTTATGGATAAACTCAATGACCTAGTCATTAACCTGGATCAGTCGAACCTGGATTCTATCATCACCGGAGACTTTAAGTTTAACTCGGATTACATCAAGCTGAATACCACGTTCGTTAGGTAAATGTGTAAACAACATAGTATCATCTTACAACATCAAACAAACAAGTAATATTACAATCTACCCGGATAACTGAACACTTCAGTGTACGATCATTGATCTTACATTCACCAATATCGAATCCAAGATCATCCATGGAGTAGCTGTGGTTACAGTTGCAGACCATCTCATGAACATTCTGGTATTACATCTCAAAAAAGAACCTATACACATACATAAATATGTGACCACTCAGAACTATAAACACATGGATAATGACAAACTTCTCAGTGACCTTTCCAAGATCCCATGGTCAGTGATCGAAGTGTTTGATGACATCGAGGATGCACAGTCCACCTGGCAGTCATTGTTTCTCAAAACAATTGATCAAAATCCAAGCAATGCTTTTGGTACTCTGCGGTCACTGAACATCTTAAAACCAACAGAGACGAGTACCACACTCCGGCTAGAGACCCTCATGCCTGGGATGTGTATAAGAAACTCAGGAATCATATCACTAATTTGCGTCGTGAGGCCAAGCAGAATTACACCCAGAATAATATTTCAACCTCTAGTGGTAACTCCGAGGACATGTGGGATGTATTCAAGAACCTACTCCCACAGAAACCTCGCGGTGACATCAGTGGGCTCGAGATAGGTCACAGTAAGGTAACCATAGCTAAGGACATGGCCAATGAATTCAACTCATTCTTTGTGAACATTGCTAAGAAACTGGCCAATACGATTCGTTCATCATTAAGTTACAAAACATACCTCATCAAGGCCAGGACAACATCAAAACAAATTCCACTTTAACAACATTTTGGCAGAAGACGTAGGAAAACTTCTCAGGGACCTCAAGACCAACAAGGCGACTGGTCTAGATAACATCCCAGCCAGGATACTGAAGATAGCTGCACCAGCCGTAAGTGACAGCATAGCGCATTTGTTCAACCTATCCCTCACACCTGGAACGGTACCATCTGACTGGAAACTATTCAAAAAAGGGTCTAAGCTGGACATGGTAACTATAGGTCTATTTCTGTGCACCCTATCATCAGTAAACTGTTAGAGAAACTTGTCCATCAACAGCTGTATACATTTCTTGCGGATAATGACATTCTCTGTTCCGACCAATCCGGATTCCGACAATGTCACTCGACTCAAACCAGTCTCCACAACATCATGGATGATATCTACCAATCAACACACTGTAGTGATCTAGTTGGACTGATTGTTTTAGAACTAAGGAAGGCATTTGACACTGTGAATCACAATATACTCATGGACAAACTATCATACGATGGAATTAATTCTGATTGGTTTAAATAATATCTTACAAACAGAACTCAAAGTGCCACCATAAATGGACTGTCTTCAGAATATCTATATGTTGATACTGGTGTACCTCAGGGTTATATCCTTGGACCCTTGTTATTTCTTGTATATCTAAATGACCTACCAGTATCTCTAAATCACTGTAGAGTAAACATGTATGCAGACGATACTGCATTCTATACTCCAGATAATCTTGCTAACAACATTCATGATATCACCCATATTCTTCAAACAGATCTATGCAATGTTAGTAACCGGTTAGATGCCAACAAACTCACTCTTCACATTGGTAAAACCTCATGTATGCTGCTGTGTTCAAGACAAAAACGTAAACATCTAAATGCTCCAACGCTAGATCTATCTCGACAAGGTAAAACAATTGAACAGACAGAATCCTATAAATATCTTGGTGTCATTATTGATCAGGATCTCACGTTTAATATACATGTAGAAAATGTTATAAATAAAATCAACAGGTCACTCTGTGTATTAAAACGCACTAGTCCATTTATTCTTCTTTTGAGTCGGGTTACATTTTATAACACTATGGTATTACCTCATTTGGATTATTGTAATACTCTATGGGATGTTTGCTCATATTCTAACATAACTAGACTTCTTCAGAAATTACAGAATCGAGGACTGCGTATTATCCTGGGGTGCCATCACAGGACTCACGTCTCTGATATGTTAAAATCTGGTATATCTCTAAACCATCCAAAAATATCTTCCAAACCATAGTCACCAAAAGTCTCTAAAATATCCTGGCACACCATTGTGGAACAACCTACCATCTAAAGTAAACAATCAAAAAACTTTTGCCAGATTCAAAAATCAATGTCTGTATATCATCG
>CM034539.1:23411412-23568912 GCA_020002185.1 Paraescarpia echinospica | reverse complement strand
ATCGTAACCGTTGCCACGTTTGCTGTTCTGTTTCTACAGGAGCTGTTGTATACCTACACCTCAACTGCCAACTTCAACTAGCAAGTGTCGCGATAACGCCAGTGATTGCACTGCCAAACCAACCGATCAAATGCACTGGTAGAGGCAACGGATCACCGCGTGTATTCAGAGACGGTCGTCAAGGAGGGACTCCCTAGGTGTATTGACTGGACCACTCAACTTCTGATGGCCAACGCACATTAATGCGTGCTTTCAAACAGTGTGTGTGATGTCATCGCACCGATTGGTATATGGCATGCGAGTGACTGTGATTATGAGGGCAAGGTGTATTATAGTATTATATTCACTCTCACGAATAGGGCCTATCGATGGACTTGAACTTCACATTCTCTCCGACCTTCGTCATTTTTATGAAACAACGAGTATCTACGATTGACTTATGATGTTTATGAATGATGTTGTGTGTTATCTAATATTTGGTAAATATTATTATCAAGACTGTCATCTACCAAGTCGTTCCGTAAGGTTACGGCCATTTTTGTTAGTATATAAATATAATAGGCCTATAGGGATTGATAGAGAACATTAGACATTTGGAACAATAACGACCAAGTTTCAATGTGCTCAACTGCTTACCCCCATATTTCGCTATGTGCATGTTACTGTACCATCAAAACAATCAAATGGAGTTCATCATAATAATTCTGTCGCCATTTAAAGGCTATGAGTTGATGTTTCGCCACGTCAACAATAGCATAAGCAATCGACAGTTCGGTCTAAATTTGTCTGTGACTTCAAAGTGTCCGTGAAAATGTACTTGTTTGTCCTTTATTATTGTCTTTGCACTTATAACACTTGTCAACTTAGTGTTCACTTAACATTACAGTATGAACCTGTTTGTCCAACATGGCTTTTGTAGTGTTTGTCCATATTTTCCGCACATTGTCTTTGCTCTTACGGCACTTCTAGAGTCGTGCTTACAGATGATGAGATAATCCTGGTCAGCTGCTGACAACTCTGTGCAATGGGTGGCAGCATTATCCAGAAGAACTGCCACAAATCACCATCCTTTGTCCATCCCCAGTCAGCAGGATTGTGGGTTTCTGGTAGACTGACTGTTGACTGACTCCATATGCGGCCTGCCTAATAGGCGGCACGCTTGACATGCTGAAGGAGAGCAGGTCAAGTGGGGGAATGGCTTCGTACGGTTTTTGCCTTCGAGCAAACATGTCAAGCCGTGCATCATTAACACCAGCAGCTGTACTGGACCTGTCATGTATTATTACTATACACTTCTCCAGGATTGCCAGATCGTCATCTTCAACCTTTGGTGGGTACTGGGTGAGCTTGATGAAGACATCAGAGGTCTCAGTGCATATATTCCATATTTGTCATGGTGCATACATTCCATGTTTTCATGCAGACTGCTTCCGTTTTCTCCGAAGGCTGATACAACATCACAACCAGCGAATGCATGGAAGAAAATAATCGATCTTGTCTTCTGTGGTCCAACTGAGTCACTGTGTTCATGAGAACAGGAATGTACCTCAGGTTCTGTCCTTGACCAAAAGCCATCCACAGCTACAAAAGACCAAACTCCTGCAGTGCTGACAGAACACTAACCGCCATGACTACAACATATGTGTCACTGGCTTTGAACATCAAAACTTTTATTCCCTCTGATGCTCGATGTCTGACATGTAGAAAGATCCGCGTGTCCGCTTGAGTCCAAGGAATCATATCATGCAGGCTGAATGACTGGTTGCTGACGGTATCGTCTTCCTTGGTAACAATCACGGTTTTTGGTATGGACATCTCGGCAATCTTGTCAGCCAGGAAGGTGAACAATTCCGTCTTGCTGCCATTGTCCCTCAAAAAGGTCTGCCAATTGTATGGTTATTTTCCTTTGGCTGTCACTTTCGGTCTGGTTCCCCTCTTCACTTTGATTTTGTCTCAGACTTCAGGCTTGATTGTCTGTAGACATCAAAGGTAATATATGTTCTCTTATACTTAGAAAAGTACACTTGTATTGTGAGAAACCCTAATTATTAACCCTAAACGTCTAATGCTGCATATTCCTCAAACATCTTGTCGGTACGTGGGGGAAGAGTGTTCACTAAAGCGGAATCATCGATGATTATGGCATAAGCCTCTATTTCGAGGTCTGGCATGATGACTTGAGCCTCAAGAGTCGCAGCAAGTTGGGACTTCTGGCAGGTGTGAAGCTTTCCGTTGTCACTCAATGCAGCTGGAAACGATTAGTTCTCATGCCGAAAGTACTCCTAGATATCACACTCTCTGCTTTAGCATGAGATAAAGAGCTTGGAGAAGAGGTGATGTGACAGTCGTCCTTCAGTAATTTTACCTTTGAGGAACTAGGAGCTGGGTTCTGCCGAAAGAAGTCAATCTTATTCTTCTTGATTGGATCATAGAATGTGGATACTTCTTCACTCTGTAGCTCCTTCAAGAATTCATCTCATAATGTGTGTCAATCATTACAGCAGCACCGGGTGTCCAGTCTAAGCAGGTCCCCAGTTTCTTCCTGGAAAGGATTGTCCATATCCTTCAACACCTTAGACAGCTGGTCCTCTTTCTCGAGGATTGCGCTTTGAGCGTTTGGTGTCTGTTCATGGCGTCAGCCACGTTTGCATCTTTGGATTTCGAGGCTATCTTATACTGAGCAATCAGGTGACTGACTTCAGGCCCAGCTACCATCCATATTCTCAGAGCTGATGGGTCTTCCGTAGGCCCTCTCCCTGTCGTACAGACACACTGAGCAACATATATTATACTTAAGCGCTTGCGCTACAATATCTCCACCACTAACCTTGGCCAAAAGCCTCCTGTCGTGTAAGTTCCGGGCACATTCATTCAGAATTTTCTTGAGCTGCATGGTCATTGCCTGTCTCAGTACAAATGGCAGATCTTACTTCTGACATATCAAATAATTTGATTCTTTAATTTGAAGGCTGTTTCTTCGTATCTTGCTGCGACCCTCTTCTGTACTAATCTAACCACAAGATACAATTTTCCTAGCTCGTTCCAGCTTGGTGTTGTTGAACAACAGACGACAGCTCTGGTGATAATGTGCATTGTTTTTCCTCCATGTTTCCTCAGTGACACCAACTTCATCTAGCCTTTCTGGATCCAGAATAATGGGTAATTGGTTAATTGCTTGGAAGAGTGCAATACTGTATGCACTCATGGAATAGCCATCATGTTCAGCACTTCATGGATAGTGGGTTAGTGGTGATTTCAGTTCTTCATCCTTCTTAACAGTTTGACACAGGCACCACTTACTGCAATCAGTTTGCCTTTTAATGATACGTTTTCTGAACTGGCCAACTTAGGGAATACGAAATGAGTTCAAGGCCGAGGGATTATCCTTTTACTCCATTTCACCGCAAAGTGTGGCACATTCAGGTATGGGATAAAACTAGGTTCGACCATAAAAGGAGAATGCCCTACACCTAGCCCAATCGTTCATCTAGTGTCGTAATTCCCGTGTACATCGTCCAGGTAACTTAAACTCCTTTACCCTTGGCTCCGCTCTCCCTCATTGGCACATCCTTTTGACTCAGGTGCGGCTATCCAATTACATCTAACTAATTTAACTTACATGGGGCTCACTAGGTAACATTTGGGATATTAAGCTCATGTTCTACAATACTACTGCTAACGATTACTTGTATCACTACACAGCTGCAGGAAGATAGTTTAGCTGACACTGAACCCCAGGCTGAGTTTCACAGCTGTGATGTCACCAGTGTGCCCTGGTTTTCTTATTGCTAGCACAGGAGCCACTCCATCAATATAAACAACAACAAAATTTACACGACACAAATCAGAATAGCATATGAATTGTTTTTATAGTTGATAATTACTCAATGTATTAACATACATACATAAAATAAGGACTGATTATGTGTATTCGTGTACACATTGGCGTACGTATGGATACTTCGGTATACATTTTAATACGTACTACAAATTACTAATAAAGCAATTATGAATATGATAACTGTATTCGTAATTTAAAAAAAAAAAGTTTTTTGTGTATGTTGAAAAACCATATACACTGGGTGTAAATTTTATTAACGATAATATTTGGTATATCGTTAACTGTCTCTACAATTTTGTGTCTAATGCATTAGAAGTAGTAGGATAAAAGATTGTTAATTAATTTATAATAAATTTTAATTGTTGGATTTTATCAATGTCATCCAACTTTAAATGAAATCTTTTAAAATTAGGACTTGTGTGAGCATTATATTTACTTAAGGATATTATTCGGAGTCAGACATACTTCATCACATTCAGAGAGCCACTGTATGTTAACCTCATCTAATTCAGCCTGCGAGCCAACGCGGTTTACCGGGGTGTAGCCGCTGCCGTGCACTAGCAACTACTTGGAACCATAGTTGAGAGTTGGGCTAGTAGTGAGGACCAGGAGTCCAGTCAGAAGACTTCTGACACAAAAGTACAACCTCTACTACCACACCCTGTCCCTTTTGCTACATATGAAGGAAGCCTCTGATATATCTTAGGGTAAACATTCAGCTTCTGTATATTCAAAAAAATATGATTCTACACAAAAAGATCGTTCAAATCGGACTATTCTGTCAAATGTCATGGCGAAAATGGTATTATATGTCAAAAATGGCGGCCATCTTAAATAATATCGACCATCTTGAAATTTCCGGTGGCTAGTGAGCTTTTAAAAAATGGTCCCTGATGAGTATTCATGTCAATTTTGGTGCTTGTATCACCATTTGAAAGATTCCCCTGGAAATGTTCACTTATCTGCTCCACTTGACATATTATAAGAGCCCAATGTATGCATGTACTTGTGTGAGTCCTATCGGCAGATCTAAGGGTGTTGATCAGGTGTTTGGGCACTCCCATTTATAGTAGAGGGATTTTTTCATTAAGTTAGAATTAGTTGCTGGGACACCGCAACGTGGCGCGCTCCTGCATGTGATCATGAGAAGATCAAATTTCTAGCATACCAATTAGAGACACTGCCACAAGTACTGCCCCCCTGTTTTTCTGATCACTCCCTCCAATCATGCCATATATTATCTTCTCAAATGTGTAATTGCTACTCAAATTAAAGGCATCGGACATTTTTTAAATATCATATTTTAGTTGATAGATTAGGGTGAAAAACCATGATGTAGACTACATACAATAAGAAAAACAATTGTCCCTCAAAGTGGTTGCATAAAACAAAACGTCAACTTGCCAATGTTTCTTGACGAAACGGTAGGCTGCAGGCGCTGTACACGGCTTTGGTTTGTCCAAACTACTCGATCGCACTGGAAATCGCATTATCATAATGCACCACCCATTTCTTCCAAGCGACATCATAAACATCAGGTTATATTGGAGAAAGACATGTAATCTTAATTTCCAGCAAGAAAATACCTAACCTTAATGTCCGACGCCATTAAGGGTACCACAAAGATATAGGGATCAAAACGCAGTTACCCTTCGTGTCGTGTTGCATAAAAACATAAGACTTAGTGAGAACTGTAATAAAACTTATACGAGTGCAGTTGATGAGGCGTTCTAGCAAGTTTAGTGGTAGAGTATGTCGGCAGTGACATTATGCATCTTTGGAAGTGTAACTGAAAGTGTGATATTTTGCTACTTTTATTTATATTACACACGAGTGTGAATAGTTTTGGTAGATATTGATGGCATCGTGCATGTATGCGTCTTAAGAGTTGGAGGTTTGTGATTTTGACAAAATTTGATTAGCACCTCAAAGACACGACGGCAGTGGCTATGGAGACATTTCAGAATCTTGTCAAGTCCAGTTTTCTTATAATCTGACAAAATGTTAACATGGCTAACTGCGCTCTGCAAAATATGGTCATTGCACTTACGCCGAAGAGGAGACTCTTTAAGAATAGAACCATGCTGTTTGTGCATGCGTGTATGCGTGTGTGCATGTACGTACGTACATACGGTCACCTAACTGTTTTTACATAGGAACCCCTTTTTTTCGTGTGTGTGTATGTGTGTGTATGTGTGTGTATGTGTGTGTGTGTGTGTGTGTGTGTGTGTGTGTGTGTGTGTGTGTGTGTGTGTGTGTGTGTGTGTGTGTGTGTGATTGTATACGGCGCTATACGAATGAAAGTTATTATTATTTCTTTCTGAATTATGTTCAACTGTTGTGGAGATGACAGCTTTGTAGACTGGAGCGAATTTGCTAACTGTGATCGTCTTAGTACAGGTATCTATGAAGGGTAAGTACGTCGATCGTCAATCGCTGGCACATTTGAGACGTTTGAAGAAACTTCAACGTCCGTATACATAGAAATCATGGCCAGCAATGAACAAAACACTAGTAAACCCAACGACAAGCCTACTTGATTTTCAACAAAACATCAGCATTTTACAGAAGTTATTCAACGCAACTTTGAGACCGCAGAGAAGAGAAACTGGCAGACTTGCTCAGCATCGATCGCACACATGTCGGAATGCGATATTGTGGTTGATCCGTGCGAACAGGAATGCTTCGGTCAGGCCTGGGTAAATGCAGCATCCTTGCATCCAGTGACAGCTCAGGTGAAACAGCGAAAGTCATGCAGCAGACGTAACTCTTGTATTCATCGGAACCCAATAATCGTATTCACACGAAACTGTTCTATCGTATTACAGTACACATACTGATGTCGCTCGTTATTAAATGTACTACGTACGCTCCATTACCCGGAATCAGCCAGGGTGATAATACCTAGAATCAGCCAGGATGATAATTACTAACGTTTGTTGAATTAGTTGTCTTGAATGTGGGAACATTGCGACCGCGCTGAACATCAAAGAGCTTTGCGGGTTCACAATCCGGCGTCCGTTGTGTTGCCAATAGAGTTATACATAATATTACAGTGTTGTCTGCATTTCGCGAAAGAAAAAGTAAGTTGCGGAAACTGTTTCAGGCTTGTTAATTGCTACGAAAACATATAACCTACATAACAGATGCATTATATTCTTGCTTACTTTTTACGTAATTATTTACTAGACATGTCACCCACTTAAAGTGGTGACATGATGAGTTGTTTCCGTTGTTTACTGTCTGATATTGTGGCAGCCAGACAAGTCCCACTGAGACCGGTGTCCATCTGAATGATGTATTTCAGGGTCATGTTCGAGTGAAGGTCTGTTCAACGGTGAATTTAAATATGTGTCATTTGGTGTGTCTGCATATTGACGTTCGCCACGCTGTATCCAGCGCGTGGTCTTCTGTCCAAGCCTGGACTGTTCTACACTGAATGTTATGTTGATAGCTCGTGCATTTACAGCCGAGGTATTTAAAGTATTCTACTTTGTCTATTGATTTCCTTCTAAGGTGTGCAGATTAGGATGTGTACCTGGATTTATGTACATGTACCATGTTGTCCTTGGATTGAGAAATAATCACGTATCTACAGAAGCACGTTCATCTTTATGCTGTAGTAGTTCTGCTTCGTGAAGTGTGGCAGCCACTAAAGCAATCTCATCAGTTAAATCCATATCGGGGAGATGTTAGCTGGACATATTGTGTTCCCATGCCTGGAGAGAGTTTTTCCTTCCTGTCACCAATTGCAGTTCTTAATGCATAGTCCAAGAAAATGATAAAAAGGTATGGGGCGAGAGGGTCTCTTGAAGTCAACTCAATGTCCACGTAGTTTCGCATTCTGTAGTAAGAACAACTGCAGATATGTTTACATACATTATATGTATGGTATGAATGCCACATGCACGAAGAATCATTCAAGAGCAGATTGTTCTGTCTACTTAGTAAACATAGTTCATAAAGTCAATGAAGACAATAATTGCTTCTTTCTGGTGGTTTATTATTTCCCCGACGATACGTCTGAGTGCAAGAATCTGCGATGATGTATATTCTTAAAATCATTATATTGATAATAGCTATAAGAAACGAGGAACATTCAGCAGAGGCATCTCAATAAAAATGAAAGCCAGACTATATCGGGCCCGTATACTGCCTATTCCAAAATATATTGCATACTCCTGGACACTACGATCGCAAGAGACACATCAAGCAGGTTTATATTAATTTATCATAAAGAAACAGTTGGTTTACGCACACTTTGGAACAATACATTTGCTAAAGAATTAGAAGCAAACACTAAGATTATGCTGGCAGATATATCGTCTTTTTGAAATCCAAGTTATAGTCTTATAAAAAAGGTACATTTTACGTTCCTCGGTATAACTTTTCACACACACACACACACACACACACACACACACACACACACACACACACACACACACACACACACACACACACACACACACACACACACACACACACACACACATGGCTAGTAATATGATATATAATTGGCATTTGCACTGTTTCGATTACAATCATTCGCCAGGTTTAGCGAGGTGATACATGTCCAAGCGGTTAGGCATATTGGATAAGAAAGTGGCAGCGAACTGAATGCTTGCTGAGTTCCAGTCATGAGTAGATGAGTTATTGTTGAACTCTTCCGGACACCTTCGTCCCTTTGACACTTAATATTTCGGAGGTGGCTCTAGAGAAAAAACAGAGAAAGTGTTTGAAATACTTTTTATGTTATCAGGTTAAAAGACATTCCAGTATGTGGTGTGTGTATGTGTCTGCGCGCGGGTGTGTATGTGTGTGTGTGTGTATGTGTGTGTAAGTGTGTGTGTGTGTGTGTGTGTGTGTGTTTGTGTGTGTGTTTGTGTGTGTATAATTATCTAAAGTATAAACATATAAATATACTCAAATAGAAATATAACTAATATAAACAAGTGTAAAACAAAAGGTTAATATATAAATATTCATAAGATAAACAAATATATAATATATAAAAAATATAAGCTAGTCTGAAAGTATTAAATATATAATAAACAAAAAGGACAAAGTAAGAGCAAGTCTGAAAGTATTATGTTAACTGTATGTATGTTTGTCACTGCTTAAAAACAAAGAAACATCGTTCATGCCACTGTTTGTTACCTTCAATGTACACTAGTTTGCAAAACGCCGAATTTGCCGCTGGGGGCAGTGGCTTCCTGTTCGGGGTACGGGGGTAAGACCATGTCTGGGAATGCAGGCCGTTCTTCTTGTGGCACCTGTCCAGGACTCACCATATTCACTATGTCTTTCCCTACCTGCACCTGATATTTCACGGGAATCTGCAATGGAACGGTTGTTCGTTAACGGGGCTCATTCGATGTGACAATGCTTATATACCGAAATCATTTACAGCTGCTTTATATAATGAGACGTCGAAGACGTATAACACTGAAGAAACACTTCGATCCGTCTTGGAAAATGCGATTTTGATCAAAGTTGTATATCCAGTAATACGAATTTGGACAACATCCGGGGGCCAGCAGCTGAGAGCGACGGGCAAAAGAACTCACTACGTCATTGATATTGGACGCGAATCGGTCACTGTCTCAACTTCGTGTTAGATGTGACATTGTCAACGCCCTGCCGTTTGAATTATGCTACGATATCTGGAAAACAAGTGCCGCTGTTGTTTACAGAAAAAAACACCTGATTTAGTCAAGCCACCCGTCAAAACGCCAATTCAAAAACTACCGTGTCAGGCACACCAGAGGGCGAGAGACAACGGTGGTTGAACTAATACGTTTTCTTCATTTGGAGGACAATCCCTCGGTCTACCACTTCATTGACGAAATCTACCACCACACCGATATTTCACGGTTTACCAAATATATTGAAATCAACCATACTGCCTAAAGAATTTATCACGTATAAAAGACGCTAGAATATATAAAATATATCCTAAAAATGAAAACTTATTACTAAAAGTGGTAGCTCTATCGTTTTCTGCATTATCACTTGGCACCACTGCAATATAGGTGTTTGTCGACCCACCTCTGTGTTCAGACGGCGTCCACAGCAGACAGAGCGGCAACAGATGGCCGCCGACCAGATGGAAGCAATCGACTCGATGAATAGCAACACGATGAAGACGTAACTCTCCGCCTAAGAACAGAACAAATAATGTCATTAGCACCTCTGTTGAGTTAGACTCACATTATCCAGTTAGTAAAAGAAGGCATACAAAAGTAATCAATAACAACACAATCTACCTTATACCTCTGAATATTTATTGACAGATGCATTATGATAATGTTCGTGGTACTAAAGAGATACGGTGTGTGTGTGTTTGTGTGTTTGTGTGTTTGTGTGTTTGTTTGTTTGTGTTTGTTTGTTTGTGTGTGTGTGTGTGTGTGTGTGTGTGTGTGTGTGTGTGTGTGTGTGTGTGTGTGTGTGTGAATGTATGTGGGCGTGTTTCTGTGTGTGTATGAGCGTGTGTGCGTGTGTGTGTGTACGTGCGCTTGTATGTGTATGTATGTGTGCGTGTGAGTGTGTGCGTGTGCATGTGTATGTGGGTGTTTATATGTGTGTGGGTGTGTATATGTGTGTGTGTGTGTGTGTGTGTGTGTGTGTGTGTGTGTGTGTGTGTGTGTGTGAGTGTGTGTGTGTGTGTGTGGGTGGGTGGGTGGATGGGTGTGTTTGTGAGTGTGTGTGTGTGCGTACGCGCGCTTGTGTGTGTGTATTCGGCCGGAGTATTGGCAAGGGAAGGCAAATTAGACCGACTTTGGGCAGCGTTTACAAATTTACTTACTTACTTACTTACTTAGACTTAGTTCCTCCTGTTCCTTTCGGGACATTGGGCGACGAGCTTTCTAAATCTATTTCGGTTTTTGGCAATTTATTTGGCCTCATTCCAGGTAATTTCCCTTTCTGCCAGACCTTCTTTAAAAGTATCGCTCCAGGCCTTAGTGGGCCTTCCTCTCCTTCTGTTACCACACTCAGGCACCCACTCCATCACTACATATGCTATTCTATCTCTTCATAAATATAGGATATGTCCCGCCAGTCTCCGTCGTCGAGACTTAACTATGTCATGCAAGCTATACAGATCTGCCCTCCTCATCACTTCACCGTTGGTGACGTATTCTCTCCATGATATGCCCAATAGGAACCGGAGGCATCTCCGGTGGAATATGTCTAGTTTTTTATATCTTCGCCGTATTTTTCCACGTTTCACAGGCATGTATTGCTGTTGGTATTACGATTGATATGTAAAGACGTAGTTTTATGTCCTTTCTGATGGATGGTGGTACTGGACCATTATATTGGACGTAGTCTTTGGAAGACTGCTGATGCCTTGCCTATCCTCGCTCGCACATATACTTCCGCATCGCCTTCCCTAGAGTTGTAGCTTCCGAGGTAAGAGAATTTCTCGATGCACTGCAAGTCTTGCTGACCCATCACAATGTGGGGGTCAGATCCATCACCAACTGACAATGTTTTGTCTTCTCATAGCTGATTCGTAATCCGACTTTCGCTCCATTGTCGTTTAAATTATTGGTAATCTCTTGAAGGATCTCTGGCGTGTGGCTGAGCAGTGTAATGTCGTCGGCAAAGTAAGATCTGTCAAGCTATTATTTATTCACTTAACACCAAAGTTCGGACCTTTCATCGTATTCCTCATGATGAAGTCAATAGCAACAACAAAGAGGAAAAGAGGAAAGGAGGCAGGATGCATCCTTGACGTACAACTGTCTGTATACTGAACATGTCTGTGTAGCCACCGTTGGTCTTGATGCAACAGTTGGTGTTTTGGTAAAGCGATTTAAAATTGTTGATATATATTGTTTAGTACGCCGTACAGGTTCAGAATTTGCCATAACAACTCTCTTTCGACACTGTCGAACGTTTTCTTATGAAGTTGACTAAAAGTGGTATCTGGAACTCTCTCCTTTGCTCTATGATGTTTTGCAATGTGAAGATCTGCTCACATCAAGACCTTCCTCTTCGAAAACCAGCTTGTTCCTCCCGGAGGTGTTGGTCAACTGCTGTCTTCAGCCTGTTTAGGATCATGCACGCTGCAGAACACCTTTCCAGGTACTGACATCAATGTTATTCCTCGTCACTTATTGCAATCGCTCAGGCACCCCTTCTTTGGTAACGTCACGATCAATTCTCGTCTTCAATCATCATGGACTTCCTCCTCACACCAGATCAGATTGAACAAGTAGGTAAACTCGTCTACGACCCCGTCCTTGCCATGTTTCAATAGTTCAGCCGATATTTCATCGAGGCCCGCTACCCTGTTGCTATTGAGGCCTCCCTCTTCCGTAGCGACTTCGGTTGGACCATATACTTGCACTACGCTGACGTTGACATGTCTGGTGTTGAACCTCGCTGTGATGATGCGTTCACTAACTGGCTTCCATCCTATCAGTGTTTGTGTAGCATCCTTATTCAGGATGATGCCAACTCGATGGATGTGGTGATCTTCATTTCCGGAGTAGAGTACAATTTTGTCTCCGCTATTGAAGCGTTCCTGTCCTATCCACTTCATCTCGCTATCTCGTAGAATATCTAGATGGTAAACCTTCATTTCCTTCTGCACCTGCTCCATCCGCCCGCTCTGAAAGAGCGTTCGAACCTTCCATGTGCTTAGTCTGATGTTATTTTTGCGTTAAAGATATGGCTCATCGGTGGTCGAGATTCCTGACGGCTTTCACCCAACCCTGTCATAGATACATATGTAGGTGCAGATGCATCTGTAGATGCAAATGCATACACATTTATGGAAGTGCTGTTTTTACACCATCAAAAAATTTGGCAAAAATGTAAACTAATTAGATATGATTATATATTATGGTTTTATATACATAGGATTATTATTACCACCTAATTTATGTGAAATCTGCCCGTGAGTGGAAGGTGTTTCAGAACAGCAATGAAGTGAAGTGAAGTGAAGTTTATTTTAGATCGTCATACATACATAATAAAAGAAACAGTTTGTACATCATTTACTTACGTGGCTATGTTTTTCTATCACAGCAATCGATGTTATTGTGATAAATTCAAGAACGGCAATGACAGAAGCACTGATGGAAACCACCATGAAGCCGATGATCTGTAAACGTTATCTGGATTGCATTACAGTCTCAGCGAGGTAGTGTAGTCTTTAAAGTCCGTGATACATTTGCAATTTCTGCCCGACCCGACGAGACTCACGCCGACTGCAGTGTATATATACACAACACTGACTGACACCGACTGCGCTGTACTTGAAGTAGGCGTGACGTCATAATCAAGTAAACTTGAAAATGTTCCACTACGTCGGGAATAGTCGGTGTCAGTCTGACGCATTCGAAAGTTTTCAAGTGAACGTGATTATGACATCACGCCGGCTTCAAGTACAGCACAGTTGGTGTCAGTCGGTGTATCGTATATACCCCGGTCTGAAGCAAACCCGCCTTGCATGCCAGAGTTGTGAGTTCAAGACCCGAACAGGGCATAGTACATTAAATAATGTTGGTGTAAAAACATGGTTTTCATCATTGGGGACTGTGTATCACTCATGATTCGGGGATCATCTTAATGTCGATCCCTTTTGGGGGACGTAAAAGAACCAGTCAGTATGATAAGCAACCTTGCATTGACCACCCTTACTGTCAGCATATAAAAGTTGGCTTTGCGATAATGTTATAAAAAGACCGATTGTTCAATGATACCTCATAAGCTCATACTATTCTCATACAGCTGTATGTCTGAAAATATTACACACAATGCATTCTGATTATGGGTCAATCCACAAAGAACGTCACACTGTTCGTTGATATTTTGTGTGTGTGTGTGTGTGTGTGTGTGTGTGTGTGTGTGATTACGCGTGCGCGTGTGTGTGGTGTGAGTACGCGCGCAGGCATATGTGGCAGTGTGTGCGTGAGTGGGTGTGTCCTCGCTCGCGTGTGTGTACTCACAAGCAAGCCGAAAATTATATAACCGAATGATCCCCAAATCGCCAGAGGGATCACGGCCAACAGTAACCCCACACCAATCTGTATTTCACCGAGGGCGAAAGACCATGTGCTGCTGTAGTTCGAGTAGGATCCTGGCCGCTCGGGGGCGGGGATGACGACAACATTTGGTGTAGGCATCGCAACCGTTGCCATGTTTGCTGTTCTGTTTCAACAGGAGCTGTTTTATACCTACACACGACTGGCTAACTTCAACTAGGAACTGTCGCGGCAATGCCAGTGATTGTACTGCCAAACCAGCCGATCAAATATACTGGTAGAGATAACGCACCACCTCTTCTTTTCAGTGACGGACGTAGGTAAAGAAAAGATGTAGTCTTGAATTAGGTCGTCAAGGGGGAACTACTTAGGTGTATTGACTGGACCACTCAACTTCTGATGGCCAACGCACATTAATGCGTGCTTTCAAACAGCGTTTGTGATGTCATCGCAAAGTTTGGTATATGGCATGCGAGTGACTGTGAGTATGAGGGCAAAGCGTATTATAGTATTATATTCACTATCACGAATAGAACCTATCGATGGACTTGAACTTCACATTCTCTCCGACCTTCGTCATTTTGATCAAACAACGAGTATTTGCTAGTGAATTTTGATGTTTATGAATGCTGTTGTGTGTTATCTAATATTTGATAAATATTATTATCACAACTGTCATCTACGAAGTCATCCCGTGAGGTGACGGGCATTTTTGCTAGTATATTTATATAATAGGCCTATAGGGATTGACATTTATAGACAACATTAGACATTTGGAACAATAACGACCACGTTTCAACATCCTACATATTATATTAGTGCAGAAGATAAGTGAGACAATCTTTCAAATAGTGATACAAGCACCAAACTTGAAATGGACATTCATAAGGCACCACGTTTTGAAAAAGCCTGTTATCCACCGGAAACCTCAAGATGGCCGCCATTTTTTAAGATGACCGCAATTTCCGACATAAAAATACGTTTCTCGACATAAAATTTGACAGAATAGTCAGATCCATTCTTGGTGTCGAATCAAATGTTTTTACTATGCAGAAGCTGAATTTAAATCTCTAAATCTTCCTAGATGCAGCTTTCTATAATTTCTCGTAGAATAGATAAAAAAAGCTTAGAATGCAGCTATATATTCCAAGATGAATGTTAGGTTTAAACATATATTTTTGCCATTAATTAAGCAGTTCAAAAGGAATGTGTTATACACCTTAATAATTATAAATCAACTGCTTAACCCCACATTTCGCCATGTGCATGTTACAGTACCATTAGAACAATCGAATAGAGTTCAACACAGTAATGCTGTTGTTCTCGTCGTCGCTCCACGTCTTCCGGGGTGAAGCTGGCTTGGATACGTCGACATTTTGTTTTCTTTCTCTTCCTACTCATTGCACTTGCAGTACTTTCTCTACCACCCTTCTCCATTCTCCTCGGTCTTTTGCTCTTTTCCTCCATTCCCCTTTCCATCCCTCCAGGTCTCTCTTCACGTAATCCTCACGTCTCAGTCTCGGTCGCCCTCGTCTTCTTTTTCCCTCCAATCTCCGGGCATCTGCTTTATTTGCCATCCGTTCTTCTTCCATTCGCTCCACATGTCCTGCCCAGTTCAAACGACTTCTCACCAACTTTTTCTTGAAACTTTCTTTCACACCAACATCCTCCCTCAGCTCTTCCACTCTTCGCTTATCTGTTATGTTTACCCCCGTAATTCTCCTGACCCAGTTGTTTTCGCACACTTGCATTCTCTCCTGTTGTTTCTCTGTCATTGCTATAGTTTCTAGGCCATACAGGTAGGCTGGTGTCACACATGCGCATAGTACCTTTTCATTGAGTTTTCGCGATGTGTGCCTGTCTCCCGTCACACCTTCTACTTTCCTCTACGCATTCGCTCCTGCTTGTATTCTCCTGCGAATTTTTTTTCTCTGAGGAGCCATCCCCGCATACCGCTCCGCCCAGGTATACAAAACTGTGTCTTTGTTTTAGTTTTTTCCCCTCCAAGTGCACTTCCAGTTCTTTGCTTTGTTGCCCAACCCACAGCATCTCTGTCTTCTCGAGATTCACTTTCAGTCCGTGTTTGCTGAATATATCCTTCCACTCTATCAGTTGTTCCTGTAAATCCGCTTCCCCGTCCGCTACCAACGCTAGATCGTCTGCATACAGTAGTTTCTGTTCTAAGGAATATCTTTCGTAGTGGTCTTTCTACTTACCAGTACCATCACTGCGATAAACAGTAAGGGGCCCAGTACATTCCCCTGTCTCAAGCCAACGTTCACTTTGAATTATTCTGAGATTCCAGGTCCACACACCACTCCGCCCTTTGGTCGGAGTTTTCCTTCCCCTAGGTCAATTGTCTATCATGGCTAGTGAGCTTGATCTGCCCGGTGCTATTTACCTATAGTTGGGGGTTGGATTAGTGAATGTCGGGACGTGTCCACCCTAGGTGGGCCCAGCACACCCACTTATGGGACTCCAACCTGCTCCGATGTCCCTAGCACATTTGACTGGGGCCGTAAAGTGCCCAGTATCCGCAGTGTATCACAAGGACGTTATGCTAGAGTCTTGTCCATGGAGAGGCTATGTACCAGCAGGGTAGACTTCCTCACTCGCCTCCCTTTTCACCCAGAGGAGCAATCTGGCGACTGTAGCTGAAAGCGAGAGTATGAAGCGCAAACTACATACTACGTACTACACTACAGCACTTGGCGCATCACACAGACCTATGTTTACACACCACACAAAAATGCTGTCGCCATTTAATAGCTGTGTGTCTCTCTGGTCAGATGTTCCGCCACGTCAGCAATGGTACAAGCAATCGACTGATAAGTCTAAATGTGTCTGTGACTTCAAAGTGTCCGTGAAACATATATTTGGTTGTCCTTTATTATTGTTTTTGGACGTATAACGTTTATCAACTTAATGATCACTTAACATTACAATATGAATTTGTTTGTCTTGTTTGTCCATTGCTTTGTAATGTTTGTTCATATTGTCCACATATTGTCTTTGCACTTATGTCAGGCAGTCCTATAATCATGCATACAGACGATGAGTTAATCATGACATCTGCAGCTGCACAGTGCTGTACAGGTGCGACCGAAATATAGCATATGCACCTTATACAACATTCCTTCTGTCATCCACACTTGGTCAGCTGCTGACAACTCTGTCCAATTGGTGGCAGCATTGTCCAGAAGATCTACCACAAATCACCTTCCGCTGTCTATCCCCAGACGGCAGGACTTCTGGTTGGCAGACTATTGACTGACTCCATATGCAGCCTGCCTGGTAGCCGGTACGCTTGGCATACTGAAGAGGAGCATCTCGAGTGGGAGAATGGCTTCGTACGGTCTTTGCTTTCGAGCAAACATGTCAAGCCGTGCATCAACACCAGCAGCTGTACTGGACCTGTCATGTATTATTACTACAAACTTCTCCAGGATTGCCAGATCGTCACCTCCAACCTTTGGTGGGTAGTGGGTGAGCTTGATAAAGATATCAGAGGTCTCCCTGCATACATTCCAGGCTTGTCATGCATACCTCTTCCCTTTTCCCTGGAAGGCTGATACAACATCACAACCAGTGAATGCATCTCTGGTTCAACCGAGTCACTGAGGTCATGAACAGGAATGTACTTCAGGTTCCGCCCGTGACCAAAAGCCACCCACAGCTTCTACCTACCAAACTCCTGCAGTGCTCACAGAACACTAACTGCTATGACTAGAACATAGGCTGTGATCATGAGCAGATGTTGTGCCTTGTGATGCTGCTGCATGTCTGGCATGTACAAAGATCCGCGTGTACGCTTGAGTAAAAGGAAACATATAATCCAGGCTGAATGACTGGTTGCTGACGGCGGCGTCTTCCTTGGCCACAACCACGGTGTTTGTTATGCACATCTCAGAATCTTGTCGGCCAGGAAGGTGAACAATTCCGTCTTGCTGTCATTGTCCCTCAAAAAGCTCCGGCAGTTGTAGAGTAGTTTCCTTTGGCTGTCACTCTCCGTCTGACCCCGTCTTTGCTTTGATCTTTTCTCAGTCTTCAGGCTTGATCGTCTGTAGACATCAAAAATAATGTGTGTTCTCTTGTACTTAGAAGAGTACACTTGTATTGTGGGAAACCCGTCTAAGCATATTCGTTAAACGTCTTGGCGGTACGTGGGGGCAGAGTGTTCACCGAAGCAAAACCATCGATGATGATGGCATCAGCCTCTGTTTCGAGGTCTGGCGTGGTGACTTGAACCTCAAGAATAGCAGCAAGTTGGGACTTCTGGCAGGTGTGAAGCTTTTCGTTGACACTCAATGCTGTTGGAAGGGACTGGTTCTCATGCCGAAAGAACTCCTGCAAATCCTATTCTCTGCTCTGGCATGAAATAGAGAACTTGGAGAATAGGTGACAGTTGTCCTTCAGTAACTTTACTTTTGAGTAACTAGGAGCTGGGTTCTGCCAAAAGAAGTCAATCTTATTGTTTTTTATTGGATCATAGAATGTGGATACTTTTTCACACTGTATCCCCTTCATGAATTCCCCTCAAAATGTGTGCCAATCATTTCAGCAGCACAGGGTGTCTAGTCTAGGCAGGTCCTTAGTTTCTGCCTGTAAGGGATTGTCCGTATTCTTCATCACCTTAAACAACGGGTGCATTTTCTCGAAGAATGCTCTTTGAGCTCTTGGTGTCTTCTCATGGTGTCTGCCACGTTCTGCATATTTGGCTTCCGAAGCTGACTCATACCGAGCAACCAGGTGACTGACTTCAGGACCAGCTACCATCCATATTATCAAAGCTGATGGGTCTTCAGTCACAAGTAGACCCTCTTACAGTCGTATAGACCCGCTAAGCAACATAGATGATACTTCAGCTTTTGCGACGAAACATCTCCACCACTAAGCTTGACCAAAACACTCCCGTCGTTTAAGTTCCGGGCACGTTCATTTAGTATTTTCTTGAGCTGCATGGTCATTGGCTGTCTCAGTTCAGATGGCAGATCTTATTTCTGACATACGAAACACTCGGATACTTTAATTTGAAGGCTGTTTATTCGTATCTTTCTGCGTCCCTCTTCTGTACTAATCTGAACACTAGATACTATCTTCTTAACATGTTCCAGCTTGGTGTTGTTGAACAATTGTTGAACAACAGACGACAGCTCTGACGATAATGTGCGTTGTTTTTTCTCGGGGTTTCTTCTGTGTCACCACCTTCACCTAGCCTTGCTGGATGCAGAATAATGGGTAATTGGTTAGTTGCTTGGAAGAGTGGAATATTGGATGCAATTATGGAACAGCCATCATATTTAGCTCTACATAAATAGTGATGGTGATTTCAATTCTTCATCCTTCTTAACATTTTGACATAGGCACCATTTGCTGCAATTGCCGTTTAAATGATAATTCTTCTGAACTGGCCGTCTTAGGGAATACGTAATGGGTTCAATGCCGAGGGATTATCCTTATACCACCTTTCACCGCAAAGTGAGGCACATTCAGGGTATGGGATACGACTAGGTTTGGACATAAAAGGAGAAAGCCCTACACCTAGTCGATCGTTCATCCAGTGTCATAAGTCCCGCGCGATATGTACATCATCTAGGTAACCGAAGCCCCATTACCCTTTGCTCGGCTCTCCCGCACTGGCACATCCTGTCGATTCAGGTGCGGCTATCTAACTAATCTAATATTGGGCTCACTAGATAGCATTTGGCATAATAAGCTCATATACTACTACTATACAATCCACAGCTGTAGGAAGATAGTTCAGCTGACACTGAATCCCAGACTGAGTTTCACAGCAGTGATGTCACCAGTGTGCCCTGGTTGTGCCGTGACATCACTCTCTTCCATATTTGAGTCGGTTTTCTCTCTCTTATATCCATCTCCTCTCGTATGTCTGTCTGTCAGTATCAGGTACTGTATTCTTGCACATTAGATCTCAGAACTCAGAACTGAGCACTCAGAATAAATTTATTTGGCATATAATCACGATACATATACAATAAATAACGTAGGTAACAGATAAGGTCGGGAGACTCCCATTAAAATATCTGATATCCCTAGCAAGGAGCCACCCCATCAATATAAACAACAACACAATTTACATGACACAAATCAGAATAGCATATGACTTGTTTTTATAGTTAATAATTACTTAATGTATCAACATACATACATAATACAAGGGCTGATTATATGTTCTCGTGTACACATTGGCGTACATGTGGATACTTAGGCATATATGTCAATACGTATTACGAATTACTAATAAAGCAATTATGAATAGGACCACTGGATTCAAAATTTAAAATAAAAATTTGTTTTGTGTATGTTAAAAAAACATATACACTGTTAATGATAATACTTGGTGTATTGTTAACTGTCTCTACTATATTGTGTCTAATGTATTTTTTGGCATATTTATCTTTGAATCTGGACATAATACAGATTATTTCTTTCAAGTGTGCAGTACTGATGAATATCATACATGTGTGTAATGAAAAATATTGAAATATTAGGGTAAAATATTGTTAATTAATTTTTTGTAAAATTTTAATTGTTGGATTTTATCAATGAAATCCAACTTTAAAAGAAGTCTTTTAAAAATAGGACCTGTGTGAGCTTTATATTTACATAAGGATATTATTTGGAGTCAGACATACTCCATCACATTCAGAGAGCCTCTGTATTTTACCCTCATCTAGTTCAGCCTGCGAGCCAACGCCGTTTACCATGGTGTGGCCGCTAGCGTGCACTAGCAACTACTTCGAACCATAGTTGAGAGTTGGGTTACTAGTGAGGGCTATGAGTCCAGTCAGAGGACCTTCTAACACAAAAGTACTACCTCTACTACCACACCCTGTACCTTGTGCTACATATGAAGGAAACCTCTGAGATATTTTAGGGTAATAAATTCAGCTTGTGCATATTCAAAAACATATGATTCGTCAATTCTGTCAAATGTTATAGCGTAAATAGTATTCTATGTCGGAAAATGGCGGCCATCTTGAATAATTGCGACCATCTTTAAATTTCCGGTGGTTAACCGGCTTTTTCAAAAAATGGTCCTTGACGAGTGTTCATGTCAATTTTGGTGCTTGTATCACCATTTGAAATATTCCCTGAAAATGCTCACTTATCTGTTCCACTTTAAATATTATAAGAGTTCAATGTATGCATGTACTTGTGTGAGTCCTATTGCCAGATCTAAAGGAGTCGATCAGGTGCTTGGGCACTCCCATTTATAGTAGAGTGATTTTTTCATCAAGTCAGAATTAGTTGTTGGGACACCGCAACATGGCGCGCTCCTGCAAGTGTTCCTGGGAAGTTCTCATTTCTAACATACAAATTAGAGGCACTGCCACACGTACTGCCCTCCTCCAGTCGTCCTGATCACCCCCACCAATCATGCCGTATATTATCCTCCCAAGTGTGTAATTCCCCCTCATATTAAAAACATCGGACATTTTTAAAATTCTTATTTTACTTGATAGATTAGGGTGAATAACTATAATATAAACTACATGCAATAAGAAAAACAATTGTTCCTCAAAGTGGTTGCATAAAACAAAACGTCATATTGTCAACGTGTCTAGACGAAACGGCAGTCTGCAGGCGCTGTACACGACATCGATTTGTCCAAACTACTTAATCGCACAGGGAATCCACTTCTCATTATCATAATGTAGCCAACTTTTCTTCCAAGCGACATCAGAAACAGCAGGCTATAATGGAGGAAGACACAAATCTTAATTTTCAGCAAGAAAATACCTAACCTTACTGTTCGACGCCATTAAGTGTACCACAAAGATATAGGGATCAAAGCGCAGTTACCCTTCGTGTCTTGTTGCATAAAAACACAAGACCTAGTGAGAACTAATATAACACTTATGTGAGTGTAGTTGATGAGTCGTACTAGCAAGTTTAGTGATAGAGTATATCGCCAGTGGAATCTCCCGTATTTGTACGTGTAATTGAAGGTGTGATATTTTGCTACTTTTATTCACATAACACATGTGGGTGCAGAGTTTTGGTAGATATTGATGGACATCGTGCGTGCATGCGTCTTATAAGTTGGAGGTTTGTCATTTTGACAAAATTTGATCAGCACCTCAAAGACATGACGGCAGTGCCTATGAAGACATTTCAGAATCATCTTTAGTCCAGTTTTCTTATAATTTGACAAAATGTTAAAATGGCTAACTGTGCTATGTAAAATATGGTAATTGCAATTATGCCGAAGGGGAGACTTTGTAAGAATAGAACCAAGCTGTATGTGCATGCGTGCATGCGTGTGTGCATGTATGTACGTACATACGGTCACCTAACTGTTTTTACATAGGAACCACTCTTTTTCTTGGTCGGCATCTGCCCCCGTGTGTGTATGTGTGTGTGTGTGTGTGTGTGTGTGTGTGTGTGTGTGTGTGTGTGTGTGTGTGTGTGTGTGTGTGTGTGTGTGTGTGTGTGTGTCTGTGCGTTTGCGTGTGCGAGAGTGTGTGTGTCAATTCCCTTTTATAGTTTTATTCTCATCTTTCAATTGTACTATAATGATTCTATGGAAATGTCTCTGAATACAACTTACATTCGAATATACGGCGCTATACAAATGAAAGTTATTACTATTATTATTTCATTCTGAATTATCTTTTACTGTTGCGGATATGACAGATGTGTGGCCTAGAGCGAAGTTACTGGCTGTGATCGTCTTAGTACAAATATCTACGAAGGGTAAATACATCGAACTTCAATCGCTGGCACCCAATGAGACGTTTGAAGAAACTTCAACGTCCGTCTACATGGAAGTCATGGCCAGCAATGAACAAATCACAAGTGAAACCAACGACAAGCCTACCTGATGTTGAACAAAACATCAGCATTTTACAGAGGTTATTCCACGCAACTCTGAGACCGCAGAGAAGAGAAATTGGCTGAGTTGCTCAGCATCGATCGCACACATGTCGGAATGCAATACTATGGTTGATCCGTGCGAACAGGAATGCTTCGGTCAGGCCTGGGTAAATGCAGCATCCTTGCAGCCAGTGAAGGCGCAGGTGAAACAGCGAAAGTCATGCAGCAGATCTAACTCTTGTATTCATCGGAACCCTATAATCGTATTCACAAGACACTGTTCTATCGTATTACAGTATACATACTCATGTTTAGTGTACGAGCCATCAAGTGTTTTTTTCGAGTGTTTGTGTCAATATCCATGATTCACAACTATAATATGAGGGTCTGTTCAACGGTGAATTTAAATATGTGTAGTTTGGTGTGTCTGCATTTGGACGATCGCCATACCGTATCCAGCGCATGACCTTCTGTCCAAGACTATTATTAGTATTCTACTTTTTCTATTGACTCCCAGCTAAGGTGTGCAGATTAGGGTATGTACCTGGATTGATGTACACATACCTGGTTGTACTTTGGTTGAGAAATAATCACGTAGCTATAGAAGCACGTTCATCTTTATGCAGTAGTAGTTTTGCTTCGTGAAGTGTGTCAGCCACTAAAGCGATATCATCAGCAAAATTCAGATCGGAGAAATGATGGGCTGGACATATTGTGTTCCCATGCCTGCAGAGAGTTATTCCTTCATTCCATCAATTACAGTTCTTAATGCATTGTCCAAGAAAATGATAAAAAGGTATGGGGCATGAGGGTCTCCTTGAAGAACTCCTGCATTAATGTCAACGTAGTTTCACATTCTGTAGTAAGAACAACTGCAGATATGTTTTCATACATGATATGTATGGTATGAATGCCACATGCACAAAGAATCATCCAAGAGCAGATTGTTCTGCCTGCTGAGTACACATAGTTCTTAAAGTCAATAAAGACAATAATTGCTTCTTTCTGGTGCTTTCTTATTCCCTCGACGATACGTCTGAGTGCAAGAATCTGCGATGATGTATATTCTTAAAATCATTATATTGATAATAGCTATAAGAAACGAGGAACATTCAGCAGAGGCATCTCAATAAGAATGAAAGCCCAACTATATTGGGCCCTTATACTGCCTATAGCAATATATGTCGCATACTCCTGGACACTACGATCGCAAGAGACACATCAAGCAGGGTTATATTAATTTATCATAAACAAACATTTGGTTTACGCACACTTTGGAACAATACATTTGCTAAAAAATTAGAAGCAAACACAGATTATACTGGCTGAAATATAGCCAATTTGAAATCCAAGTTATATTCTTATAAAAAGGGTACATTTTAGGTTCCTCTGTATAACGTTTTACATATACATATGAGATGTACAAGGTTTTCTACATGGCTAGTAATATATAATTTCCATTTTCGATTACAATCATTCGCCTGGTTTAGTGAGGTGATACATGTTCAGTAGGTTAGGCTTATTGGATAAGAAATTGGCAGCGAGCTGAATGCTTGCTGAGTTCCAGTCATGAGTAGATGAATTATTGTTGAACTCTTCCGGATACCCTCTTCTCTTTGTCACTTAATATTTCGGAGGTGGCTCTAGTGAAAAAACAAAGAAACTGTTTCAGATACTTCTTATATTATCAGGTTAAAATACATACCAGTATGTTGTGAGTGTGTGTGTGTGCGTGCGTGTTTGTGTGTGTCTGTGTGTGTGTGTGCGTGCGTGTGTGTGTGTGAGTGTGTATGTGTGTGTCTGTGTGTGTGTGCGTGAGTGTGTGTGTGTGAGTGTGTGTGTGTATGTGTATGTGTGTGTGTAAGTGTATGTGTGTGTGTATGTGTGTGTGTGTGTGTGTGTGTGTGTGTGTATGTGTATGTGTGTGTGTGTGTGTGTGTGTGTGTGTGTGTGTGTGTGTGTGTGTGTGTGTGTGTGTGTGTGTGTGTGTGTGTGTGTGTGTGTGTGTGTGTGTGTGTGTGTGTGTGTGTGTGTGTGTGTGTGTGTGTGTGTGTGTGTGTGTGTGTGTGTGTGTGTGTGTGTGAGTTTGTGTGTATATAATGATCTAAAGTATAAATATATAAATACACTCAAATTGAAATATAACTAATATAAACAAGTGTAAAACAAAAGGTTAATATATAAATATTAATAAAATAAACAAATATATAATATACAAAAAGTAAAAGCAAGTCAGAAAGTATTGAATATATAATAAATAAAAAGGACAAAGTAAGAGCAAGTCTGAAAGTATTATGTTAACTGTATGTATGTTTGTCACTGCTTAAAAACAAAGGAACACTGTTCATGCCACTATTTGTTACCTTCAATGTACACTAGTTTGCAATACGCCGAATTTGCCGCTGGGGGCAGTGGCCTCCTGTTCGGGGTACGGGGGTAGGACAATGTCTGGGACTGCAGGCTGTTGTTGTTGTTGTTGTTGTTGTTGTTGTTGCATCTGTCCAGGATTCACCATATTTACCATGTCTTTCCCTGTCTGCTCCTGATATTGCACGGGTTTCTGCAATGGAACGACTGTTCGTTAGCGGGGCTCATTCGATGTGACAATAAGTATATACCGTAATCATTTACGGCTGTTTTTATATAATATTAAAGAGCTATATATACTAATATAATTGATATATAAACGCTTTGACATGACGACGAAGACGTATGACACTGAAGAAGCACTTCTTTCCGTCTTGGAAAATGCGATTTTAATCAAAGTTGTATATCCAGTAATACGAATTGGGACAACATATAGGGGTCTGTAATGTGTTGTCTCTCTGATAACGTCACGAGTGGGACGGGGCACGCTCTCAAAAGAACTGATTACGTCATTCATTTGACGCAAAACGGTCACTGTCTCAACTTCGTGCTAGCTGTGACATTGTCAACGCACTGCCGTTTGAACCATGCTACGATATCTGGAAAACAAGTGCCGCTGTTGTTTACAAAAAAAACCGAACGTGTTCACCTGAGTTAGTCAGGTTTCCTTTGTCGTTGGCGGGGATAGATCGTAGAAAAGGTTGGTGCAGAAAAGTTTATAAACAAGTGGAATTACTGATTGATAAGTATTATTCTTGCCTTAATATCATTCATAAAGTAGCAATAAATATATATTGAGTAGCAGTTATGCTTAAAGTTAGTTAGATAAACATTAACATAAACATAAACATTATGGTAGAAGATATTGACCCTCACATAATAGGTATAACCGAATCATGGGCAACCACCGATATATCAGATGCCGAATTGGAACTGACAGGATATGTAATGTTTAGGAAAGATAGAATAGGAAGAAGGGGAGGTGGAGTTATTTTATGTATTAAAGAATCTATCCAGGCTTATGAAATAAAATTAGACAGAGAAGCAGATTGCGAAGAAGCTGTTTGGTGTAACATAGTTACAGGAAACTCAACGTTAACGGTTGGATTAGTTTATCGAAGTCCAAACATAAGCATAGAAGAGAATGAAAAAATACAAAACGCTATAAGGGAAGTGAGCAAACGGGACTGTGTTATTATGGAGGATTTTAACCATGGGCATATAAAATGGAAATCTCTACAGAGTATGGGTAGTGAGGACCACAAGTTTTTAGTTTTAGTACAAGATAGTTTCCTTTCTCAACATGTGCTAGAACCAACCAGGGGAGAGAATGTGTTAGACTTAGTTTTGTCCTCACAGAATGAATTAGTTGACAATGTTAAATTATGTGAGCCTCTGGGAAGTAGTGATCACAACCAGATACATTTTACCATCAAAGTAAAATCAGAAAGAAATAATAAAAAGCAGTTCAGGAGAAATGTCCACAAAGGACGATATAAGGAAATGAGGAAATATTTAGCAAAGGTAGACTGGAATAATACACTGAAGAATAAGACAGCAACAGAATGCTGGAATATCTTAAAGAATGAAATAGAGTGCATCGTAGAAAAATTTGTTCACTTAAAAAACAAGGGAAACGGACCAGAAAGAAATACTTATCGAAAGAAGCCATTAGAAAAATTAAGTATAAACAAATGATGTGGAAGTCATATAGACGTACTGGAAATGACGAAGACTACAACATTTATAAAGAAGCACTAAACCAAGCTACAGCTGAAATTAGAAATTCAAAGAGAAGCTATGAACATAAATTAGCTTGTAATATAAAACATGACAGCAAGAGTTTTTATGCGTATGTTCGAAGCAAACAGAAAGTTCAGGATACGGTCGGTCCTCTAGAAGATAGTGCTGGAAATATAATATCAGAAGGATTCTTAATGGCAGAAGACCTAAATGAGTATTTTAGTTCAGTGTTTACCAGAGAAGACACTAGTTCACTGCCAGTACCAGAGGCTAAGTTCAAGGGGGCAGAATCAGACTATTTAAGACAGTTAATTGTAACCCCAGAAATGGTAGCTAAGAAAATTAGGGCTATGAAGGAAATAAATCACCTGGAGTGGATGGTATTCCACCCAAACTACTAGTGGAAATTGTAGAACAAATTAGCATACCGCTTGCAACAGTTTTCAACTTGTCATTAGAAGAGGGAGTGGTTCCTTTAGAATGGAAAGAAGCAAACATTATACCGTTATTTAAAAAAGGTTCGAGAAACAAGTCAAATAATTATAGACCAGTTAGTTTAACATCGGTGATTTGTAAATTATTAGAAAGACTAATTAAAGATCACATGGTGGATTTTCTTGTTAAACATAACTTGATAAACCCATCTCAACATGGGTTTCTAAAAGCGAGGTCATGCTTAACAAATATGTTATGTTTTTTGGAAGATATCACTAAGTGGGTAGATGATGGATCACCAGTAGATATCATCTACTTAGATTTTCAAAAAGCTTTCGACAAAGTGCCACATCAGAGATTACTGCTTAAACTAAAAGCCCATGGCATAGGAAATGGTATAATTAACTGGATAGGAAAAATGGCTGATTGACAGAAGACAACGGGTAGTTGTTGATGGGGAGGCTTCAAACTGGAAATCAGTTTTGAGTGGGGTTCCACAGGGATCAGTACTGGGACCTATATTATTCTTAATATATATAAACGATTTGGACGATGATATAGCTAGCAAGGTGTTGAAATTTGCAGATGATACAAAAGTGTTTAGAAGGATTAAAAGTGATGGGGATAGACAGCATTTACAAGATGATCTTGACAGGTTGATCAAATGGTCTGAAAAGTGGCAAATGTTGTTCAATTTTGGGAAATGTAAATGCCTTCACACAGGACATGGGAACGAATATGTAGAATATACAATGGGGGGAACTGTACTAAGTACTACCATAAAAGAAAAAGACTTAGGGCTGACAATTAGTGCTGACATGAAGGTTTCAGAGCAGTGAGGAATTGCAGCTTCAAAGGGAAATCAAATCCTTGGATTTATTAGGCGAAATATAGCATATAAAGAAAAATAACTAATAATACCGCTGTACAAAACAATAGTTAGGCCTCATTTAGAATATTGTATACAAGCGTGGAGGCCATACCACAAGAAGGACATAGATATGCTAGAAAGAGTACAGAGGAGAGCGACTAAAATGATCCAAAAACTGAGGGATCTTAGTTATAAAAAAACGCCTAAAAGAATGTGGTTTAACAACACTAGAGACCAGGAGATTGAGAGGAGATCAGATAGAAGTGTTTAAAATATTGAATGGTTATGAAAATATTGATAGAAATATGTTTTTTTCAGTTAAGAAAGATAGAAAGACTAGAGGACATGAAGTTACATTAGTAAAGGAGCAGTGTAGATTAGACGTGAGAAAGTTCTCATTTTCACAAAGGACTGTGAATGAATGGAACAGATTATCTGATGATTGTGTGGGTGCTAGTTGTGTGAATATGTTTAAAAATAAAATCGACACATACCTCAGAAGGGCTGGATATATGTAGATAAAAGGGTTGGACTCTCGATAAGCCAAAGGGCTTCCTTGTCCACCTGCCATCTAGAGTTAATTCTCTGGATGGCAATCTTGTTAAATCTTGTTAAAGTATTTTAGAACACTTTAGTCTTGTGACTGATAATAGGGTAAGTTAGCCTACGATAAGTTTGTAAACAAGATTTAATAAACCTCATTATGTGGTAGAATATATAGGTGATAAAGTAACAAATATAAAACTACTTACACTAGATAATATCTGTGTAAGCCAGTACCTGCCAGATATTTTGATTAGGTAGTATTGTTGTTAATATTAAGCATTTGCGATAACTGGGCGAACTAAGTTTGTTGATGTAGCTAGTGTCCCACGTATTCGCTAGGGCGCGGTATAACCTAAATAAATAAGGCAGTCTAGCGTAAGGTAATTGATTGTATTTAAATTAGGTCACTACCGGTAACGTTAGCTTTTGTGGTAGGACAGATAGTCAGCTGTGACTATACCCAAAAATAGTAACCGTAATAAACAAGGCAATCTTACGTAAAGTGTAACATTTGTGCAAGGTAAACAGTCTTCTTAAAGACTACATAGACAGTGAATAGTGTAAACATAGTTAACTAAATTATTTTAAATAGCTAATTAGATTATTTTTATTAAATAAATTCTGATATGGCGCCTTGCAAGCGGCAAGTCAAGGCAAAGCGATACATGGTGTGCGACGACTGCCAAAGTTGGGTGGATTTTGCCCTATCCGGCTGTGGGGAGTCATGGGCAGAGAATAAAGAAGAGGGATTCACCTTTCAGTGCGTGGGGTGTTGGAAGTTGGAATGTCTGGAGAAGGAAGTAGCTAGATTGGTAGATAATGTGAAGGGGCTGGAGATGAGAATCAGCAAGGAGACAGGTGGAATAGACAGAGACGACAGGGACACAGTTGGGAAGAACCTGCTGCAATATGTTGACAGTGGGACAGGCTTCATCTATTTAAACTAGATTCCCAGGGGGGAATTTCCAGAGAAGCCTGAAACTGGAGGCATAGATAAAGACAGCAGAACTAAATCAGCACAGAACAGCCTGGGAAACTGTTTAGAATATCAAGATATAAATGCATTTGTTTAAATGCAAGGAGCATAGTAAACAAAAGAAGTGAACTAAACATTATAGTAGAAGATATTGACCCTCTCATAACCGAATTATGGGCCACCACTGATATATCAAATGCAGAATTAGGACTAATAGGCTATGTAATGTTCAAGAAAGATAGAATAGGAAGAAGGGGAGGTGGAGTTATTTTATATATTAAAGAATCTATCCAGGCTTATGAAATAAAATTGGAAAGAGAAGCAGATTGCGAAGAAGCTGTATGGTGTAACAAAGTTACAAGAAACTCAACGTTAACGGTGGGGTTAGATTATCGAAGTCCAAACATAAGCATAGAAGAGAATGAGAAAGTACAAAACGCTATAAGGAAAGTTAGCAAACGGGACTGTATTATTATGGGAGATTTTAACCATGGGCATATACAATGGAAATCTCTACAGAGTACGGAGCGTGAGGACCACAAGTTTTTTAGTTTTAGTACAAGACAGTTTCCTTTCTTAACATGTACTAGAGCCAATCAGGGGTGAGAATGTGTTAGACAGGTTTGTCAAGAGAAATTTCCACAAAGGAAGATATAAAGAAATGGGGAAATATTTAGCAAAGATAGACTGGAACAACACACTGAAGAATAAGACAGCAACAGAATGCTGGAATATCTTTAAAAATGAAATGGATTGCATCGTTGATAAATTTGTTCCCTTAAAAAAACAAGGGAAACGGTCCAAAAAGAAACACTTATCGAAAGAAGCCATTAGAAAAATTCAGTACAAAGAAACGATGTGAAAGTCATGTAGACGTATTGGAAGTAACGAAGACTACATATTTTATAAGGAAGCACTAAACCATGCTACAACTGAAATTCGAAATTCGAAGAGAAGCTACGAACAAAAATTAGCTTGTAATATAAAACAAGACAGCAAGAGTTTTTATGCATATGTTCAGAGCGAACAGAAAGTTCAGGATAAGGTCGGTCCTCAAGATGGTAGTGCTGGAAATAATATCAGAGGAATTCTTAATGGCAGAAGACCTGAATGAGTATTTTAGTTCGGTGTTTACCATGGAAGATATTAGTTCACTGCCAGTACAAGAGGCTAAGTTCACGGGTGCGAAATCAGACTATTTAGGACAGTTAATTGTAACCCCGGAAATGGTAGCTAAGAAAAAGGGCTATGAAGGATAATAAATCACCTGGAGAGTATGGGATTCCGCCAAAACTACTATTGGAAAGTGTAGAACAAATTAGCATACCACTTGCAACAATTTTCAACTTGTTGTCATTAGAAGAGAGAGTGGCGTCTTTAGAATGGAAAGAAGCAAACATTACACCGTTATTTAAAAAAGGTTCCACAAACAATTTTCTTGTTAAACAACTTGTTAAACCTATCTCAACATGGGTTTCTAAAAGCGAGGTCATGCTTATGTTTTTTGGAACATACCAAAAAAGTGGGTAGACGAGGGATCACCAGTAGATATCATTTACTTAGAATTTCAGAAAGCTTTCGACAAAGTGCCAGATCAGAAAAATGGTTAACTGACAGAAGACAACGGGTAGTAATTGATGGGGAGGCTTCAAACTGGAAATCAGTTTTGAGTGGGGTACCACAGGAATCAGTACTGTGACCTATATTATTCTTAATATATATAGATAGACACCATTTACAAGATGATCTTGACAGGTTGATAAAATGGTCTAAAAAATGACAAATGTTGTTCAATTTTGGGAAATGTAAATAACTCCATACAGGACATGGGAACGAAGATGTACAATATACGATGGGCGGTTTTGTACTAAGTACTACAGTAAAAGAAACGGACTTAGGGTTAATCATTAGTGCTGATATGAAGGTTTCAAAGCAGTGCGGTATTGCCGCTTCAAAGGGAAATCAAATCCTTGGATTAATTAGGCGAAATATAACGTATAAGGAAAAACAGCTAATACTACTTGCTAACCACTGCGCGATAGTGTAGTGGTTAGCACATCCGCCTGACATGCCGGCGACCCGAGTTCAATACCCGGACCGGGCAGGTATGGTATATTTGGTCTAAAAACCTGGCTCTCAACATTGGGGACTGTGTATCCTCGTGACTCGGAGATCACGTTAATGTCGGTCCCGTCTCAATTTGGGACGTAAAAGAACCACTGAGGACGACAAGCACCCTGGCAGTGACCACCCTCAGTGCCAGCATAGAAAGGTCGGCTTGGCGATAATGTTCTGAAAAAGGCTGACTAATTGAGTGAGACCTCATAAGATCATAACATTGTAACCACACAATATACAGACTAGTCAGTTAATAGAACGTTGCCGAGTGCTGGAAACAACTAGAACTAGAACTACCGCCGTGCAAAACAATGATTTAGAATATTGTATTCAAGCGTGGAGGCCATATCGCATGAAGGACATAGACATGCTAGAAATAGTACATAGGAGAGCAACTAAAATGATACAAAAACTGAGGGATCTTAGTTACGAAATATGCCTAAAACAATGTGGTTTAACAACTCTAGGTACCAGGAGATTGAGAGGAGATCAGATAAAAGTGTTTAAAATATTGAATGATTATGAAAATATTGATAGAAATATTTTTTCTCAGTTAAGAAAGATAGAAGGACCAGAGGACATGAAGTATTACATTAGTAAAGGAGCAGTGTAGATTAGATGTAAGAACGTTCTCATTCTCACAAAGGACTATACATGAATGGAACGTATTACCTCCCGATTGTGTTGGTGCTAGTGAATATGTTTAAAAATAAAATCGACACATACCTTAAAAGGGCGGGATACACGTAGATAAAAAAGTATTGGACTCTTGATAAGCCAAAAGGCTTCCTTGTCCACCTGCCACCATTTTCTGGATGGTAATCTTGCTAAATCTGGTTAAATCTTGTTAGTCAAGCCACCCGTCAAAACACCAATTCAAAAACTACCGTGTCGGGCACACCAGGGGGCGAGAGACAACGGCGGTTGAACTAATACGTTTCCTTCATTTTTGGGACAATCCCACGGTCTATCATTTCATTGACAAAATCTACCACCACACCGATATTTCACGGTTTACCAAATATCTTGAAATCAACCATACTGCCTAAACAATGTATCACGTATAAAATGCTCTAGAATATATCAAATATATCCTAAAAATGAAAACTTATTACAAAAAGTGGTAGCTCTATCGCTTTCTGCATTATCACTTGGCACCACTGCAACAGAGGTGTTTGTCGACCCACCTCTGTGTTCAGACGGCGTCCACAGCAGACATAGCGGCAACAAATGGCCGCCGACCAGACGGAAGCAACCGACTCGATGAGGTACAACACGATGAAGACGTAAATCACCGACTTAGAACAGAACAAACAATGTCATTAGCAACACGGCTGAGTTAGACTCACATTATACAGTCAGTATAAAAGACATGCAAAAGTAATAAATAACAACACAATCTACCTTATGCCCCTGAGTATTTATTGGCTGATGTATTATGATAATGTTCGTGTGGGTGTGCGTGCGTGCGCGCGCGCGTGTGTGCGTGTGTGCGTGTGTGCGTGTGTGCGTGTTTGCGTGTGTGCGTGTGAGCGTGTGTGCGTGTGTGCGTGTGTGCGTGTGTGCGTGTGTGCGCGTGTGTGCGTGTGTGCGTGTGTGCGTGTGTGCGTGAGTGCGTGTGTGTGTGCTTATTCCTCCCGGGGGTGTTCGTCAACTGCTGGCTTGTTTAGGATCATGCACGCTGCATAGCTCCTTTCCAGGTACTAACATCAATGTTATTCTTCGCCAGGTGTTGCAATCGCTCAGGCGCCCCTTCTTTAGTAACGTCACGATCACTCCTCGACTCCACTCATCAGGGACTTCCTCCTCACACCAGATCAGATTGAACAAATAGGTTAACTCGTCTACGACCCCGTCCTTGCCATGTTTCAATAGTTCAGCCGATACTTCATCGAGACCCGCTGCCTTGTTGTTCTTGAGGCCTCCCTCGTCTGTGACGACTTCGGTTGGAGCATATACTTGCACTACGGTGACATTGACATGTCTGGTCTTGAACCCCGCTGTGATGATGCGTTCACTAACTGGCTTCCATCCTATCAGTGTTTGTGTAGCATCCTTATTCAGGATGATGTCAACTCCATGGACGTGATGATCTTTATTTCCCGAGTAGAGTACAGTTTTATCTCCGCTGCTGAAGCGTCCCTGCCCTGTCCATCTCATCTCGCTTACGCGTAGAATATATAAATGGTAAGCCTTCATTTCCTTCAGCACCTGCTCCATCCGCCCGCTCTGAAAGAGCGTTCGAACGTTCCATATGCGTACTCTGGTGTTAGTTTTGTTGTTAAAGATATGGCTCATCGGGGGTCGAGATTCCTGACGGCTTAGATGCATCTGTAGGTGTAGATGCATCTGTAGATGCAGTTGCATCCACATGCATGGTTGTGCCTTCTCCTCTTCACCTTGAAAGTGTACTGGAATAGCTTCTTCTCGTCGTTTCTGTAGTAGGGTTTGTTTTTACAGGGTATGGTTACTGGCCGTACACCCAACCCACCTCCTTTTTCAACCTGGCTTGGGACAGGCTTTGGCGGAGTTTGGCATTTATGAAAGTAAAACTTTGCCAATAGTAAGGCAGATTGCTATCAGAACACTTGTGCTCTTTGTTCACGGGGTTCAGCTGAAGAACGGCCAAGCTGCTTTTTACACCATCAAAACAGTTGGCAAAACGTAAATTAATTAGGTATGGTTAAGTATTATGGTTTTAAATACATAGGATCATTGATACCACCTAATTTGTGTGAAATCTGCCCGTGAGTGGAAAGTGTTTCTGAACAGCAGTGAAGTGAAGTGAAGTGAAGTTTATTTTAGATCATCATACATACATAATAAAACAAACAGTTAGTACAGCATTTACTTACGTCGGTACGGTGTTCTTTTACAGCAATCGATATTAATCTGAAGAAATCAGGAACGGCGATGACAGACGCAACGATAGAAACCACCATGAAGCCGATGATCTGTAAACGTGATCTGGATTGCATTACAATGTCAGCGAGCTAATGTAGTCTTTAAAGGCTGGGATACATTTGTAATTTCTGCCCGACCCGACGAGACTCACGCCGACTGCAATATATATATATACACAACACTGATTGACACCGACTGCGCTGTACTTGAAGTCGGCGTGACGTCATAATTAAGTGAACTTGAAAATGTTCCACTACGTCGGGACTAGTCGGTGTCAGTCTGACGTATTCGAAAGTTTTCAAGTGAATGTGATTATGACGTCACGCCTGCTTCGAGTACAGCGCAGTCGGTGTCAGTCGTTGTATAGTATACACTAACATCGGAGTAAGTCTAGTCTGGTGGGGTCAGGCGAATAGCGTCAGTGTATCCCGGCCTGAAGCAAACCTGGCCTTGCATGCCAGAGTTGTGAGTTCAAGGCCTGAACAGTGCATGGTGCATTAAATAATGTTGGTGTAAAAACATGGTTTTCATCATTGGGGACTGTGTATCACTCATGACTCGGGGATCATCTTAATGTCGATCCCTTTTGGGGGACGTAAAACAGCCAGTCAGTACGATAAGCAACCTGGCATTGACCACCCTTACTGTCAGCATATAAAAGTATTATAAAAAGACCCATTGTTGAATGATACCTCATAAGCTAATACTATTCTTATACAGTTGTCTTTCTGAACATGTTATACACAAGCAGTATATTGCATTCTGATTATGGGTCAATCCATAAAGTATCTCACACTGTTCGTTGATATTTGTGAGAACCCCACTACTTTGTCACGTCCCGTCACGCAGGCATGTACGCCGACCTAAAATTACGCTAATGTTTAATATTTACACAGCTCTATTGATTCGTAAAATGTAAGTCTGCAAAAGTAATGAAGGCAACAGCACATTGCTCTTTTTTCTTTGGAATGTTTTTGAAATCTACCCAAAAACTGGATGGATATTTAATGCTACATACCTGTCGGATATCGATAGCTCGTGCCAATATAAACAAATTACGCCTCGATTACCCAGCGACCACCGTACTTGTTCAACACTTTATCACGCTTGTGCTTAGACACTTATCCCCAATCGTGATGTTCTTTATATAGATGCCCCACCAGTTAAGTAGCACATTATACATCACATGGCAACTAATTTTTATAGTGATGAATTAAAATAAAACACAAATCAAACATCACAAAATACATATATTTACGTTGGAATAAAACAAATTAAATTACTTATAGCATGACTGTATTGTTACCCACTAACCTGGCAAGACTTTTTCATTTTACTGGCAGCAATGCCACAAATTCCCGCCGACAAGACCTGAAAATAACGATGGAGACCAGCATTACAGACGAGTGAAGGGGTGACCGGTCCACCATCCTACTATTCGTGGCAGCGACATATCCATTAAATAAATGGAAGTTCCTTGGGTTCATGTTATCACACAGAAGTGAAACAACAGTCATGTCTTCTTAATGACGATTGATTGGAAATGCCTACAACACCGAACAATAACCACCAACATATCCATGATGTACTGTGTATCACACCATCTAATAGACATACCAGGCAGCAGCCATGTTTCTTCACCCATCTACACTGACAAAATGAGGAAAGGGCGACGAGATAAGGTCTGAATTGAATCATTAAAGGAAGTTTGTCTGTTCCGTTAGGTAATGTTTTATTATTAGCAAGACGTTCGCAGAATTAGTTCTACGTCATCGCAATTTAGCCAGGAAGGTGGAGATGAGCCAATGTAAAAGCAATGTGGACCAATTATGGCTTTAAAAAATGTAATATTCGGACCAATGCCTTTGTTTAATGTCGGCCAATATAAGTTACAGGGTAAGAGTTAAATTGTGTAGTTGAGTCGCACCGTGTGTGTGTGTGTGTGTGTGTGTGTGCGTGTGTGCGTGCGTGCGTGCGAGCGTTTGTGTATGTGTGCGTGTGTGTATGTATGTGTATGTGTGCGTGTGTGTGATTACGCGTGCGCTTGTGTGTGCGTGTGTGCGCGCGCAAGCGTATGTGGCAGTGTTTGCGTAAATGTGTGTGTCCGCGCTCGCGTATGTTCCCGCTTGCGCGTGTGTACTCACAAGCAAGCCGACAAATGCATAGCCGAATATATAGCCCAATGATCCCCAAGTCGCCAGAGGGATCACGGCCAACAGTAACCCCACACCAATCTGTATTCCACCGAGGGCGAACGACGATGTGCTGGCGTAGTTTGAGTAGAATCCTGGCCGCTCGGGGGCGGGGATGACGACAACATTTAGTGTAGGAATCGTAACTGTTGCCATGTTTGCTGTTCTGTTTCAACAGGAGCTGTTGTATACCTACACCTCGACTGGCCAACTTCCACTAGGAACTGTCGCGGTAATGCCAGTGATTGCACTGCCAAACCAACCGATCAAATATACTGATAGAGGCCACGCACCACCGCGTCTATTCAGAGACGGACGTAGGTAAAGAAAATATGTAGTCATGAACTATGTCGTCAAGGGGGAACTCCTTAGGTGTGTTGACAGGACCATTCAACTTCTGATGACCAACGCACATTAATGCGTGCTTTCAAACAGCGTTTTTGATGTCATCGCATAGATTGGTATATGGCATGCGAGTGACTGTGATTATGAGGGCAAGGCGTATTATGGTAGTATATACACTATCACGAATATAGCTAGGCCTATCGATGGACTTGAACTTCACATTCTCTCCGACCTTCGTCATTTTGATCAAACAACGAGTATCTGCGAGTGAATTATGATGTTTGTGAACGATGTTGTGAGATATTTCATATTTAGTAAATATTACTATTACGACTGTCATCTACGAAGTCATCCAGTCAGGTGACGGGCATTTTTTGCTAGTATATTTATATAATAGGCCTATAGGGATTTATATTTATAGACATTAGACATTTGGAACAATAACGACCAAGTGTCAATATGCTACATATTATATTAGTGCAGCAGATAAGTGAGACAATCTTTCAAATAGTGATACAAGCATCAAACTTGGAATGGACACTCATAAGGTACAATTTAAAAAAAAAAAGCCTGTTATCCACCGGAAACCTCAAGATGGCCGCCATTTTTCAAGATGGCCGCTATTTCCGACATAAAAATACGATCCAATCTTGGTGACGAATAAAATGTTTTTACTATGCAGAAGCTGAATTTAAATCTCTAAATCTTCCTAGATGCAGCTTTCTATAATTTCTCGTAGAATAGATAAAAAAAGCTTGGGATGCAGCTGTATATTACAAGATGAATAGTTTTAAACAAAAAAATTTGCCATTCATTAAGCAGTTCAAAAGGAATGTGTTATACACCTTCATAATTCTAAATCAACTGCTTACCCCCACGTTTCGCCATGTGCATGTTACTGTACCATCAGAACAATCAAATGGAGTTCAACGCAATAATTCTGTTGTTCTCGTCATCGTTCTGTCTTCAGGGGTGAAGCTGGTTTGAATACGTCGACATTTTCTCTTCTTTCTTTTCCTCCTCATTGCACTTGCACTACTTTTGTTTTGCTCTTTTCCCCCATTCCCCTTTCCATCCCTCCAGGTTTCTCTTCACGCAACCTCCCACCTCAGTCTCGGTCGCTCTCGTCTTCTTTTTCCCTCCACTCTCCGGGCATCTGCTTTCTTTGCCATCCGTGCTTCTCTCATTCGCACCACATGTCCTGCCCAGTTCAACCGACTTCTCACCAACTTTCCTTGAAACATTCTTTCAAACCAACATCCTCCCTCAGCTCTTCCACTCTTCACTTATCTATTCTTTTTATCCCCGTAATTCTCCTGATCCACTTGTTTTCACACACTTGTACTCTCTCCTGTTGTTTCTCTGTTATTGCTATAATTTCTAGGCCATACAGGTAGGCTGGTGTCACACATGCGCATAATACCTTTCCCTGGAGTTTTTGTGATATGTGCCTGTCTCCAGTCACACCTTCTACTTTCCTCTATGCATTCGCCCCTGCTTGTATTCACCTGCGAATTTCTGTCTCTGAGGAGCCATCCCCACATACGGCTCCGCCCAGGTATACAAAACTGTCGCTTTGTTTTAGTTTCTTCCCCACCAGGTGTATTTCTAGTTCTTTGCATTGTTGCAAAACCCAGAGCACCTCTGTCTTCTCCCGATTCACATTCAGTCTGTGTTTGCTGAAGATATCCTTCCACTCTATCAGTTGTTCCTGTAAATCCGCTTCCCCGTCCGCTACCAAGGATATATCGTCTGCATACAGTAGTGTCTGGAGAATATATTTCGTAATGGTCTTTCTACTTATCAGTTCCATCACTGCGGTAAACCGTAGTGGGCTTAGTGCTCTCCCCTGTCTCAAGCCAACGTTCACTTTGAAATCTTCTGAGATTCCAGATCCACACACCACTCGGCCCTTCGTTTCTTCATATGTCCCTTCCACCATCCTGACCTCTGACTCTGGGACCCCCATCCATCTCAGTGTCGCCATTGCCATCTTTCTCGGTACCGTGACATAAGCTTTCTCCAGGTCTATAAAACTTACAGTCATTCTCTCCTACCCCTCCAACTTCTTTTCGATCAGCTGTCTCAGCGCAAACATTCCATCAGCTCTTCCTCTTCTGAAGCCCTGTTGCTCTTCTATGAATTCTCCTTCCACTATTGTTCTTATCCTTCCATCCAGGGTTCTCTCCAACATCTGCAACATGTGCCTCACAATGTGATGCCTCTGTATTTTCCCTGGGTCATCTCCCTTTCTTTTCCATATCGGAACTATTATCCCTGTTCTCTACTCCTCTGGGATCTTTCCCTCTCTCATGCAGGTATTCAACAATCGTTTTGTCCACCAGATTCCCAAGCGTTCGGCCACCACCAGCATTTCCACTCTTACTTCATCAATACCAGTCGTCCGTCCTTTCTTCATCTTCTTCATTGCTCTCTCTACCTCTTCATCCACAATCTCCTTCACCTTTATTTCTCCCTCTATTGCACTTAGCAGATCTAGTTCTTTGCTTTCTTGTTGTTTCAGCAGAGTCTTGAAATACTCTTTCCAGACCCGTAGCACATATTTCCAGTCCGTAAATAGCTGTCTATTTTTGTCCTTAATCACTGTTCCAGTCTTTACATTTTTGCTGTCCTCATCCCTCTCTTGGGTCATCTTATAGGTCATCTTCTTTCCACTGTCCTCATCTAGCTTTCTGCATAGCTCCTCCTCCATTTCTCTCTTTGCTTTATCCACAGCTCTCCTAGCTATCTTCTTTTTCTGTCCGTACAGCTGCTGTATGGCAATGTCCTCCATTCTCCTTGATCCCTTCTATTTCTTTCCATACCTCTTTCTGTTTTCCAATTGCTTTCGCTACTTCTTCGGTCCACCATGTTTGATTTTTTATCTTCGTGGAAGCTCCTCCCTTACCTGATGTTCTGCCACATAGCTCCTCTGCTGATCCAATGAAAGCATCCTTAAAGTGCTTCCACTCTTCCTCCACCGTTCCTATTGTTGGCCGCAATTTCTCATAATCTGATGTCACTCTGTCTCTATATGCTCTGGCTGTGTTCCCGTGACATTTCCACCACTTTTCGCCCTACACTTTTAGTCTCCCTCCTCATCTGCATACGCACAATGAAAACGAGTGGCTTGTGTTGTATTCACGTGTTCTCCACGGATGAACTTACAGTCCTTCACTCGCCACATTTGCTGTTTCCTCACTATCAGCAGGTCCAGCTCTGTCTTATGGTGACCACTTCTATAAGATACTTTGTGGCATTCATCCTTTTGGAAAAAATGACCACCCCACCGCCAGCCCATTTCGCATCACCAACTCTACTAACTCTCGGCCCTCTCGGTTCCTTATACCCCATCCAAATCCCCCAACCGAATCCTCTTCTCTTGTCTCCGCTGTAACCACGTGTGCATTAAAATCACCAGCTACGCACATCGTCACGTGTATGCGCTTCCACCATTCCCATCATTCTCTCTAGCTCTTCCCTGCAGGCCCTTTCTCTGACTCTGCCCTTCCTGTTAAGGTCCATACACTGACAAAATGCACACCAGCTGCTTCCTACCATCATCCACGTAACAATGATCCTCCCTTGCCATCTCGCCACTCTCACCACATCTCTACTGATCTCCTCCGTTACCATGATGCCTACACCGTTACTCCTTCCATCTCCTCCTGCGTGTAGCATCTTATATCCTCCTGCCATTGTCCTCGCTCGGTCTCCCTTCCACTTGGTTTATTGCACGCACAACAATTCTATTCTCCTCCTTTCCATCATGTTGACCATTTCCAGTGCTTTCCCCCATCGTCCCCACATTGAGACTCCCTAGCCGGACTTCGCATCTTTGTCGCCGCCGGCGGGACGATCCACCCGGACTTCGCTAATTACTCACCACTGCCGGGAAGCGTGGCGCGTCGGTTGCCCTGGACGCGGTAGCTATATCGACTATACGTATCCTTGCCATTCTATTTGTTTGGGACTTGATAGCCACTGCCCTAGCTGACCTCCACTGTGATTTCTTTTTGGTAGTTTCCTTCTCCTAGGTGGACTGTCTATCAAGATTTACGAGCTCGACCTGCCCGGGTTTTTGGTCGGGGTTTTCCTTCCCGTAGACCAGTTGCTAATGAGCTTGATCTGCCCGGTACTATTTACCCATAGTTGGGGGTTGGAATAGTGAATGTCGGTACGTGTCCACCCTAGGTGGGCCCAGCACACCTACCTCTGGGACTTCAACCTGCTCCGATGTCCCTAGCACATTTGCCTGGGGCCGCAAAGTGCCCAGTATCCGCAGTGTACCACACGGACGTTATGCTAGAGTCTTGTCTATCGAGAGGCTATGTACCAGCAGGGGAGACTTCCACACTCGCCTCCCTTTCACCCAGAGGAGCTATCTGGCGGCTGTAGCTGAAACTGAGAGTATGAAGCGCAAACTACATACTACACACTACACTACAGCACTTGGCGCATCACACAGACCTATGTTTACACACCACACCAACATTATGTCGCCATTTAATAGCTGTGAGTCTCTCTGGTCAGATGTTCCGCCATGTCAACAATAGTACAAGCAATCGACTGATAAGTCTAAATGTGTCTGTGACTTCAAAGTGTCCGTGAAAAATGTATTTGGTTGTCCTTAATTATTGTTTTTGCACGTATAACGTTTATCAACTTAATGTTCACTTAACATTACAGTATGAATTTGTTTGTCCTACATGGCTTTGCAATGTGTGTTCATATTGTCCACATATTGTCTTGTACTTATGTCAGGCAGTCTTAAAATCATGAATACAGACGACCAGTTAACCTTGACATCTGCACAGAGATGTACAGGTGCGACCGAACTATAGCATAAGCACCTTACCCAACATTCCTTCTTGCATCCACACTTGGTCAGCTGCTGTCCAATGGGTAGCAGCATTGTACAGAAGATCTACCACAAATCACCTTCCGCTGTCTATCCCCAGACGGCAGGACGTCTGTTTGGCAGACTATTGACTGACTCCATATGCAGCCTGCCTGGTAGCCGGTACGCTTGGCATACTGAACGAGAGCAGCTCGAGTGGGGAATGGCTTCGTACGGTCTTTGCTTTCGAGCAAACATGTCAAGCCGTGCATCAACACCAGCAGCTGTACTGGACCTGTCATGTATTATTACTATACACTTCTCCAGGATTGCCAGATCGTCACCTCCAACCTTTGGTGGGTACTGGGTGAGCTTGATAAAGATATCAGAGGTCTCCGTGCATACATGCCAGGCTTGTCATGCATACCTCTTTCCTTTTCCCCGGAAGGCTGATACAACCAGTGAATGCATGGAATAAGAGAATCACTCTTCTCTTCTCTTCTTTGGTCCAACTGAGTCACTGAGGTCATGAACAGGAATGTACTTCAGGTTCCGTCCTTGACCAAAAGCCATCCACAGCTTCTACATACCAAACTCCTGCAGTGCTGGCAGCACACTAACTGCTATGACAGAACTTTGATCATGACAAAATGTTGTGCCTATTGATGCTGCATGTCTGGCATGTACAAAGATCCGCGTGTCCGCTTGAATAAAAGGAACCATATCGCCCAGGCTGAATGACTGGTTGTTGACGGCGTCGTCTTCCTTGGTCACAACCACGGTGTTGGTTATGCACATCTCAGAAATCTTGTCGGCCAGGAAGGTCAACAATTCCGTCTTACTGTCATTGCCCCTCAAAAAGCTCCGTCAGTTATAGGGTAGTTTCCTTTGGCTGTCACTCTCCGTCTGGCCCCGTCTTCGCTTTGACCTCGTCTCAATCTTCACGCGTGATCGTCTGTAGACATGAAAGATAATGTGTTTTCTCTTAGTAGTTAGAAGAGTACACTTGCATTGTGGGAAACCCGTCTAAGCATATTCGTTAAACGTCTTGGCGGTACGTGGGGGCAGAGTGTTCACTGAAGCAAAACAATCGATGATGATGGCATCAGCCTCTGTTTCGAGATCTGACATGGTGACTTCAGCCTCAAGGATAGCAGCATGTTTGGACTTCTGCTAGGTGTGAAGCTTTCCGTTGTCACTCAATGCAGTTGGAAAGGACTGGTTCTCATGCCGAAAGAACTCCTGCAAAATCCTACTCTCTGCTCTGGCATAAAAAGAACTTTGAGAATAGGTGACAGTTCTCCTTCAGTAAATTTACCTTTGAGTAACTAGGAGCTGGGTTCTGCCAAACGAAGTAAATCTTATTCTTCTTGATTTGTTCATATATTATGAATACGTCTTCATTCTGTAGCCCCTTCATGAATTCCTCTCATAAAGTGGGCCAATCATTTTAGCAGCAACGGGTGTCTAGTCTAAGCAGGTCCCCAGTTTCTTCCTGGAAAGGATTGCCCATATCATTAATCACCTTAGACAGCTGGTCCACATTCTCTAGGAATGCTCTTTGAGATCTTGGTGTCTGTTCATGACGTCTGCCACGTTTGCATCTTTGGCTTCCGAGGCTGTCTCATACTGAGCAACCAGGTGACTGACTTCAGGCCCAGCTACCATCCATATTCTCAGAGCTGATGGGTCTTCAGTGGCCGCTGCCGTGCACTAGCAACTGCTTGGAACCATAGTTGAGAGTTGGATTAGTAGTGAGGACTAGGAGTCCATTCAGAGAATGTGGCCGACTTGTGACACAAAATTACTACCTCTACTACCACACCCCGTACCTTGTGCTACATATAAAGGAAGCCTCTGGGATATTTTATGGTAACAAAATCAGCTTCTGCATATTCAAAAACATATGATTCGACACAAAGATCGTTCAAATCGGACTATTCTGTCAAATGTTATGGCAAAAATAATATTTTATGTCGGAAAATGGCGGCCATCTTCAATAATAGCGACCATTTTGAAATTTCCGGTGGCTAACGGGCTTTAAAAAAATGGTCCCTGGTGAGTATCCATGTCAATGTTGGTGTTTGTATCACCATTTGAAAGATTCCCCTGAAAATGTTCACTTATCTGCTCCACTTGACATATTATAAGAGTCCAATGTATGCATGTACTTGTGTGAGTCCTATTGGCAGATCTAGGGGTGTCGATCAGGTGTTTGGGCACTCCCGTTTATAGTAGAGGGATTTTTTTCATCAAGTCAGAATTAATTGCTGGGACACCGCAACGTGGCGCGCTCCTATAGGTCAGACATACTACGAAATAGTAACGTCAGAGAGGAGACATTCACCCCTGAATCCATATCAGACATCATCAGACACAGAAGACGACGGTGGTTTGGACAATGTTTATTGTATACCAAACAAAACCTCATAAAATAACTTTCAAGGAAGACATTAAAGGACGCAAAAAAAAGAGGAAGGCCACGGAAGAAGTAGAGTGATCAAGTAAGACAGAACACGGAACAGTTATACACGGCAACACGACGCTGAGGCATTTGAACAATACATTTGCATCGGTTGCATTGGGTTTTAAGGACGGTCTGGAAAATCAACAAGGACATCATTAATTTGCTGATGCTCAAACACATTGACATTTGTATAGCCCACAAATACGAAATATCTGCCAATTTTATGTTTCAATATTTTCACACTGCTATAATTTAGCGCGATCAATAGATCGTTTGTTCCACCCATTAGTTATCAAGTGCAAGACGCTGTGTGTTATTTATGGCTATGTTTGTAGTTAAATATGTAGGGTTTATGTTAGTTGCTGTTAGGAAACACGTGTATATCACTGTTCCGGACAATAGAACCTCCAAGACAAATGTTCAAGAGCTTGGTGTAAGTTTTAGTCTGAGGAGATTGTAAATGAGAACATCTGACCAATTATAACGTGCAATATTCAAATGTTTCTGATGACGAATCGACGAATCGTCGAGCCGAGTGTGGTAGATATTTGTACTCATATACAGTGAATGAATAATTATTGATTTTTGCAAACATGTTCTACTTTGATTATTTGTGTTCTTCCATAAGGTGATATGGCATTTCCAATACAAACATCAGGCAGGGCTATATTAATTCATCATAAAGACGCAGTTGGTTTACACACACTTTGGAACAATACATTTACTAGAGATTTAGATGCTAACACATGTTGTACTGGCAGACATATCGCCATTTTGAAATAAAAGTTAAATTCTTATTAAAAAGGATACATTTTAGGTTCCTCGGATAACTACACACACACACACACACACACACACACACACACACACACACACACACACACACACACACACACACACACACACACACACACACACACACACACACACCCCACACACACACACACACACACACACACACACACACACACACACACACACACACACACATATGTATCAGATGTACATGGGTTTATACAAGGTTAGTAATATGTAATTTGCATTTTGCGCTGTGTGGATTACAGTCATTCGCCTGGCTTAGCAAGATGATGCATGATCAAGCGGATATGTTTATTGGATAAGAAAGCGGCAGCTAGCTGAATGCTTGATGAGTTCCGGGCATGCGTAGATGAGTTATTGTGGAACTCCTCTGGACACCCTCTTCCGTTTGTCACTTAATATTTCGGAGGTGGATCTAGTAAAAGAAAACAGATAAACTATTTCAACAAATACTATTATTTGTTATATTATCATGTTAAAAGACATACCAGTACGTAAGGAAAATAATAAGAACAAGTCTGAAAGTATTACATACATAATAAATAAAAAGGACAAAGTAAGAGCAAGTCGGAAAGTATAATGTTAACTGTACGTATGTTTGTCATTGCTTAAAAACAAAGAAACACTGTTGCATGGCACTGTTTGTTACCTTCGTTGTACACTTGATTGCAATACGCCGAATTTGCCGCAGGGGCAGTGGCCTGCAGCCTGGTGTACGGGGGTAGGACCATGTCTGGGACTGCAGGCTGCTGTTGTTGTTGTGGCATCTGTCCAGGGTTCACCATCGTCATCATGACTTGTCCTGTCTGCACCTGATATTACACGGGAATCTGCAATGGAACGACTGTTCGTTTGCGGGGCGCATTCGATGTGACAATGCGGATATACCGCAATCATTTACAGCTGCTTTATATAATATAACGATGAAAGCGTTTAACACTGAAGAAACGTAAACTTCGTTCCATCTTGGAAAATGCGATTTTGATCAAAGTTGTATGTCCAGTAATACGAATTGGGACAACACCCGGGGCCTGCTCTCAAAAGAACTGACTACGTCATTCACTGGATGCAAAACGGTCACTGTCTCAACTTCGTGTTAGCTGCTACATTGTCAACACCCTACCGTTTGAATCATGATAGCTGTATAACAAGTGCCGCTGTTGTCTACAGAAAAAAACACACGTGTTCACCTGATTTAGTCAAGCCACACATTTCAAAAACTACCGTGTCAGGCCAGAGACAACAGCGGTTGAACTCATACGCTTTCTTAGTTTGGGGGACAATCCCACGGTCTACCACCTCATTGACGAAATTTACCACCACACCGATATTTCACGGTTTACCAAATATCTTGAAATCAACCATACTGCCAAAACAATTTATCACGTACAAAATGCAATAGAATATATATAAAAAATCCTACAAATTAAAACTTAGTACAAAAAGTGGTAGCTCTATCGCTTTCTGCAATATTACTTGACACCACTGCAATAGAGGTGTTTGTCGACCCACCTCTGTGTTCAGACGGCGTCCGCAGCAGACAGACCGGCAACAGATGGCCGCCGACCAGATGGAAGCAATCGACTCGATGAGGAGCAACACGATCAAGATGTAACTCACCGCCTTAGAACAGAACAAATAATGTAATTAACAACACGGCTGAGTTAGACTCACATTATACAGTCAGTATAAAAGGCATGCAAAAGTAATCAATAACAACACAATCTACCTTATGCTCCTGAATATTTATTGACAGATGCATTGTGATAATGTTCATGGTACTAAACAGATACGGTGTGTGTGTGTTTGTTTGTGTGTGTGCGTGTGTGGGTGTGTGCGCGCGCGCGCGCGCGTGTGTGTGTGTGTGTGTGTGTGTGTGTATTTGGTCGAATTATTGGCAAGGAGAACATGTTACTTCTGGTCTTGATCTTCCTCCTAGTTCCCGTACTTAAATTGCTTTTGTGTCATAACATATGTCTTTTGTCACGTTCATTTTATTACATATCTCACACCCAGACAGTGCCGTCTTTCTTTGAATGTACATATACTTACTTAATGATGCAAGTACGAAAGTAAAGTAAACTAAACGTTTATACAACATAATTCAAAAGCACTGCGAATAAGTTGGTTACCAGAAAAAGTAAAAGTGTCCGGATGGTAGACTATTATATTCGCCGAGCTTTTATCAGAACAGGTGCACGTTTACTGTAAAACATACAAGATATGCATATTTTATTCAAATATTAAAAACCGGCACGATTACTAACGTCTTGACATTCTGTATAGAGGACAATTAGGCCGACTTTGGGCAGAGTTTTCACATTTACTTACTTACTTAGACTTAGTTACTCCTGTTCCTTTCGGGACATCGGGCGACGAGTTTTCTCCATCTACTACGGTCTTTCGCAATTTCTTTGGCCTCATTCCAGGTAATTTTTATTTCTGCCAGATCTTCTTTAAATGTCTTGCGCCAGGTCTTAGTCGGCCTTCCTCTCCTTCTGTTACCACCTCCACTCCATTGCTACATGTGCTATTCTAGCTCTTGATAAACGTAGGATAGGTCCCGCTAGTCTCTGCTGTCGAGACTTAACTATGTCATGCAGGCTATCCAGATCTGCCCTCCTCATCACTTCTTGGTGATGTGCTCTCTCCATGATATGCCCAATATGAACCGGAGGCATCTCCCGTGGAATATGTCTAGTTTTTGATATCCTCTCCGTATTCTTCCACGTTTCACAGGCATATATCGCTGTTGGTATTATGATTGACATGTAAAGACGTAGTTTTATGTCCTTTCTGATGGTGGTACTGGACCATATTGGACATAGTCTTTGGAACACTGCTGATTCATTGATTATGCTCGCACGCACATCTACTTCCGCGTCGCGTCAGAGGTAAGGGAAATTCTCTACGCACTGCAAATCTTGCTGACCGATCACAATGTGGGGGTCAAATCCATCACCAACTGATATTGTTTTTGTCTTCTCGTAGCTGATTCGTAATCAGACCATCGTTCCATTGTTGTTTAAATTATTGGTTATCCCTTGCAGGACCTCCGGCGTGTGGCTGAGCAGTGAAATATCGTCGGCAAAGTAAGATCTGTCAAGTTATTATTTATTCACTTAACACCAATGTTCGGACCTTTCGTCGTATTCCTCATGATGAAGTCAATAACAACAACAAAGAGGAAAGAGGACATGTTGCATCATTGACGTCCACCTATCTGTATATAGAACATGTTTGTGTAGCCATCGTTGGTCTTGATGCAGCAGTTGGTGTCTTCGTATGGCGATTTGAAAACATCTATATATTTGTTTGGTACGCCGTATAGCTTCAGGATTTGCCATAACTCTCTTAGTGGACACTGTCAAAAGCCTTCTTAAAGTCAATGAAGTTGGCTAAAAGAGATATATGGAACTCTCTGCTTTGCTCAGTGATGTTTCGCAATGTGAAGATATGCTCGTAGCACGACCTTCCTCTTCGAAAACCAGCTTTTTCCTCCCGGAGGTGTTGGTCAACTGCTGTCGTCAGCCTTTTTAGGATCACGCTGCAGAACACCTTTCCAGGTACTGACATCAATGTTGTTCCTCGCCAGTTATTGCAATCGCTCAGGCACTCCTTCTTTGGTAACGTCGCAATCAATCCTCGTCTCCAATTTCCTCCTCACACCAGATCTGATTGAACAAGTAGGTTAACTCGTCAACGACCCCGTCCTTGCCATGTTTCTATAGTTCGGCCGATACTTCATCGAGGCCCGCTGCCTTGTTGTTCTTGAGGCCACGTCTGTGGCGACTTCGGTTGGAGCATATACTTGCACTACGGTGACTTTGACATGTCTGGTCTTGAACCTCGCTGTGATGATGCGTCCACTAACTGGCTTCCATCCTATCAGTGCTTGTGTATCCTTATTCAGGATAATGCCAACTCCATGGATGTGGTAATCTACATTTCCGGAATAGATTAAATTTTTATGTCTGCTGTTGAAGCGTCTCTGTCCTGTCCATCTCATCTCGCTTACGCGTAGGATATCTAGATGGTAAGCCTTCATTTCCTTTAGCACCTCCTCCATCCGCCCGCTCTGAAAGAGCGTTCGAACGTTCCATGTGCCTACTCTGGTGTTAGTTTTGGCGTTAAAGATATGGCCCATCGGGGGTCGAGCTTCCTGACGGCTTTCACCCAACCCTGTCATAGATATATCCGTAGGTGTAGATACATCTGTAGATGCAGATGCATCCACATTTATTCATGTACAGAGTGTACCGGAATAGCTTCTTCTCGTCGTTTATGTTGTAGGGTTTGCTTTTACGGGGTAGGGTTACTGGCCTTACGCCCAACCCCCCTCCTTTTACAGCTGACTTGGGACAGGCTTTGGCGGGGTTTGGCATTTATGAAAGTAAAAACGATTTAAAAAAATAAACTTTGCCAATTATGAGTGTAAGGCAGATTGCAATCACAACACTTGTGCTCTGTGTTCACGTGGTACAGCTGAAGAACGACCAAGCTGCTTTTTACACCATCAAAACATTTGGCAAAATGGTAACTAATTAGCTATGATTAGATATTATGGTTTTATATACGTAGGATCATTATTACCACCTAATTTATGTGAAATCCGCCCGTGAGTGGAAGATGTTTTAGAAGAGCATTTACTTACGTGGTTATGGTATTCTTCTCCAGCAATCGAAAGTAATACGATGAAGTTAGGAACGGCGATGACAGACGCAATAATGGAAATCACCATGAAGCCGATGATCTGTAAACGTGATCAGAATTGTATTACAATCTTAGCGAGGTAGTGTAGTCTTTAAAGGCCGGGATACATTTGAAATTTTGCCCGACCAAACCAGACTCACCCTGACTGCAGTGTATATATGTACACACAACACTGACTGACACAGACTGCGCTGTACGTGAAGTCGGCGTGACGTCATAATCAAGTAAACTTGTAAATGTTCCACTACGTCGGGTCTAGTCGGTATCAGTCTGACGTATTCGAAAGTTTTCAAGTGAACGTGATTATGACGTCACGCCTGCTTAGAATACAGCGCAGTCGGTGTCAGTCGGTGTAGCCTGGTCTGGGTCGGGTCGGGCGAAAAGTGCCAGTGTATCCCGGCCTTAACTTAAGCAAACCCGCCTTGCATGCCAGAGTTGTGAGTTCAAGACCTGAACAGTGCATGGTACATTAAATAATTTTGGTGTAAAAAACATGGTTTTCATCATTGGGGACTGTGTATCACTCATGGCTCGGGGATCATCTTAATGTCGATCCCTTTTGGGGAACGTAAAAGAACCAGTCAGTACGATAAGCAACCTGGCATTGACCACCCTTACTGTCAGCATATAAAAGGCGTCTTGACTCTTGGCGATAATATTATAAAAAAAGACTGATTGCTGAATGGTACCTCATACTATTATTATACAGCTGTATATCTAAACATATCATACATAAGCAGTATGTTGCATTCTGATTATGGGTCAATCCACAAAGTACGTCACATTGTTCGTTGATATTTTTGAGAACCCCACCACTTTATCACGCCCCGTCACGCAGGAATGTACGCCGACCTCAAATTACGTTAATGTTTAATAGTTACATAGCTATATTGATTCGTAAATTGTACGACTGCTAAAGTAATAATGGCAACAACACAATGTTCGTTTTTCTTTGGAATGTTGTTAAAATCTACATAAAAAACTGGATGGATATTTAATGCTACATGCCTGTCGGATATCGATAGCTCGAGCAAATATTTCAAAACATTTACGTCACGATTATCCAGCGATCGCCGGTCTTGTTCAACACTTCGTCACGATTGTGTTTAGACACTTATCCCCTGTTGTGATGTTCTTTATATGGATGTCCCACCAGTTAAGTAGCACATTATGTGGCAACGATTGATAGTGATGAATTAAAATAAAAACAAAAATTAAACATAACAAAATACATATATTTACGTTAGAATAAAACAAATTAAATTACTTATAACATGACTGCATTGTTACACACTAACCTGACAAGACTTCTTCACTTTACCGGCAGCAACGCCACAAATTCCCGCAGACAAGACCTGAAAATAACGATGGAGACTAGAAATAAAGACGAGCGAGTGCTGTTCAACTTGTAGCCAAGTAACTAAAAATAGAGAACGTCTCCTGAACGCGCATGATATGCATGTAATTAGTCAGTAATTCGTATTAACGTACATTAAAATATATAAACATGTCTAAATATTGTGCTCATGGAATAATGATCATTCCAAATAAACTGATCCTGTTCCATACAAGTGTTTGCAAACATGAATAGATAGTATTTATGTGATGCATCCAGTGGCATTGTGTGACAGTTCTCCGACCAAACGTTACCCCCTCTAGCCATACCTGCTTTACTTCCATTTAGTGTTCTACTTCGAAAAGTAGGCTAATTGTCTTGTTAAATAGCTGCCTAATATACCTGGCTTGCATGCTTAGGTCACTGGCGCAAATTTGTCAGTGCGAGTGACCTTGGCGTAAGCCTTGAGATCTCATTAACTTACGTTATATAGTTTTGATTACATTTTATTGATTAAATAATGGCAAGTGATTTGGAATATTGACACTTTTCGTAAAAATTGATCCGGTTTCTTTACAAAACGGCATATTCCGTTAACTATGACCAATTCATGCAACACCAATATATATACCATAGCCATAGGCATAGTTCAAGGCGCTGCTACTGTTTCCGATATCGCCATATCTTGCAAACTACAGCACTGGTTGCACAACGACAGAACTACTAATTGCTACTGTGAAAATTGTCACAACGCATCGATTTCCTTTAGCAATGTGACACCATGTATCGAGATTGGAATGTAAACAAAAAACAGACAGCCAAAGCAATCAAATCGTCTTTTTTCTCGTTGATTGGCAAGTCCCGGCATTCAAACCAACGATTCAGTTGACACCACTGTACACAAATTTGGCCCCAGGTACATCACTTTGTGTGAGATTAACACGGTAAAAGGGATTGGTCATTGTAATTGCCTGTCAAAATGAGTGGCGGTAGGACAGTTGTTTGTCCTATTTTCTGAAACATGTGTACTACGTAGTACGCAACGCAGTAACTTATAGGTGACGCGCTGCTCATCAGGGCTAATATCGATGCCATCACACAGATGTGAAACAACAGTCATGTCTTCTTAATGACGATTGATTGGAAATGCCTAAAACACCGAACAATAACCGCCAAGATAGCCATGATGTACCGTGTATCACACCTTCTATTTTTAGACATACCTGGCAGCAGCCATGTTTCTTCATCCATCTACACTGGCAACAAGAGGCCACATCCTGCGCTATGATACTATAACCGACATTGTCCTTTGAATATGTTTAGGTTATGCCCTCTCCTACATGATTCATTATCCCGCAAAGTTATAAAGTTCGATGTCACTGCTGTATCACGTTTCTCTGTTAAAATCTTATACATTTCAATCATGTCTCCTCTGAGGCGACGATATGCCAGAGTTGGTAATTTTAGTCTTTGCAGGCGTTCATTATATTCAAGATCTTTAAAACCGGGAATTAATTTGGTTGTTCTACGCTGAATATTTCCCAGAGCTGTAATGTGTTTCATTAAGAACGGAGCCCATCCTTGACTTGCATATTCAATATGTGGACGGACGAGAGATTTAAAAACAGTAGAAAAACACTGTTCATACATGTAATCAAGTGCGACGAATTATCCCAATCATTGAATTGGCTTTATTTTTTTTTCCGACATCTGCCTCGAAGTTAAGCGATACGTCAAAAGTGACGCCAATATCCTCCACCTTACCCGTACTTGCCAGCGTTATATGATTAGGTCCCAGTGTGTAGCTGTCATTTCTTATGGTTGATGATCTTATTCTCTAAGAGAGATTCGTATGTCCAAAGTTCTGCATGGGTAAGATCTTGTTGAAGTCGTGTGCAATCTTCTTCGGTATAAATTGGATGGTAGAGCTTCATACCATCCACAAACAGGAATATTTCGGAGCTCTTTATAACATCACATAAATAATTAATACATATAACAAAATGTAGGGGGCCAATCAAAGATCCTTGTGGTATGCCGCTGATGACATCATGTCAATCTGAAAACGAATTATTGTCTTCTATGGGCCAACAGAGCTGCAATCCAGCTTAGCATATTTCCTTGAATTACATAGTTCTGGAATTCCTCTTCCGTCAGGTAATGTTTTATTATTAGCAGGAAGTTCGCAGAATTAGTTCCACGTCTTCGCAATTTAGCCAGGAAGGTGGAGACGAGCCAACGTAAAAGCAATACGTGCCAATTATGGCTTTAACAAATTAAATGTTCGGACCAATGCCTTTGTTTAATGTCGGCCAATTTGAGTTACAGGCCAAGAGTTAAACTGCGTAGTTGAGTCGCACCCTAAAATAGCACAGCTGTGTCATTGCCATTTGAAAGGGTCAACAGCCTAATCAGATTCATTGATCTGAATAACTGTACATAGCGCTGCATTCTTTCAAAAGCACATTACCCCAGGCACAGGGAGTTCAGATAACACATTTATGTAAGGTGTGCCAACATGACCGACCAACTAACCGGCATTCGACATACGTCAACGTACGCTTAAGATTACCGTGTCTCTTTCCGAGTGTGTGTGTGTGTGTGTATGTGTGAGTGCGCACGCGCGTGTGTATGTGGTATGTGTGTGTGTGTGTGTGTGTGTGTGTGTGTGTGTGTGTGCGCGCGCGCTCGTATGTGGCACAGCGTCCGCGCTCCCGTGTGTATACTCACAAGCACGCCGAGAAATACATAGCCGAATGATCCCAAAGTCGCCACAGGAATCACGGCCAACAGTAACCCCACACCAATCTGTATTCCACCGAGGGCGAAAGACGATAAGCTGGCGTAGTTCGAGTAGGATCCCGGCCGCTCGGGTGCGGGGATGACGACAACATTTGGTGTAGGCATCGTAACCGTTGCCATGTTTGCTGTTCTGTTTCAACAGGAGCTGCTGTATACCTCCACCTCGACTGGCCAACTTCAACTAGGAACTGTCGCGGTAACGCCAGTGATTGCACTACCCAATCAAACGATCAAATACTGATAGAGGCCACGCATCACCGCGTCTATTCAGAAACGGACGTGGGTAAAGAAAATAGGTAGTCACGAACTAGGTCGTCACGAACTTGATTTGCTAATCGCCAGTCAAAGGTAACTCCCTAGGTGTATTGACTGGACCACGCAACTTCTGATGGCCAACGCACATTATGGCGTGCTTGGGCACATATTGTGTCAAACAGCGTTTATGATGTCATCGCATTAAATATGAGCGAGAATGTTTGTTTTTGTGGCGAGCATCAATGGCGGGTGGAAATAAAAAATTTATGAGACGATTAATGTGTATTTTTTTTACTGTGAAAGGTTTGTGCAATTAGAGGGCAGTCATATGGTTTTCTGTCGCCCCCCCCCCTCCCTCCCAATAATAAGCGGCGCGGCGGCAAAAATTTGTTCCAAAGCCCCCCCCCCCCGTCTTCGTGGAGAGAAGCTGGAGAAGGTAAACTGATAGCAGTGGCGCGACATAAAAAATGAACTTTCCAATAGCACTGACCCCCCTCCCGTGTTCGGATGTCATGAGTTCACAGCCGACACAGCTAGCGCACAGCGAAGAAGGTGAAGTTATAGCGGCGTAGCGGCGAAACAATTCCAACAGCACCCCCCCTCCCCCACCCGTCTCTCCCGATGTCACAGACGAGCCAACCGAGATAGCCACATGGTGATGGATGGTGTGAAGATATGAGGCGGCGCGGGGGGGAATGTTCAGTGCTGAAGCCCCCAATATTTGTTCACATTACACACGTGGGTGCATAGTTTTGGTAGAAGTTGATGGCATCGTGCATGTATGCGTCTTAAGAGTTGGAGGTTTGTCATTTTGACCAAACTTGATCAGCACCTCAAAGACACGACGGCAGTGGCTATGAAGACATTTCATAATCTTCCAAGATCCAGTTTTCATATAATCTGACAAAATGTTAACATGGCTAACTGTGCTCTGTAAAATATGGCCATTGCACTTATGCCGAAGGGGAGACTGTAAGAATGGAACCATACTGTGTGTGTATGTGCGTGCGTGCGTGCGTGCGTGCATGCATGTATGTACGTACATACTGCCACCTGTTTTTAAATGGGCAGCACTCTTTTTCTTGGTCTGGATCTGCCCGTGTGTGTGTGTGTGTGCACGCGCGTGTGTATGTGTGTGCGCGCGCTCGTATGTGGCACAGCGTCCGCGCTCCCGTGTGTATACTCACAAGCACGCCGAGAAATACATAGCCGAATGATCCCAAAGTCGCCACAGGGATCACGGCCAACACTAACCCCACACTAATCTGTATTCCACCGAGGGCGAAAGACGATAAGCTGGCGTAGTTCGAGTAGGATCCCGGCCGCTCGGGGGCGGGGATGACGATAACATTTGGTGTAGGCATCGTAACCGTTGCCATGTTTGCTGTTCTGTTTCAACAGGAGCTGCTGTATACCTCCACCTCGACTGGCCAACTTCAACTAGGAACTGTCGCGGTAACGCCAGTGATTGCACTACCCAATCAAATACTGATAGAGGCCACGCATCACCGCGTCTATTCAGAAACGGACGTGGGTAAAGAAAAAAGGTAGTCACGAACTTGATTTGCTAATCGCCAGTCAAAGGTAACTCCCTAGGTGTATTGACTGGACCACGCAACTTCTGATGGCCAACGCACATTATGGCGCGCTTGGGCACATATTGTGTCAAACAGCGTTTGTGATGTCATCGCATTAAATATGAGCGAGAATGTTTGTTTTTGTGGCGAGCATTAATGGCGGGTGGAAATATAAATTTTATGAGACGATTAATGTGCATTTTTTTTGACTGTGAAAGGTTTGTGCAATTAGAGGGCAGTTATATGGTTTTCTGCCGCCCCCCCCCCCTCCCAATAATAAGCGGCACCCCCCTCTCCCCCACCCGTCTCTCCCGATATCACAGACGAGCCAACCGAGATAGCCACATGGTGATGGATGGTGTGAAGATATGAGGCGGCGCGGGGGGGGGGGAATGTTCAGTGCTGAAGCCCCCAATATTTGTTCACATTACACACGTGGGTGCATAGTTTTGGTAGAAGTTGATGGCATCGTGCATGTATGCGTCTTAAGAGTTGGAGGTTTGTCATTTTGACCAAACTTGATCAGCACCTCAAAGACACGACGGCAGTGGCTATGAAGACATTTCATAATCTTCCAAGATCCAGTTTTCATATAATCTGACAAAATGTTAACATGGCTAACTGTGCTCTGTAAAATATGGCCATTGCACTTATGCCGAAGGGGAGACTGTAAGAATGGAACCATACTGTGTGTGTATGTGCGTGCGTGCGTGCATGCATGTATGTACGTACATACTGCCACCTGTTTTTAAATGGGCAGCACTCTTTTTCTTGGTCTGGATCTGCCCGTGTGTGTGTGTGTGTGTGTGTGTATGCGTGCGTGCGTGCGTGTGTATGTATACGTGTGTGTGTGTGTGTGTGTGTGTGCATACGTGTGCATATGTGTGCATATGTGTGCATATATGCCTATATGGTGCGTGTTCTTGTACCATGTGTGCATTTCTACAAAAAGGACAATTCTTCTTCAAATCACACCTTTATACACATTTACACCCCACATGTGCTTTTGTAGATTCACAACGAGCAATCCGTTCACCGTAACATGTTACAATATGGCACACATTTTGAAAATCTGCAGTTTGCCGATAACAAACATTCAACAAATATCAAGAATTACTGCATCAGTTAAATAAAGTAATAAACTCTAGTCATCTGATACAGTCCAGTTCAAGTCCTCGCCCCAGCCATCTGAATCCTGCAAGGGAAGAAACACCACAATCAGACAAATGTACAACAAATCCAGGAGAGCTGATTATCTATCGTTTATTACGTTACTCAACTGGGCCCAAACATTACTTGCCACTAGGCTCTTAGCAAGAAATAACTTTTTGCTAGGCCTTTTTGTGGGAGGACGCCTTGCATAGAAGCCATTCACATCAATCACAGCCATTAGTGGCCAGTTTAGTTTGTTTTAATGATAAACCAGTGTCATTTAAGCCATTCATTTAATTAATACCAATCTATTTGATTTGTTTCACCACCAGTTGTGCCAATGATAGTCATCAATGCAGACCCCTAGACTTGAAACTATTAGGTAATCTAATGGCCAGCTGGCCCCCTCTAAATTCAGCTTGTCTTATCTTGTTGTAATTACCAGTCTTGGCCAGTCATCTGCTAGTTTTGAAGACAGGCAGACAGGTCTCTGGCTAAGCCCCTGGTTGACACATGCTACACCTATGGCTGTTAACATGTCATTCATAATAATACCTGTAAATCCAGGTCATGTGCACTGACTCTAAAAATGCATAATGTTGTTAGGAAAATGACTTAGGAGGAAAGAAGTTAGACCTCACGCAAATACCTTGGACATGTCATTTTCAATGATATAATTTGATGAGGCAGACACTAAGGCCAGCGTGAGGTCTTGTTACATAACATGTAGGAATTGAAAAGATAATTTCGCAGAAGAGTGAAAATAAATGATGAGGGTAGTATGGGGGGAGATTGATCCAATAATAGGTTGGAGATGGGCTTGGTGGGTGGAAATTCACAAAAATGGTGGGGGGCTGGCCCACCAAGCGGGTGGCAGATGGAAGACTAGCCTTGCAAAAATGTAGGTAGAGATGTTTCAATAACCTGTGCGGAAAAACTACTTACATCCAGGGGACTGTGTCACATTATTATGAGCTCATAAGCCTGAATTTTCTCTTTAAACTCAGTTTCGCTCCTCAATAATGATCCTACAGACTACAAACCGTCAACACCAGGGTGCGCCACTGGGACACTTTCGCCGGTGTGTCACGGAATAGTGTCCACAGTGATACGGAGGCGGTTTTTGCATTTTAAAAAGCTCCTTAAATGTAACAATGATTTATGTTTGTGAAACTGTCCCCAGATGTTTGACTCAAAATACACACGTACCTCATCCGGAATGTCGTTGGCGGCAAACAACGAAGATGATTTCTCCTTCGTCTTTTTATCGTCAGAATGCGACTGCTGTGCACTTCCGTCAACACCGGTTTTTCCCAGCATGCCAAGCAAGCCACTGCCACCAGACGTCACGATCGTCGGCTGCATTTCCGCAAACAACTGGTCTATGGGATCAGCTGAGGCAGTATCTGCCTTCTTCTGTACTTCTATTGCCATAACGTCAAATTCAGCACCCAGCGCCATATCAGCATGCTGTGATGAAGAAGACAGTCTCATACTGTGCTGTTTGTGTTTTGCCTTATCGACCATTTTTTTATGTCGACTAGCTGGTGCATGGGGTTTCGGTGATGTATCAATGTCCTCCCAATCTTCCGTCGTGTCCCAGTGGTCATTGGTCATATATGACCACTCCATGTCCTGACTAGACTCCGTTGGAATATCACCTACTTCTTTACGATCACTCCCATTGTCTTTGGTTGATATCACTACTTCTTCAGGGCTGTTACCGTGACCTTTCAATCGCAACATCTCCTTCTCCTTACTATCCTGATGTTTGGTCTTCATTGGTGATGCTGCAACATCTGACCAGTCAACCTTCACTGCTGGTCCCATTTCTGTATTTTTATTCCGCGTTATGACGACTGTGGAATCCATTGCTTCGAGTTCTTCCTCGATTTCCTTGTCAAAATTATCATCGTACGTTGCGTCCTCTGCGTTGGCCGTTGTCTCTTGTGAAATTTCATGAGATTCCACATTGGTACAGATGCTATCAGATATGCTATCATCTTCAGAACTATGATTCTCGTCTTCAACTGTCGCACTCTTTACGTTGTTCTTAGATGCTGCAAAATGACAAGAAAGAAATTACAGTGACAACAATATAAGTCAACTGTCATGTTTGTCACTTGAAATTACAGTGACAACAATATAAGTCAACTGTCATGTTTGTCACTTGAAATTACAGTGACAACAATATAAGTCAACTGTCATGTTTGTCACTTGAAATTACAGTGACAACAATATAAGTCAACTGTCATGTTTGTCACTTGAAATTACAGTGACAACAATATAAGTCAACTGTCATGTTTGTCACTTGAAATTACAGTGACAACAATATAAGTCAACTGTCATGTTTGTCACTTGAAATTACAGTGACAACAATATAAGTCAACTGTCATGTTTGTCACTTGAAATTACAGTGACAACAATAGAAGTCAACTGTCATGTTTGTCACTTGAAATTACAGTGACAACAATATAAGTCAACTGTCATGTTTGTCACTTGAAATTACAGTGACAACAATATAAGTCAACTGTCATGTTTGTCACTTGAAATTACAGTGACAACAATATAAGTCAACTGTCATGTTTGTCACTTGAAATTACAGTGACAACAATAGAAGTCAACTGTCATGTTTGTCACTTGAAATTCACAAATTCTATACTGATTCTACCTAATATATTTGTCATTGTCTTAGCAAAGTGAAAAAAATTATTTTATCCAATGCCACAATGTCAATACAGGAAGAGCAGTCTCAGTGCGATTATTGATTGTGCACCATGATTAACCAGCTATTATGTTCCCCTAACTTCATTACTGTGCATTATGTTTTCCAACCAAAACCTAAGAAAGAAGAAACCTTACCATATACCAACAACAAAACTCTTTAAAATGTATTTATTCTGGCATCTATGACAATTACATACCTCTAAGTGAGTTTTAGTCATGGATCAAGCATGTTGATATCATGTAATCAAATCTATAGGGCCTGTTTGTGTGTCATGGTACATGGCGAGATTCCACATGAGTGGAGCTGACTGGCGACATGCACAATTATTGCCCACTGATTTTAGCATTGCGGAAGCCAGGAAACAGTTGATGACGTTTAGTTTATCGGTTTATTGTAGCTTTGTTAATTGTGTTGTGGCTTTGTCACTTCAGTTTTACATGAATTATACATCAGGGAAAATGCAGAGAAGGAGGCAGGCAGAAGTTGATGGCAGTCATATACTGAAATTTATTTTGATTCCAATTTCTTTTGTCTAAATGAAATAGATAATACCTAGTTGACGTAACGAGAACCAGTACATATTAAAATATGAAATAAATGCACAGATTACATAACAATTATCTTAGAAATGGGAGTAAAAATGAGATAGAATGGATTATCGCTTATCATAAAAACTTTGAAAGTTAAAATGTTATAAGTTGTTATATCAAAACAGTTCGGTAACCATTTATACCTGAAACGTTACCTAAAGGCACACAATCACCAAAAAGTATGCATTAGTTCAATAACATGTAAATCTTGGCAAAAGAATGCATAGTTGTCTTCGTCAACAAAGTCAAAGATGTCACCATGCCATGGCTCGTCAAATCGTGATAACAATTCGATTAAGGTACACGATTACCACGAACATTCTTAACGGCAAGTTTTTCCCAGTGTTTCAACTTGTGGTCATCTGTCGGAAACCGGAAAAAAGAACACGATTTGGAAAACTATGAAGATTGCAACCAAAAGATCGAAAACGAGGCGCGGAACTTACAGGCCCTATTATGCAATCTTTGATCGCCATTTTCTCCAAAACATTTTGTCTTAAATTTCTGCATTTGCAATTGGGACATCTCTGGGAGTAATTATGCTATACAAATAACAATTTCAGTGTTGCATTTAGCTGACTTTGATGTGTGAAATGACCAGATACTTTTTTTAAATCATCAATAGTTTGAAAGTTGTAAGCATATTTGTTGCCAAAAACCAAGGATTTGTTTCATATTTTATCAAAAAATAAAAACAAAACATGGAGAAATGCTCTGATCATTTCACAATAGAATGTATACAGAACATGGACTTGCAAGAACTATAATTATATGTGCTCAAAAAAGAATGGCAGTGTTTCCAAATCTGCCAATATTGGCTCAAAACGGCAGCCATTTTGTTTGTTAAAAGGCAGTGGGGGGTCTGGCCAAAAAAGTTCAAGATATTTTTTATTCAGTATGATCCATTCCATAGTACAGGTATAACAAATTGCACCATTTGCACAAATTAAAAATAATCCTATCTACCTGCCGTGTCTGGCCTTAAACGTAACCCTCCAACATGATATCTAACATTTACAAGAGTTGTCACACCTTTGGCACGTTTCTTCTCCTCTTGACGCAATCTTCTTTCTTCTCTCCGTTCTTCTCTTCGTAACTCAAGTAGCCTTTTCTTGTATTCCTTCTGGTCCACTGATGTATCGCCAGTTTCGCTGGTCATCATCCTACAGTGCAACAGAAACCACACTTCTACTTCAAGACTGGATGTGTATTTTGAACCAGTAGACACAAATCAAATGAAAATGGTATTAAGGGTAGGCTCTACCCGAAAACTGCCATTGGCCATAGCTCTGTTAATACTGAATGTATCTTACCAAAATTTGGAGTACTGGTTACTTAAGGGTAGCCACTACCTGAAAACGGCCATAGGCCATATCTCTGTTAATATTGAACCTCACCAAAATTTGGAGTACTGATTAGTTAAATGAATAGTATTTGATATGTGGAATATGGGCTCAGTTGCTTGTGTATTACCATGGCAATGTACATTTCTAGTGTGACAGAGGGGCATGCATCCTTGAAAATTATTCTGAGCTAACAACTGTATGTGTGATCATGTAGTTGTCAAGAATCATCAGCTAGAATACTCCTTTGTGCAATAAGGTGGTTTAGGGCAAGGAAATCTGACAGCAATGACTTTTGTGAGATGGGACTTTATGTTTGAGCATTTTTTAAAGCGTCTTGAAAAATGCTAATACCTGAACAACAGTCAGTGAAGTCAGATATCCTTGCCCAAAACCACCTTATTGCACAAAGGAGTATTCTAGCAGATGATTCTTGACAACGACATGATCACACGTACAGTTGTTAGCTCAGAATAATTTTCATGGATGTAAAAATCAGTCTCACTAGAAATATTCATTGCCATGATAATACAGAAGCAAACGAGCCCATATTTCAAACATCATATACCATTCATTTATCTAACTAGTACACCAAATTTCTTTAAGATATGTTCAGTATTAATAGAGATACAGCATACTGATTATATGGCCGTTTTCGGGCAGTGGCTACCCTTAAGCTATCTCAGTTTCTGAGGTTTCTGTTGGGAACTGGTTTGATTTTCATAGTCAATCAGCAGTTTGGCTGAAGTGATTAATAAACTATTCTATAATAAATTTGTTGGCAGTCTTTCTAGGAAAAGTTTCATCGCCAGATGGTAGTACCAGTGAAACAGATCGGTGGCAGTTAACGTAAACATGTTTCATTTAACTGGACGAAACTGTACACATATATTTATAACAATTACAAGAGGAAATGTGTCGAATGGCGTTGTGATGTTTATAATGTGAGGTTTTTGTACATGCTGTAAACATGCCGCTTTTGAACGTCAGTGGTGTCATCTTCAATGGTAATCGTACATCTTTCATTTTCGCACAATCAAAACGATCGTCAATCATTCAAACTTGTAAATGACAACATGATCGGAAAAACGAACAAACTAATCTTTGACAAAATCAATTAATCGGAACAACACTAATCTGTGTTTTCATGGTATTAAGTGCTTTCAGACTAACAGATGTGTTGCAGTGACCTGAATTCGACAAAAGGTGGCAGCACCTACCCATTGCTTGTCATCTTCTCTGCCGCATCACCAACTTTCTCTTGTACATGGTTCAACTTCCTGGAGAACTACAAAATACAAATAATAATAACATGACTTCTTTGCACTTAAATACTTGGAAACCAAACTAAAAGGCACATCAAGACAAACGTTTTAGTCAATCTCAACATTTTTATTGGTCAATCCCAAAATCAATATACAGTATTCTAGCTGTCAACAGAAAGGAGCCAAGTTGGATAAGTTAGATTATATGCAGCAATTTCATCCTCGCGAGCAAACGGTGCTGTTGATTATTCTACATTCTCAGCAGACACATCATACTGTCCAAAGATCAGCTGAGCGTGTTATACAATCGTTTAGTTGTCACTCTAGAAAAAGTAACTTGGGTTTTAGCAAATCATGTTTGATGTTACATGTAATGCTTGGAAGTAGAAGTGATTTAGATAATGCACCGAGTGAACTGTTGGACTGGTAATATTGGGATTCCCTGGAGATCCCTTCTGATATGGGGTGCATGTGTCTGCATGGTTAGTCATCACCAGCGCAGTCAATTACAATGATAAACTACAACTGATTCAGCTATCACTGCATAGGACAGAGTAGTCAACTACCACACCTGGAGGACAGGCAATTTAAGTGGTAGTCCTGTGAATAAACCGCTACTGACCCCCACATGTTTATGACGACCTCATGAGGCGCCACCTAGTGACATCACTTGCAATGAATGACTACTGTGCCACCATCTAGTGGTAGTCATTCTAACCAAAACAGCAAAAGGGGAATAGAGAAAAGGTAAATTAGGGTTCAAAGATTTTAATATTTTCATTTGAACTTCGTTGACATTCACATCTGCCATTTCCAAAAAATGCAAATATCGGTTGTAAATGCAAATATCACCATATCTTAGCAACTACTTAGCAGGAATTTGTACATCTGCCCATAGATTTGTGGGCAGCGATTTCAAAATGTTAAATTTACCCTTTCTTGACATTAATATAATAGCCATTTTTAAAGATGGCGCCAATCACAGACTAGTTTTCCCATATCTTAAGAACAACGTAACGTAGAGGCTAGAACCACATAACTAACATCAATATAGAGTTTTTCAGGTACAGCGATTTCAAATATATTACTTTTCAACCTTCACCTATGACTTTGAAGGTGAAATACTAAAAGAGTAACTGTTAGAAGAGACTGCAGCGTACATTTGGGATGGTCCCAGAGAAGAGCTTGCTTCTCTTTGCGCCGATGACGACGTCTCCTCCAAGGATGGGAACGAGGCAGGCTGTGGCTCGGAGGGATGCCGCCGCCAATTCATCACAGCTGTCTCGTAGTCCCACCAGGATCTGAAACATGATAACTACAGGTAACTTCTGGTGATACAGCGCTTCATGTTTGAAAAACCTACGTGAGAGATAAATTCCTCGCCTAAATACGCCAAAAAATGTATTAGTTTTGTCTTTATACGCCTGGTGGCATTAGTGTTTGTCCATCTGGTAGATGAGTAATTAGTGTTTGTCCATCTGGTAGATGAGTAATTAGTGTTTGTCCATCTGGTAGATGAGTAATTAGTGTTTGTCCATCTGGTAGATGAGTAATTAGTGTTTGTCCAACTGGTAGATGAGTAATTAGTGTTTGTCCATCTGGTAGATGAGTAATTAGTGTGAGTGAGCATGATCACTTGGCTACTAAAATGATGCCCTGGCGATAGCCTTACTATTGTAATAGCTGCATCACTATTGTAACAGTCATATATTACAACAGAGTAATAACTATTGTAATAGTATCGCCATATATTCAAGATTCAATAACTTTATGGTCCGTTTAAAACTCAAGATTCAGTCAATTTATTGCCCGTTTAAAACACTACATTAAAAAGGGAAATTATCCTTTTTCTACACATTGAAATGCCAGTATTAACACTGGTAAAACGGATTACAGACAGCACCAGAAGCAATCTCTTCACTCCCTTTGGCTGATGTTTACCTCAAGAGACAATATCATCTACTGGTCCTTGTGATGTTGTAGTCTTGTTTTTCTCAGATGTTTTTCTGTGTTAATGTCACAGTCAGTGTGAAGCATGGCCCGCCAGCTTGGTCTTTCCAAGATTACTATAGTTTGCAGGGTACCATACAAAATATACCATACAAAGTTTATAGGTCATGTAATGAGAAAGTGAGTCAGAATGTCTTATGACAATGGGAAAAAAGGAGGGCTTTGATTGACACACAGTATAATGTAACATCTTTACCTGTGGGAAGATGAAGTCTTGTAAGGTGTCCGCCGCAAACAGGTGCACGTATGACTCAAAGTGCCGGAGCAGGGTGAGACGGATGTGGACATTGTAGACATGGAACACTCGGAAGAGTTCTGGGATGACATACCGCTGGAAGAGAGCGTCGGGAAGGATTGGGTTCACTCCTTCATCCCTGAAGTCGACCGACTCCCGAGATCCTGCGAACATTATAATTACTATTGTGGATCAAGTTCCCAAATGGTATTCACCACGCTGCCCTAACTGGTGCCTTCAAGAAATTATTACATAATTTACTTGTTTGAAGGTACAGTTTGCCAAGTTGCGTTTAATAAGTTTGAAACAGTTTTCGCAATATGAACGTTGTACCCGTGAAATGTCACATTGTAAACAAATTATTTGATTTGTAAACAGGTGTTATTTGCAATTACTGTGGAGGCACACACAAACCTCCCTACCATGTCTTTGAAGTTAGGTGGCTCCCACACTCCTGGTTGTAAACTGGGATGAAGTATAATTGATTCAGTGAACTTCCTGCTAATAATTAACAATCCTGGTTCAATCCAGTTAACGGAACAGATGACCTCACTTTAACAGCTTATAATGCTGTTGATTTAGCCATCACAATGTAATCAGAGAAAGACGGTACCATTATAGGGCGTCAACAGATTGGGAATCAAACATGTGGTGGCCGTTGAATCGAGTAGTACAAATCTCGACAGAAGAGGGTGCACCAGTCGGGTAGCGATGACACCAGACGGCAGGTGGAACAACTTCTTCGCGGCACAGCTAGAAACACAGGCAAAGTAACATTAGTAACACTCTGTGATGCAACACTGCGTAAGTTGGAAATATTTCAAATTGAGATTTTAGAATCTCTTGAAACGATTTCACAATAACAAACAAAACAATAACAAACAAAACAATTTTTTTTGAGAAATCAAGATTTTAATATTTATGAGCCCACTGATATGCATGACAAAAATTTCATTCAGCCGAGATTTTTCAAATCTACACATGCGTAATAAATGTATGTTGAATTAACTCCATTCCACTATCTAGCCTAAAGTTAGCCCAAATGGTAATGCATTCTCAGAAAGTCTACTTTAAAGGGATGTTATTTGCACTTCATGTTTTATATTAATCAATATAATATTTTTGAAATTAAAATAAATATGCTGAAGATGTAATGCCTGTCAAGTTGCATTTTATAAGCCCGAGTTAATTTTTTTCTATGAAGTGTACCAGGGTAGACAATTATAAATAACTCTCCTGGTAGTTGTGATATTCCCACATTGAAGACAACCAATTCAGCAAACTGTCTGTTCCCACACTGGGTGAATCTGGGAAACAAAACAGATAATATCCATTTAACTATAACTAAATGTAATGTTCTTTTTGTTGTACCTGAAGAATGATTTCTTCTCCTCTTCCGTCTTCACTGTGATGTTTTTCAGAAAATTTAGAATCTCCAGGTAGTCAATTCTGTAACACAAATAAGCATAAGCAATTAAATATTGGTGAACTGAGAAGCATGAATATTGATAGCCTAAATACGATGCAAGTGAAGTACACTGGGAATTCACCCCTCGTCATGGGACATATTATTATGGTAAGACATTCAACTTACCTTTTGATAAAATAATTAATGTTTAGCTTTGGTTGTACTGGTTAGTAACAACTTGTATTGTGTTCCATATACCGGTGAACTGGTTTTTCTATACGGGTTTGAAATCCTTTTTGTTTTATTTAGCCAAACTGGTATTCCATGCGGTATGTATACACTGTCACCTAATAATGCTTAAATATCCCCAAACATCGTAAAGGTCACCGAATATGAACTAAACTCCAAGAAAAGCCATGCACCATGCATGCAGTATCTAGCGGACAACCAAACAACGAACGGGCTTCAAACTGTATGGAACGATGCTATTAGGCCTATATTTCGTCCTTCATTCTGTTTGAATGTCGTTTACGCAAAATGGGTATTTCATTTGTGAAGTTAATTACGTTTCAAACCATTGATTCCGTGGGTGATCACGGAATTTTGCATATAACAAAAAAACATATAGTGTACCATATACAATATATGTTACTTACCATATACCATATAGAGCCATATGAAACACAACTCCAGTAATGACGCACTTAACTGTACAACCAACAGAAAGGTAACATTTATACTCACTTGAAGAGTCTGTCCTGTAACAGAGTTGACATGTGTGGTCTCTGACAAGGATTACTGTTCAAAAACTCATCCTGTATTCGTAGTTCAAACGTCTTTGTCAAGTCACCTGCCAAAAGAAAACAACGTCTCTAAGTCTCCTGACATTAAAGAGAGGTTGTCTGTTTTATTAACCAGAATTGGTAATTGTTAATAGGCGATTTGCCGAGTTTGTTGTATTGACTGTGAACATGCTGAACATCAACGAGCTTTGTGGTTAAACCACTGGCGTCCATTGTATTGGTAATAGAGCTATTTATAACCTAAATGTTCTGTTTACATTTTGTGGAAGAAAAATGACATTATGTAGCCTGTCATGATCATGCACATCAATGTAATGACCATGAAAGTGCCACAGAGATTGACATTTTACCAGTGTAATGTTGTGAATAGGACAGGAGGAATACTACTGAATCGAATTCAATAACACTGAAAGTGCCAGTGAAGTGAAACCAAGCCTACAGTAGATACACTTGCAAAGAATATTTTTTTGAAGAGCATTGGCATTTCCAGGGTTACTGAAATTACAAACACAACTGATGGATCCAGTATGTTGCTGTCTGTAAACATCACAATCATACTTACGCATTTGACCACCTTCAAGCTTTCTGTTGCCAATAATATTTACATGTACAATATATTGTGCATTGCATTACTAGCACAGCACGACATCTGCTAAATCAATCTTTATGACATGCAGTTCTCATGTAAACAACTTTGGCTCATGATTTTTTCATTAAAAAAAAGCATTTGGAGGCCATAATTTCAACAAAAGATACAATGGATTGTTCCGAACATGCCAAGTGTTTGCCTTCCATTTTTGATGGCTTGACGGACGTTGTTGCTAGGCACAAGCATGTGATGGATAGATCAATTAAGCTAGGTAAAATGTAGCTGTACCTAGATCACCCAAGTATGCTAGAAGACGCTCCGCAAGTAAGCCAAAGGCATAGACATCTCTGGCTCGACCAAACTTTGTTGACATCTGTAGTCGCCCTTCCTGGAAACATTAAAACACAACACAGTAGATAGACTTCCCTGTGATAATTAAAAACAAAACAATTACTTTATCCACAGATAAAAAAGTAAGTGATTTGAATATCTCAATTGTATGTGCTGAAACAGTGACAACAAATATGGAATGTCCCACGCCAGAAAGAGGAGTTTGTCACTAAAACATATTTTATGTAACAGCAACAAATCAGGAAATATTGTATCAAGGTTAAAATTGTTAGACTCTGAATCCTTAATATCTAATAAATGTTGTCATAAAAACTCTGCAAAATCATATGCAATGTACTTAAAATGTCACACAAGTGTATTCGAATATATACATACATTCATATCTATATGGCTACATACAGTACAAATATATTCTCCATAGAAACTGTGTCCAAACATTCTGGCTATGCCAAATAATTAACAAAATTATGTTGCCGACAACTTCAGTTCTACAAGAACGAGAAAAGCTCAGCTAACCTTTTCTTCTGGTGCCAATGAGTTCTGGCTGCGCAATGATTTACACTTGTTCAAGTATACCACGGTTGCTTCGTCAAATCGACACATGTACTCTAGGCCTCCCAGCAGCCATCTTCCATTGGAGCCAACAAATACTGTGGACAGGCTAATGTTGTTGTGGCAAACACCACCCTGTAAAGTAAACGCACCACTAATGATGGTCTTCAATGTGAATCTGCTCCAGGTAGAAACTAAGATGACTTAGTCGTATTTCTCAATACTGTGTGGTTGTCAGGCAGGGTTCCTGTCTGCTAAACAACCCTTGTCAAACAATTTAGCTCTTCGCAAGTCAGGTTTGTTGATATTCAGATTTGTGTGTGTGAATAGTTCAAGCAATATGCATGGTGAGCTTAATACTAAGACATTTGTGTTCTTTTGTTACTAGCAAAGTTTAAAAAATACACATTAATTAGATGGTTTCATAAGGCATTTTGCTAATAAAACAATTATTGTACAGTTAACCTTTACCAACAAAGTTCTGTTTAAAAAAACCATCAAAATGAAATATATATCTTGGAAACTATTTCAAGTATATTACATATGTATATATATATATAATATACTTGAAATAGTTTCCAACATATATATATATATATATATCGTTTATGCCTACCCTGTCATGCAGAAATGCCAGGACTTCAATGATGTTATACAGTCCAGCACAAATCTCCACTGGTGTGAGCTTTTGTAACTTGAACTCAAGTGGAGTGACTCGTTCTGTGACAAGCATGCAGCCTCTGGAGTTGCGTTTCATGTCGAGAAACTTCGGAATGCCAGGATGACGCAGCATCTTCAAGTACTGTGAAAACGGACCATCAAGTAACATCTAATTAAAATGGCAAAGTTCTAAGGAGATTGATAGTAACAAGACATACATCATTCATGAATTGAATACAGCTGCAGCCGAGCATAGCATTCGTCAGAAGGGGGAGATACTGACAGAGATTATGTGGGCAGAAATCACAAGTGACATTGGCCATTGCCAAAGTCAATGTGGGCCCAGCAAAGTCACCATCACACATGACTTATGTGCTTGATCAGCTGATTTTGATACTATGACGACGGAAACTGACGAGAAGCTTGTCACAAAAAGATGATCTGATGAGAACAACGGACAAGATACAATCTTTATATATAAAGGACAAGTCACAATCTTGACTTTATTAGTTTATAATACATAGTCATAGCATAGGCCTATGCTATAATATATACTCATAGCCATGGTGATAGGTCCATAGGCATAGCCATAGGATTAGTATTCTATAATTAGACACCAAGACAGTCATTTTGTTGGGTTGCTGATATTTCTGCACACAGAAAGTCGATATTATTAAATGTACCTTTACAGTATTATCTACATATTCGACGTTATTTGCGTCTGTGTCAGCGGGATAGAGGAAGACTGACACACGCCGCCCGTCCGAGTCTTCAGCTAGTTGTAGTGACCATCCCTGGCCCTGCCCGTCGGATTTATTTCCGTCTGACGTCAGCTCTGGAAACGCCTCTTCCACCTCGTAACTGCCGTCAATTAGGCTGGACACATTCCCCATCGCCTCTGCTAGACCACTACCTTCACAAACAAACACACATTTTCGTAATATACCGCATAACTACAGCTGTAAACAAGAATTCATAGCGATTGTTGCTGTCAACGTGTCTAATTAACTTGTTTGGGCAGCCATTGCTACCGCTCCCGTCGATAGGTGGCGATGTGGTATACAAACATTAGCGCCCCCAACGGGCAGGTAACAAAACCACCTGTAAGTTTGTACTTTTGATAATCCTGCTACATTATTCTATACTTTGTTGACATACGATGTCGCGCAACCTCACACAGACGTCGGTTTATTTTGCCAATGTTTATACAACTTCTGCGTTAATCAACGAGTGAATTGTTTGCAGCCAAGGTAAGACCACACCCACAAGCCCGTACAGCCTACAGGCCAGGCACAGTTTTTGTCGATTGAAGAATGGCCTATATAAACATGACCTGTTTCCGCCAGACGGCGTAATTATCGTCACCAACGTGGAAACAAACGCACGTGTCCCAGCCAAGAGAGCGTCTCATTCAGGAATCAGGAACGTTTATTTCCCAAAAAATAATAAAACAGATTGAAACATATATACCCGGTATAATCAAAGAGCTTAATTACATTAAACTTGCACAACATTATTTTGCATGTATTAAAACAATAATTCAACATTCAGTAAACAGATTTATACTCATTAAACAATACATTTATTAAAGTGAACTGGAGACTGCAGTAAATGTCAACTTCAAAAATATATCCTAAGTATACCCTGCTAAAAATTTACTGTGGTTTACTACAGTAAATTTACTATGGTTTACTATAGTAAAATCTTACTATAATAAACTACAGTGTTTTTGTGGAATATTTACTACGCTTTACTATACACCTGTAGTGAATACTATGGTTTACTATAGTGAAATTACATTTTACTATAGTGAATACTACATTTTACCACAGCTTACTATGGTGAATATCATGTTTTATTATAGTGAATACCGCATTTTATTATTATTTACTAGAGTGATTATCATATTTTACTATAGTTTACTATAGTGAATACCACATTTCACCATAGTTTAATATGGTAAATATCACATTTTACTGTGATTTACTATGGTGAAAACCACATTTTACCACAGTAAATACCAGTAAATAGTACATTTTACCACAATATTCTATTGTGAATATAACGTTATATTATCATTAACTACAGTGAATATAATATTTTACTATAGTTTACTAAGTTTATTAAAGGATTCACCTAATTACTGATATCCCCTAAGCAGCCCTTAGAGAGGACCACCAATTGAGGTAGTGCAGTTGCCTACTGCATCCTTGAAAGTTAGAAAGTCCTGAGAAGGAAGATGATAACACAGATCTCTGTGCATTCTATGGTACTTCATTGTAGGAAATTGTGAACTGTTATTCTAAAAAACTTGACCTTAACTTACACTGTTAAACATAGCACCAACATTGCATATTTATGTAGGTCTATATTTGCATCAATCAGTTGATAAGTTTGCCTTACAGCATAATTTAAGTATAATAAAATTACAATATATGGATGTATTCATGAATTCTAATTACTTATGTGTTTGGCATTTCAAAAATGTCAATTTAACTTAACATGCTCAAAAAATAATCCAATTTACAAAACACTCAATAACATTTCACTATTATTAAATTAAATTTACCTAATAAACCTCAAAGTATGATAAATTAAACTCATTAATTAAATTAAGAATGACATTATTAATGACTTAAATGTGTGTTCTTATATATTTCATGAAGGTGAAACAACATGTGTGTGCATCAAACTACTGTAAAACATTAATGTAATACAAGGATTCTTACCTTTTGTCTCACAAAATGCACAGCATATGTATACATCCAGATTTGACACCAGAGACACATTTCTGTGGCGTTTGATTTCATTCCACAGGCATATTTTGCAACATGTTTGATCTAATATGGCTACATTCATGTTCATGTCCACATTAATAAACCCAGTGATCATACCCTGACATGTACAACTGATTTATAATAACAGTATATAAGATGTGCATTAGACTTTACCAAAGCACTACAAAGTCAACCTGTCACCAGCACTGCCCTGGGTGTCAATGCACAGCAGGCTTGCTGAACACATGGGTTGCACTGGGCTACTGTATATTCTCTGGCCAAGGGAGACTGCCTGCCAGGCAGTAAATGAGAATTAACTGATAAGGGGTCAGGACACTGTTGGACTTCCTGCCTGGTTACAGATGAAAAAGTGCATTTTTGAGAAATGATTTTTTTTATAAAATTCACCTGCTCTGACATAAGTGCATTTATTTGAGTAGTCAGATTTCCCGGTGTGATTGTAGAAGCTATTGACAGTAAAATGGTGCATTGGTAGCTATTTTTCTAAGCGGAAGTGTATTTGGCAGCAATTTGGCTAGTTGACCCTTTAGCCAGATTACTGCCTGCATCCATTCATAAATATTGACGGGTGTCACACATACAGGCATTTTATGAGAGCTAGAAATATTAGATTTTGACTAAACTCGACCGGCATGTCAATGAGATGATAATAACAGCAGGTGAGAAGTTTAAGAAACTTTGTAGGTCACGTTTTCTTATAATCTCACAAAACGTTAACATGGTCGCCAATGTGAAAACTAACAGTGTGCTGAGCCCGTAAGGGCTGGCTTGAGTGGCTTCTAAGATTCTGACAGTAAGCAGCCACAAGGAAGGGCCATTATATAAGATATGGGAGATTCCTACTTTTAATTTTCATTAACTACTTTTAGTTTGGACTTCATCCTTTGGAAGTCATGACATTGAAGATAACACACACATATATATCATTATATATATATATATACATACATATATCAGTTATCCTGGTAGCTAAGGTTGAATTGTCATTGTGCAATGCTGATAATGCATGTTCGAGGCAGGCAGAAGTTTTAAATCAATATGCACCACCTAATTTTTTTTTCCAGTTTCTTTGTCAATATTACTGATAATATTATTTAGAAATTTCATATGAGTATCTAGCAGTATTTCCTAAATAGGCATTCTGAAATGCATTAAACAAAAACACTTTTATGTAATTGATCGTTGTAAGTTACTATGAATGTATTATCGTTTACTATATGTTATAACGTAGATTTACTATGGCCCATGGTATCAAACAATAAAAACATGGTAAAATGTAGTATAATATGATTTACTATAATTTACTATGGTTTTATTTTGGCTTACTATGTGTATTTGGAATTTATATGGTATACCATAGTATATGAATAGTAAACTGTACAGTACTATGGTTTACTCTGGTTTTGTTATGGTTTACCATGCTTACTATGAATTTACCACAGTGTATCATGGCAAACGTATGGTAAAATGTAGTATATTATGGTTTACTATAACTTACTGTGGTTTTACTACAGTTTATCATGGTTTACTATGTCTTCGTATGGATTTACTGTGGTGAAAGCATAATAAAATGTAATATACTATAATTTACTATAATAAACTGTAGTACATTTTTAGCAGGGTAACTATGACACCAAATGTAATATTGATAACTGCTACATCTGCTAACAGAGTATGGCAACCGAAACCTACAAATGTATGATAATTATATATATGCCTTCATCATCATTAACATGGCTAATGGCATTAATTAATAGCTCCGTAATATACTAGATATTCATTCAATAATAATACCACCACTATTCTCATTATTAAAACGGTATTTCAGTTCTTAACTATACAATCTGTAAATAATAAATTGGAACTAATGTATTTCTTTATCTCTTTTTATATCATATTTTAATTATTATATTCTTGCTATTACAGTGTATAGTGTATTTCTCTGTCATATTTCTTTTTTCTGTAATCATAATATGAACATTTTATTTGTTATTTGTTAACGAAGTGTGAAACTTCATATTTGTTTATATAAGTACACAGTATTCAGTAAGAACCAGTATAATGACTACTGCACCATATAATAATTATGTGCTCACACTCATAGGGAGGCTTGTACAATAGCGATCTCTCAGGTCTTAGTGCAGGGCCAGCCTCCCTGGATCATCATAACTATGTAAAACATGTACAAACTGTTATTCCACGCTGCATGTATATGTGTGATGATACAAACAAATAAATTCAACGTTCACTGTTCAACTCAATCAAATATGGGCGGGAGACTTCAGATGAGGTTCAAATTGGTCGCTGCATGGTAATTAATTGTTAGAACCACCATGTATTTATACCTAATGCATTATATTATTAAACATCATAATATATTGATATGTTACATTTATACATAAAAAAATCCCTAGTAATCATTGTTCAGGGATTTAATCTCTAAATCTATTCTATTGCGTACGTGTACTAAATAATATTTCAATAAATTAATATTATGTACAATCGGTATAATTCAACAAACTTGACAATTTAGAATTTCACAGTATTCTTTATTATTTATTAGTATGATCTTATAATACTGGCATAATATATTTCGGCATCCATGCCACAAATCCATCATGACTGCACGATAAGCTGAAAGCCAGAATCAGCCATGTATGTTTTTTAAAATGAGAACTATACACAGTATGTAACAGCACAAGGTGAAGCCATTTGTATATGTAGTAAATCATTATTATAATAACGCTATCTTTTCAGGCAAACATTAAAATAAACTTCACCTTGAGAATGGACTGGAGTGGAAGACGGAACTTTGTGAAGTTGCGGCATTATATTCTCTCAGCCCTGTGGAAACCTCGATTGCACTGTGTGGTGCCACTGGGAGTTGGGGCGGCAATCATCTTCACCCTGTGGACTTTGTATGGCTCCCATGAGCCTTTCACATCAGCAGTGGGGTGCAAAAGCAAAATTGCACAGGTTGGTATGACCATATGAAGTGTGTCGTCTGGTAAAAATAAAGGTATGCTTTGTTGTTATGCCCAGTCCTTAGGACTTCTCAAAACGTTGGCAGACCTGTGTTGGCAGACCAGACCATCATCTCAACTTATTCAGCCTGAAGAGCTAATTAAATTAAATGAAGCATTGTAGAGTGAATTAAATTGCACAAGCTTTGAGATGACAGCAATTAAGAGTATTCAAAATCATGTTCTCTTGATTGAGAGTCTGATGTTCTACCAACTTTGCTACTGCTCCCCATGGGTTGTTGATATCATGGACACTAGTGTTGGCATAAAATATTAGCATTGTCACCTATCATTTTTTTCCATTGATGTCATTCAACATTAAATCAATCTCTAGGCAGATTTTATTATAACTTAATAATTTTTAACAAGATTGAAAAAGTTGCCATCCATAGCAGGAACGCCAGATAACAGGAGGGCAAGAAAGCCCTTGGCATATCGAGAGTCCAATTTTTATATCTAAGCTCAGTTTCTGAAACCCAAGACACACATCATCTATTGGCAAGTAGTGTGTACAAATTAATACAACATCAGTTTTCATTTACCAGATTGTGTTGCCACATGAGAAAGAACGGCGTGAATACTTGATGGCAGTGGGAAAAGACATGCAAAACATTGAGGATGACTACTACAGGTAAACCTGGCTGGATACATAGTTAAATATACTGCATTTTAATTTAACCAAAATTATTGAAGCAGTACTATTTAGAGTTATTTACTTACATGTATTTGACATGCAGTGCTTCTTGATCTAAGCCATGTAAAGCACTATGAACGTTATGGATGTGGTGCAATATAAAATAAAGCTGTAAGCTGTAAAGTGTTCTCTGTTCAGATCATATTATACTTCATTATATATACGTGTCAGTTATGGTGGAACTATAAAACAGAATCAATTAGAAAACTGTGTGTAGCAGACAATAATGTCTTTAGATTGTTGTGTAGTGCACCTAGAGATTGTAATGCTAGTTATATGTTTGTATCACGAGGATTACCCACGTGCAAAATGTTGATCAGAAAAAATGTGTAAAATTTTATGACGTGTGTAGCTAAATCAGGCAATGCAATATTACAGAGTATTATGAACACTGATACATTATACACATCACCTCTGTGTCATCACTGGCGAAAGTTGCTATATATTTACAGTTATTAGTTATAGTCTAGTCTATATTTTATAGGGATGTAATATTCCGGAATAAAGTTATTGAATTGAATAACACTATTATTATTTAAGATGCCTGTTCCCCTACAGTTAAATAATTGTGTGGTGTACCACTCAACGGTGCCACTGTAATGACAATAATTGATGCCCGTCATTTGTTGCTCCAAGGGTGGGTGTAAGCTAGTTTATACAATATGTGACATGTCACACATGCAAAGTGGATAATCAGTTGCAAAATTGTGAAATGCAATTTTGTATCTTTTGCACTCTAAACAATGTGAGCTTTAAAGCAAGACTTCATTTGTTGAAATAGCTTCAGCAGTTTTTTATTTATTACAAAACATGAAGCAAACTTTAAAATAACAACATTTTGAGAAACAGTGTGTGTCGTATTATGATCTATGTGTTCGTAAATGCACGTTTTATTATTTTTGGATTGTGTGCTGAGGAAAATAAACCGGACATTGAAATATGAGATTTTAACATTGTATGCATTTCTACCAAAATCACAGAATTTATGGGACATGACACAGACCTTTATTTTGGGCTCACTTGCAGAACAGGCCTGTGTGACTTACTACCTCGTTCGCTGCGGCTGTTCACTTATTGTGTCAACACTGGCAACGTTCTTTTCTGTTGGCCAGTTTCGTGGAGAGGGTGACCTTCATGTGCTCTCACCAGGTGACCGTGGGCCCAGAGGGTGACGGGGGGTGGGACGTCTGTGTTGACAGCAAGTTTGACATCACCTCTCCTTGTCTCGTCTACTCTTTTGGGTATGTGACTGCTTTAAAAACATTTTTGTATTTCTGCTTTAAAAATATTTTTTTATATGTGACTGCTTTAAAAATCTGTTTGATGTGTGCAGTACAGTGAATTTCTGATATGATTTAACGGGAGGCTGTCAGTTCATTTTTAATAGGAAAATCGTGTTATAATATACTGCAAAAAAATATATCTGTTATAACATACCGACTGTCAATCTGTCATGATGTTTTAATGAACCATTTGTTCTTGTTGAAATTTAACTGTTTCGCTAAGAAACTCTTTGTTTACATGGCAGCACGTTACTTTCAATGATATGGCCTAAGGTCCCATTACTAATTAGGCGATTATATATAATTCATCATCACACCCCCGTTGTGTCACAACATTTCTCGGAATTATCTGAATTCAATATTCATGGATTTGACTGACCACTCAGCGTTTTTATAAATATTGAACTTTTGAACGTAAAAGATGTTTCTGCTTCTTTGAAACAAATTTTGGGGCAGTATAAATACATTAGAGTACATAATAGTATATAAGTACATTAGAGTACATAATAGTATATAAGTACATTAGAGTATATAATAGTATATATTGCATAACATGATTTTTCACTCTCTCTTTAATGAGATTACAAATACATTTTTTTAAAGTTTGTTAATGTTGTCGCATCCCATTTAATTTGACATTTATTTCACATGATGGGAAGAACATATTATAATTATATGGTATAATGTTTTATATCTTTCTTGGTTTATCTACATATTTTAGGTAGACTTTGGGTGGTTTTAGAAGTTGAGTGCAATGTAAGTTATTTTAAGGGATATTTTATCAAGAAGAATTGCAAAGAAAACTGTAATTTTATTACTTTGTCAGGAATCCCAGAAATGCCTATAAATATAACTTTTGGCAGAAACTCCCTTGACTTCCCATCTTCCCATCTTCAGTACTTGACGGTGTCTTGTTCATTGTGCTACCATGAGGTATTTGGAATGGAACTTTCTTGTAAATTTCCATTGGTGAATTCGGCACCAATAAATGTATATACCAGGTAATCCATCAGCCCTACGTTTTATTATGTAGCTACTTTTTGGAATACTGGCATCAAGGTAGCCATTTGCAGCCATAGAAGATAAGTCTACCCCTGGTAGTATGTATTACGTTGTATGCAATACAATTTGGTAATTTGCGCTTTGTAGAATTGGAAATGATTTTCGATTTGAAAAGGAAATGGAAGAAAAGTTTAAATGCGATGTGTTTGCGTTTGATCCAAGGTAAGTGATTGCTTAGTTTCTTGCTGTGTAGAAGTCAGTCAAATTCTTTATTCCCACAATTTTATATTTATCCATAAATGTATATTTGTGCAGTCCAGATTTTACCAATGACAACAAATATTTAAGAAATTGTTTTTGACAAGACAAGATTTCATATTTATGTATATTTACTTTTAAATTCAGAAATGAAATGTAAAACTTATGGATCCTTCTAAATTCATTGCCATTTTGATTTGGCCATGACATGAACTGTAGATACCTACTTTACTATTCTAATGTCCTTTTTCAGACTATTATATTTTTATGTTATTATGGGGGAACATGTGTGTTTCTAGTATGAATGTGCCATCTCACCAGTACTCTACATATGGCCACTTCTACGATATCGGGCTGGACAACGTGGATCGGGTGACCATTGACGGGGGATGGAAGATGCAGCGTCTGAAGACAATCATGAAAGAACTTGGACATGAAGGAGTAAGTTGACACCTGAGAAATTGTACCATGTGGATGTGCATGTGTGTGTGTGTGGGGGTGTGTGTGTGTGGGTGTGTGTGTGTGTGTGTGTGTGGTGGGTGTGTTTGTGTGAGTGTGTGTGTATGTGTGGGTGTGTGTGTGAGAGTGTGTGTGTGTGAGAGTGGATGGGTGTGTGGGTGTATGTGTGTGGGTGTGTGTGTGTGTGTGTGGGTGTGTGTGTGTATGTGTGTGGGTGTGTGTATGTGTGTGGGGGGTGGGGGTATTTGTGTGGGTGTGTGTGTAGGTGTGTGTGTGTATGTATGTGTATGTTCACCTGTGTTTCTGTATATGTGTTTGCACATGTGTTAATGTGTGTTTGTGTGTGTGTGTGTGTGTGTGTGCACCTGTGTGTGCACCTGTGTGTGTGTGTGTGCACCTGTGTGTGTGTGCACCTGTGTGTGTGTGCACCTGTGTGTGTGTGTGTGCACCTGTGTGTGTATGTGCACCTGTGTTTCTGTATATGCGTTTGCACATGTGTTAGTGTGTGTTTGTGTGTGTGTGTGAGTGTGTGTCTGTGTGTGTGTGCACCTGTGTGTGTGTGCACCTGTGTGTGTGTGCACCTGTGTGTGTGTGCACCTGTGTGTGTGTGCACCTGTGTGTGTGTGCACCTGTGTGTGTGCGCACCTGTGTGTGTGTGCACCTGTGTGTGTGTGTGTGCACCTGTGTGTGTATGTGCACCTGTGTTTCTGTATATGCGTTTGCATATGTGGTTCTCTGTGTGTATGTGTTTGTGTGTGTGTGGGTGTGTGCATTTGTGTGAGCATGTGTATGCGAGTGTTTGTGTGTGCAAGTGTGTATGTGTGTGAACGCGCAAGCGTGCATGCATGCTTATGCGAAAACATCCGCTCTATTATCCATTTTATTACCTTAAACTATATACATTGTGAGATAACGAGTCTTCTTCTTTTACATAATACATCCCTCATCTACTTCACCCTCTCTGGGTTAATCAGAAGATTGCAACATGTACATTTCAGAACTTTGAGTGATCTGCTGAAGATGATCACTGACCATGAGGAATGTCAATTTCAGAAAACCATTGATTACCTGAAAATGGACATTGAGTTCTCAGAGTGGCCAGCGCTCTATGACATCTTAAAGAGTGGCGTCATACGTCAGATCCGCCAGCTAGCCATGGAGGTTCACACCCCAGAGATGGACAAGCCCTGGCGGCCGGACAGTGCATGTACTTGGTGCAGGTGGGACACACTAAGCTTCACACTGAGGATTTTAATCGACTTACACAATGCTGGCATGAGTCTGTACTACAGTCGCACGAACTACCGCATAGAGTTCATATCGGCATTGACTAGACGGCACAGATACTGTTGCCACAATCTACATTTTGTTAACACAAAGTTTGACAGAGATGTTTGAGACAAATGATTTGGTGCTCTATATAGATAGCATTTGGAAAATTTGCAGTTTTATTTGTAATCAGTTTGTATGTGCGTTTTATTACCTTATTTGGAAGCTGTAGCTATGTGAAGATTATTACGTACATACATGCTATTGTTGTATTTTTTTATATCTCTACAGGCATATTAATTTGTACAATTAAGGTATTCAGGGACAATATTAGTTCTTTGCCTATTGTCAAAAAATCATCACATGTATATAAGTCTATGCTCACTCACAAAATAGTATGAAAATCTAGACATATCAACTTAAAATCACACCACATTTTATACCAATTAATGTGTTTAAATGTTGGACATTTGCATTTTGACTGGTGATTAGAAATGTTTGTACTGCGACTTACATTGGCCATACCTTAGTGATATTCTCATATACAGTAGAAGAAGGAGCTAGCTAATAGACCCTATGTCATATAACAGCCAGGTTATAGGAAAAATATGTTCTTAAAATTCATCCAAATAAATGCAACTGTCTGTATCATAAAACAGTTCGTTCTCTGTTTATATGTGCATCTCCGTCAGTTTTGCATGTATCGGGCTGAAATTTTGCATGTGATTTACCGGGCCCTTTGAGATGGTTCGTAGATTTAGACATTTTCTAAATTCGTCCGGAGGGGTGGAGAACTTGGGGGGCTCAATATTTCAAAAGGCTGTACGTGGAGTTCCAGCCGCGGAATTTAATGTTTTTCTATAATATTTGATCATTGCGAAGATAATTATGCCATTGATAAATATGTTGCTGGATGTATTAAGACATTTTGAATAGTTTTTAAGATATTGACATTTGAAAATCCACTGCGCTTAACATGCACCAGGTCTACCTGTCGCTGGTCACGTCCGCACGCCTACAAGTAGTGCCCTCTTTCACATTTTATATATTTTCTACAGATGGAACTGTGTCATTTTGTCATTTAGCATCAAAATTATTGCCCATCAAGTTAGTGCATTATAAAAAGTGAGTGTCAAAAGTTATATTGGATAACTAGGAATACGACACATATCTATATCATAAAACAGTTCGTTCTCTGTTTGTTTGTGTACCCACATCTCCGTATAGTTTCGCATATATCAACCCAGCATCCGCTGTTGCCGGTTGCGTCAGTTAGAAGGGTGAGCAATTGAGATTTCTGGCAAAAGGTTGTCCTAACAACTAGGCCAGTGACCAGTTACCATTTATTAATTCGGGTAGGCTGGAAACATTTGGGATGGGTTTGGGGTATCTAGTACATGTATGACTGCCTTTTATTCCCGCTCAGCTAGTCAATCAATATCAATCAATCTTTATTTCAGAAAAAAAACGTACATGTAATATGCATTATGTCCATAGTAAAAAAGTAAAAATAAAAAGTATATAGTGTATATATTGCACTAATGTAGTGTTTGTTGTTCTAGCTATAGTCCCAAACTATCTTTGTATTTTAATTACAACTTAATATAAATTATTCCATATAATTTTATATCTCCATATAATTATTGTTCGTACTGCTCCCACTGTTCTGATTAGCTAAGCCAGGCTCTAGATATAGCCATATAAAAAGTATATAATAAAATAATTATGTCTCCTGTTAGCCGTCCTCAATTATACTCGCTTATTAGCTACTAGGTGGCTCTACCAATTTGTGAACCGATGCTTTTTTAACAGCGGAGACAATTTTTCTGCTCTAATTTTCCAGTCAGTCAGCGTAGTTACCTTACCTGGTTGGCCTAGCTGACGTAATAGGTACTTTTTTGCAAATATACATGAAATCCTGATCTAAACTGCTGTTGCGTCACCGGTAACATAGTCGCAAGGTGGCGCCACTCTATCTGGCGTTCCGTTGTAGTAAACATCAAAGATGGCTTCTAGCGGACAAGACGATCAAACGACTGCAGTCAGAGTTAACGGGTTTAATGATGTTCCTAAGCCATTTCTCATTGGTGTTAGCGGTGGCACTGCATCCGGAAAGGTTTGTGAATGTGTTTAGTCATTAGTAGCCACACAGGTAGTTAACATTTTAAACCAGCACTATGAATTAAATGTGAAGGTTACGTCTTGCGATGCATCTGATCTGTGTCCTGACATCTCATCTGTTTATCATTAATTTATGATTATCAGTAGCACGAGGACACCAACCCCTCCGTAAAAATTACGTCCATGTGATTATTCTTTTATTTTGTAAAATCACTTGGGTACCATTTACATGTGTCACATCAAGATTCTAGTTTTTATTTGTAAATGTATTTTTTAAGAGTTTTGGTCTGCTGTCGAACACAGGCCCAAACGTGGCAAACGAGGCGCCGGCGAATGCATTAATTTTCATTTGACGTCTCAATAAATTTGTCGTCTGCTAAAACGGATTGTTTGCGCATGTATATACTTTACTACAAGAGTGTGAGTCAGGCTAGACTAAGTATAACTAACTAATACTTAGACTTAGAGAACTTAAAAGGAGAATAAGAAATGCAGAATATGCAATATTTAAATTAATAATTATTTATTTAAAAACCTAATGTAGTAATGGGTGTCATGTCTTGTACGTCACTTTGAATCTTCTTTTGTCTTTACTTGAGTCTTGAGGGATATCAATGACAAAGTTGAACTGTTGTGAGTCGACTGTCAAGACTCAAGTGGATCTACAAAATCGTGGACCCTTTTCAAAGCCAAATACCTGTTTTAAAACAGGAAACAATAATTTTGGGCCTATGGCTAAACAACTAAAATAGTTAATAAAAGTAAATTAACCAATTACACCTATATAATCAACAGTTCCACACAGGCTAGTGGTTTACGCAGAATCATTCTGAGTTAAATGTCACTTTGAGAATACATTCTGAATGTATTATCAACGTGCATGTTAACTTATAGTCTGATAAAATCTTATAAGTTTCTGATGGCTGACATATTGGGACACTATCCTCCCCCTAATACATAACCAACAAGAGCCAAGTTTTTGTTGTGTGGGTGTAGTGTGTGTATGCATGTCCAAGTATTTGTATGTATGCCAGGGCTGATATTCTGTAGATGGTGGTTCATTTTGTACAAAGGTGGTTCATAATTTTTAGGTTTTCACATTTTGCTCAGGGCCTCAGTGGTATGTGATCTTGGTAGGTTCAACATAATATTCTTTTGGATGCCATCATAGTTATAAAGATGCCATAAATCTGGACATCTGTGCAGGTATATTTTATTTTAAAATATTTGCTGTTTATAGCTTCTATAAGTTGGCTATAGTTAAATTTATTTGAACCAAAGAGCGGTCATATCTTACTGAGGAATCAGGAATGGGCTCAGTTTTAAATGTGCACACTGGATTTTCGGAGTGGGCTGGATTTAAGCGACATCTTTTGGATAGGTAAATTTTCAGTGTTCAGAATTATGCCAGTTAAAAAAGTGGGGGATAAGATTATAGTGCACATGTATGTAACCATATCGCCGGCCAATGTTTTGATGGGCCAAAATGTGATCCTAGGTGAATCTATGCATCCGTGTGATATCTGTGTGTTGTTCTTGCAGTCAACAGTCTGCAGCAAGATTATGGCTGACTTGGGACAGAATGACATAGACCAGAAACAGAAGCAAGTGGTGATTATCAGCCAGGAGAGCTTCTATTACCCTCTCAGCAGTGATGACGAATCCCGCGCCAGCAGAGGACAGTACAACTTTGATCATCCTAGTAGGTTCACCGCAATTTAGTCCCATTCACACAGATAAAATATTACAGTAAATGTAAAGTAAAGGTCTTATATAGCGCATAACCAGTCCTCAGGACTGCTCAAAGCGCTTTACATTTTACTCCCTAGCAGACCTGTTGAATCGAACACCATCTCTGGGAAGCATTCAGCCACGCTGCAATTAATGCGCGAAGACTATTCGTACACAAATATCCACCACTATAGCCAGGTACTCCTTCATACAGCGAACCTTCATACAGTGAACTGAACCAATGTAGAGTAAACAAACTTGCCCAAGGTTCGACACCGCCTCACAGGATTCGAACCCGCGTTCTCTCAGTCGAGAGTCCGGAGCTCTTAGCGCTGCGCTACTGCGCTCCACCAATGTAAAATGTAAGATGTGTCACACACACAGACACGCACACACCCACACACACCACACACGTACACACAACAATCAAACTCACTCAGTTGTGTGCTCGCTCGCTCGCACGCAGTGCGCGAGGAAAGGTTGACATGGAGAGCATAGAAAACAGAATGGTGGTAGAACTAGAGGGAAAAGACCAAAATTAAGACAAAGAGACACTGTCAAGAGAATTCTCGAAAGGGAAGGGATGAACAGTCGGAGCTGGGAGACAACTGATGGTCCCGCAATGTCACAGTTTGATTATGTTGAAATCAGAATTATGCACAAGGCTTTGCCTTTGCCAACAATGTTGATAACAGTTACATCTGCGAATTAGATTACTATTGCTGCATGGAATCTCATAAACAAAAACACATTTCCACATATAGGTGTCACTTTTAACCATTTCAGTGCTGGGTTTCTGGCCACTCAGTTACCACTGAATACTGAGTTTCTTTTGAGCTTTCAGTGAAACAGGATAATACTTTTTTAACTTCACTTTTTACACAGAAGGGTGCATTTAGAAAAAGGAACGCTGTTTATATTAGTAAACTAGGTTTATCAAAGAATACTGTAAGTACACAAATTGTAAGATTGGTTGCCATTGAAACCAGGAAATTCAAGATGGTGGAACACACATACCCGGTATGTGTTTTAGCGTGTTTCTCATAGAAATATACATTTTTTAGTAGGAACACCACATACATTATGAGACCAAGACCATCAAGGAATATTATGGACATGTCCATTATCACAACAGTTGACACAGAAACCAGTAAACCCGAGATCAACTGTTTTGCTGTGATGAAACTTGAACTGACATGACTGACCTACAACTGTGCCACAATTTTGAAAATTCAGTGTTGACTAATTGTACTAATATTTTATAATATATAATATTCTGTAATTTGTTACAGTTACTATACAAATAATTATTGAATAGTAAACGTGACATTTTCCTAAGTAACAGGTCATATGATGGATGGGTCAATTGCAGAAAATTGGGACAGGTGGAGAAATATCATCATTGTAACTGTAAGGGTGGAACTGACAGAGTGACGTTACTCCCACCCAAAAAGAGACGAACAACGAAGACTAAGAAGTTACAACTGGTAAGTAGTATAATTTACTATGTATTGTCATAACGATGGTTGCTTGTATCATTAAGTCCTATTCATTGGCTTGTTTCAGGTGCAGTGGATGATGAACTGATCCTACACACTCTGTCCGATCTGAAGCAAGGCAAGGCTGTGAAGATCCCCGAATATGACTTTGTCACTCACAGCAGGTTTGCGTGAAGATAATTATTATGACATGATCTGAAAATGACAGGATCCTGACCTGCAGATGGCAGGATGCAATATCCTGTGTTATAAAATGTGGCTCTCTGCAAAATATATTTAAGATTAATAAAATCACTTAGATAAAGGGCTGAATTGTGTCACATGTTTGTGGGAACTTCATTGTGTTAGATCCATTGTGATGAGTTAAATAGATTATTATTTCGTGCTGTAATCTACTACCAGACCAATATTTCATAGTTTTAAATATACCTTAAAATTGAAAGAAATAGCCAGTTTCCTTTTCATCATACACTCCCCTCATGACTGCAACACACCATTATGTCTTGAAAAGAGTATATCTACCCCATTTTGTCTACAAAATTACTTGGTTCCCATCTAGAGACCCATTGACCTGTCTTGTGGATGGTCTGAGTTCGTTTTGGATGTGTGGAAATTTTATCTGAGTGGTTAAAAGATATATGTCCATTATGGTTTAAAATTGTGTGTCACATTGGTGTTTGCATGCTTTATTGCATACATATGTATTTATGTATATATATATATGTGTATATATATATGCTCGTTTGACTAGATTGTATGTGTGCGAACACCGACGCACGTGTCTACCAGAACATTTTTGGACTGGTAAAAAAGTGATCCTGCATAAAGGCCTGTTGGTATCTCGGCAAAATCTGTGAGTTAAGATGGAGTTGTGTTGTAGGAAGCCAGATGCTTGGCGGACAGTCTACCCGGCGGACGTGATCCTCTTCGAGGGAATCCTCGTCTTCTATTTCAAAGACATCCGAGAGTTGTTTGACATGAAGCTGTTTGTTGACACCGACGCTGATACGAGACTGTCAAGGCGAGGTGGGCTATCTTTTTAATGTTTTGAAGTACTTGTACTAATGTACTTGTGTAGTTATGTCCATCTAACACCTCACTTGAAAAAGCCATGATCTCGTGTGAGAAGCGCTTGCTTGTGTTTATGTATACATTAGTCACCCAATAGTGGAATCAACAAAGAAAGAACATGTTTTGTTCAAATAAACTCCTCCGTCATGTTGATTAAAATATATGTGATGAAATGAACATTTCGATGATTAAGTTGAACAAACATAAACCACCTTTGCATGCTCGTCGGACATCATCATCATCATCGTTTTATTGCATGTAACATGACTAATGGTGCAAGCGTGTTTTGGCGGTAACAAAATTTTGACGTTTTAAACTTGTAAGTACTCCATGCAATAACACAATTTTCTTAGTACACAACTATAAATTTTCTAATCATAATCAACGTTTCATCCGTGCCAATGCAGCATTGAGCAGGAACTGTTCTTCTCTGCTCGCCAGATGGTGTGGCGAGCAAGCTGTCCCACATGTGACTCGGTCGGTATCCCCGAAAGTTTCTAGTTGTGTACTAAGAAAATTGTGTTGTTTAATTTCTTCCAACTTGATGAAAATTTTCACGAACTTTTTAAACAGTTTGTTTGCACATATTTGATTAAATATATGAAATATAATTTGATAAAATATGGTAGAAATTTAGACGTATGAATGTCTTGTGGAAGAGTTTGTCCAGGTTTAAAAAAAAAAATTGTATTGCATACAACAAAATTGGGAACCACCAGTATATTTGGAATTGTACTTGATCAAATGATTCAAACCCTGGTTGCAGTGGTGCGAGACATCGAGGAGCGGGGTCGCGACCTTGACCAGATACTTCACCAGTACACGTCACTGGTCAAACCAGCATTTGAAGAGTTCTGTCTTCCGGTCAGTATAGCGTCCATCTCAGCACATGGTCATCACACAGTTCATTTCTTTCTAACCGATGTAGTCTGTGGATTAGGGAAATGTTTTAAAATACCATCTTGAGTAGTTAATAGTCTAAATGTATTACCTCTTTTGTGTCCAGTGGACGGTGTGAATGCAGTGCATTGTGGGATTGTAGGTTGATAGGAAGTTTTTAGATTGTACATGCAATCTATGGGGCACAGTATTTTTGTTTGTCTTGTCGAAGGTAGATCTGAAGTGATTTTTCTTCTGTGATGCCGGACAATTGTTTCCACACTTTTGTAGACAGTATATTAAAATGCATACCCATATATGGCTGATGTAATGTAATGTTTCAATGGACAGTTAATCACCTAACACATCTGTTTGTTTGTGTTCAACATTGTTGTGAATACGTCATTCTTCTGAACTAGGTAATTTAAAGTATAAAATTACTTGTCATATACGTAATGTTATGCACGAGAGGGGCCACATGTTATTTCAGGTACTCTCTATTCAACACCACGACTGTGTTCTAGTAAATGTAATCTGTCTAATGTTTGGTGGTTGCTCAGCACTTGTTCTGACATGAATGTGAACATGAATTTCTTTCTTTCCAGACTAAGAAATATGCTGATGTGATCATTCCCCGCGGTGCTGACAATACAGGTATGTCATGCTACCACTTTGATTACTGGTTTATGAGTTAGACATAAGTTACCTTAGTATTAAAGTAACATTATTGTGTAGTGTGGTGTGAAAAGCACAGGTCTGTGTGATGCATCTCGTGCTGTAGTGTAGTGGGTAGTTTGTAGTGCATGCGCTTCATGCTATGTGCTTTCAGCTACAGCCACCAGCTAATTCCCTTATTTGGGAGTGAAAAGGGAGCCGAGTGCGTCAGTCTCCCCTGCTGGTACGTAGACAAGACCCCAGCACAACCGCCTTGTGGTACACTACAGATACTGGGTACCTTGCTAATGTGCTGGGGATCTGGGAGCAGGTTGGTGCTCTTAAGTGCAGTGTGCTGGGCCCACCTATGTGTGGAGTGTGGACACATCTCGACGCTCACTAATCCAGCTTCCAGCTATGGACAAATAGCAATGGGTAGACCACGCTCCTAAGCCTTGGTTGGCGAGTGGTCTAGGAGAAGGATACTCTGAAGTTACACCGTGGTAACAGGAGTGGCGCCGACACCAGCTAGAGCTAAAGAAAAACATGGCTACAACGTTCGACACCAGGGTAAAAGTCCCTGCCGACTTGTCTTCTGGTATGACCACTGATTTTCGAAGAGGGTCACACGACACCTTACGACTAAAGCCACAAGGACGTTGTAAGTTTAACAACAGTGGATGTAAAGGGGAGAAACTAGTAAAATGAAAAAACCCATAAAAACATCAACCTTGAACGTTAGAACCATACGATCACCCAGGCTCAGAGAAGAACTAGTGAAGAACATGAAGAAACAGGGAATTGAAGTAATTGGTGTTCAAGAGCACCGTATAGTACTTGATGAACCAGTATGATCCGAGCAGATCCAAGGTAAAACTTTGATCACTACCACAGCCTGGAGAAATGCGACTACCAGAGCAGCAGAGGGAGGAGTAGGCAGTCTGCTCAACACAAGGGGCACGGGAGCCCTAGAGAACATTACAACACACAGCAGAGGGAGGAGTAGGCAGTCTGCTCAACACAAGGGGCACGGGAGCCCTAGAGAACATTACAACACACAGCAGAGGGAGGAGTAGGCAGTCTGCTCAACACAAGGGGCACGGGAGCCCTAGAGAACATTACAACACACAGCAAAGGGAGGAGTAGGCATTCTGCTCAACACAAGGGGCACGGGAGCCCTAGAGAACATTACAACACACAGCAGAGGGAGGAGTAGGCAGTCTGCTCAACACAAGGGGCACGGGAGCCCTAGAGAACACAACACACAGCAGAGGGAGGAGTAGGCAGTCTGCTCAACACAAGGGGCACGGGAGCCCTAGAGAACATTACAACACACAGCAGAGGGAGGAGTAGGCAGTCTGCTCAACACAAGGGGCATGGGAGCCCTAGAGAACATTACAACACACAGCAGAGGGAGGGAGTAGGCAGTCTGCTCAACACACACGCCCTAGAGAACATTACAACACACAGCAGAGGGAGGAGTAGGCATTCTGCTCAACACAAGGAGCACGGGAGCCCTAGAGAACATTACAACAACAGCAGAGGGAGGAGTAGGCATTCTGATCAACACAAGGGGCATGGGAGCCCTAGAGAACACTACAACAACAGCAGAGGGAGGAGTAGGCATTCTGCTCATCACAAGGGGCACGGGAGCCCTAGAGAACATTACAACAACAGCAGAGGGAGGAGTAGGCATTCTGCTCAACACAAGGGGCATGGGAGCCCTAGAGAACACCACAACAACAGCAGAGGGAGAAGTAGGCATTCTGCTCAACACAAGGGGCAGGGGAGCCCTAGAGAACATTACAACAACAGCAGAGGGAGGAGTAGGCATTCTGCTCAACACAAGGGGCATGGGAGCCCTAGAGAACATTACAACAACAGCAGAGGGAGGAGTAGGCATTCTGTTCAACACAAGGGGCATGGCAGCCCAAGAGAACACTACAACAACAGCAGAGGGAGGAGTAGGCATTCTGCTCATCACAAGGGGCACGGGAGCCCTAGAGAACATTACAACAACAGCAGAGGGAGGAGTAGGCATTCTGCTCAACACAAGGGGCATGGGAGCCCTAGAGAACACCACAACAACAGCAGAGGGAGAAGTAGGCATTCTGCTCAACACAAGGGGCAGGGGAGCCCTAGAGAACATTACAACAACAGCAGAGGGAGGAGTAGGCATTCTGCTCAACACAAGGGGCATGGGAGCCCTAGAGAACATTACAACAACAGCAGAGGGAGGAGTAGGCATTCTGTTCAACACAAGGGGCATGGCAGCCCAAGAGAACACTACAACAACAGCAGAGGGAGGAGTAGGCATTCTGCTCATCACAAGGGGCACGGGAGCCCTAGAGAACATTACAACAACAGCAGAGGGAGGAGTAGGCATTCTGATCAACACAAGGGGCATGGGAGCCCCAGAGAACATTACAACACACAGTAGAGGGAGGAGTAGGCATTCTGATCAACACAAGGGGCATGGGAGCCCTAGAGAACACTACAACAACAGCAGAGGGAGGAGTAGGCATTCTGATCAACACAAGGGGCATGGGAGCCCTAGAGAACACTACAACAACAGCAGAGGGAGGAGTAGGCATTCTGATCAACACAAGGGGCAAGGGAACCCTAGAGAACACTACAACAACAGCAGAGGGAGGAGTAGGCATTCTGATCAACACAGGGGGCATGGGAGCCCTAGAGAACATTTCAACATACAGCAGAGGGAGGAGTAAGCATTCTGCTCAACACAAGGGGCATGGGAGCCCCAGAGAACATTACAACACACAGCAGAGGAAGAATGGGCATTCTGCTCAACTCAAGGGGCATGGGAGCCTAGAGAACATTACAACACACAGCAGAGGGAGGAGTAGGCATTCTGCTCAACACAAGGGACATGGAGCCCCAGAGAACATTACAACACACAGCAGAGGGAGGAGTAGGCTTTCTGCTCAACACAAGGGGCATGGGAGCCCTAGAGAACATTACAACACACAGCAGAGGAAGGAGTAGGCATTCTGCTCAACACAAGGGACATGGGAGCCCCAGAGAACATTACAACACACAGCAGAGGGAGGAGTAGGCATTCTGCTCAACACAAGGGACATGGAGCCCCAGAGAACATTACAACACACAGCAGAGGGAGGAGTAGGCATTCTGCTCAACACAAGGGGCATGGGAGCCCTAGAGAACATTACAACACACAGCAGAGGGAGGAGTAGGCATTCTGCTCAACACAAGGGACATGGGAGCCCCAGAGAACATTACAACACACAGCAGAGGGAGGAGTAGGCATTCTGCTCAACACAAGGGACATGGAGCCCAAGAGAACATTACAACACACAGCAGAGGGAGGAGTGGGCATTCTGCTCAACAGAAGTGGGATGGGAGCCCTAGAGAACATTGCAACACACAGTAAACGAATGCTGATTGCCAACTTCAGCGGCAATCCTGCTACAACAGTTATCGTCACATATTGTCCAACCAACTCTGCTGAAGTAGATAGCGTAGAGGACCACTACAACGACTTAAGAAAGGTGATCAAATCGGTACCAGTGCACAACATGTTGCTGGTTGTAGGAGACTTGAAAGCACGACTTGGACCGGGGATGCCAAATTTACCCATACAGACCTAACAATACAAACCGTAATGGGGAATTCCTTATCGATCTTATCACTGAAAAAAATCTTGAGGTCACAAACATGGAAAGCGCAGGACGTTTATGGACCAACATAGAGGAAAACGACAGCTTGATTATATCCTGGTCAACAAAAAATGAAGAAATAGCGTGATGAACTGTGAACCGTACAGTACCTTTGCAAGTGTCGGATCTGATCATCGCATTGTTACAGCTACAATATGACTCAGTCTATGTAAGAAAAAGTCGCCACCAAGGAAAGTGAAGTATGACTGGAGCGCATTAAAGCAAGGACTGTGACTTCCAAAAACAGTACACATGTGAGGTACGGAACATATTTCAGATTCTGCAATTGAAGGATGAAACAGGAACGGAGCGATGTGAACGCTTCATTTCAACAAATAAACCTGTGACAGAGAAAATTATTCATGTCAGTAAGAAACAGAAAAAGAAAATATACACAGATGATCCACGAGTAACATCAGCCAGAGAGAAAGTTGAAGAGGCCTATAGGGTCTACCAGCAAAACACTGTAGCTGACAACAGAGTGATATATGAGCAGGCCAAGAAGAACATGGGGAAAGCCTATGACATTGTGCAGGAGGAAGAACTTTGCAGCAATGTTGCTAAAGTCAAAAGTGCACACATTAATGGAAGACACGGACAGAGCCGGAAGCTTATAAACCAGATAAGTGGTAGAAAGACAGCTTGTAAAGGACAATTAAAGGGCAAAACTGCAAAACAAAGGGTGAAAAACTGGTACGATCACTTCCACGAACTACTAGGCAGTCCACGAGACATAGAAGATGAGGATGAAGAGATCCAACATATAATCATAAATATGAACATCAAGAAAGGACCTTTTAAAAGAGATAAGTATGAGAAGGCCAAGAAATCCCTGAAGATGGAAAGACCTGCGGGGATGATGGTATACCACCCGAAGTGCTAAAATACTGTGATCTGGACAGTATCATACTAGAGTTTTGCAACAAAGCTTTGATTGAAGGGAAAATACCGCTACAGTGGACAGTTCTGAACATTATTCCAATACCTTATACGATTTAAGCATGGCAAGGAATTACAGGGGCATTAGCCTGGGCTCCATTGTGGCAAAGACACTCAACAGGATGATATTGAACAGAATATGCCCTGAAATTGACCACCACTTAAGATATATTCAGAATTGATTCCGGACAGGGAGGACAAAAATTTAACATTCACTGGCAAAACCTTTGACAAATATAGATCTATAAAACGGAATGTGTAAAGTCACTGATGAAATAAGAAGAAGACGACTGAGATTTGTCGGACACTACTACAGACATAAGGATGAAATGGCATCTAAGACCATCTTGTGGCAACCGACACATGGAAGAACCAAGGCAGGAAGACCAGCAGCAAGTTACATCGACTGCTTAAAGGAAGATGTGGGTCAAGAGATGGAGGAGCTGAAAACGGCAATGGCAGACAGAGGGATCTGGAGACGGATGTTTGAAGCCACTAATGTTCAACCCCAATGGCCGACACGAGTGAGTGGGTGGGTGGGTGGGTCGGTGTGTGAGTGAGTGAGTGAGTGAGTGAACATTATTAGTGAACATTTTATGGCCCCCAACACCTTGTTCTGCTGTGCATACTGTACACCCCTCTAAAATTACATTTGATTTGACAAAAGGCACGGCTTATGATGAGCACATCTATAATAATTTTAATATTCTTTGCATGGCTATGTTGATTCGTTCTTTACAAGTAATATATAAATATGTAAAAGAAATACAACTAATGCTATCTGTCTGTTATCAATAGCTCAATGAGCCAACATTAAAATCTTTAATGTAACTTTCCCAGAAACACCCCACCCCCACGTCATGCTTCACCACACCTCACCCAAAGTGTGACATACTTAATGGATGACCTCAGACATGAAACTTACGTTTGCTTCCGACTATATCATTTATCAACCACATCTCTTGACCTTTATCAGTGGAATGACTTCATTCACTCATGATGCTGATCATGTGACCCCCTACAGCAAAGCCAGACTGCTGATCAAGGTCATGAGACTTGGCTGAGTTATTCATTTCTTGTGGGCTAAATTATCTCTAATAATGCAGGCCAAGAAACTAGAAATTTGATACATTCACAAAGTGTACAAGTTCATATCTAGTTTTGTTTTTCAAATCGGTTTTGTAATGTTTTCCAAAGCAATGTTTCATTGCACAGTTAGATGGAAAAATGTGAAAGGGATAATAACGACATCTCCAAGACAATTCCAAAGTTTATAATTACATTTCTGAGTCCACATGAATCAGAATGTTGAAACTGGAGAGAAACCAGTAGATCTAATGAGCTAAGTAGAAGAAAAAACCAAATGTCATGTGAATTGGTATAAGTATTCAGATGGAGATGCCTAGTGACAGACATAATTCTGTATAAACAGATTGCATAATCAATTACTACATAAAAAGGAGGCCTAGTTTTTAATTTATTAATTAATATAATGTTCTTAAAACTATACTAACTCTGTTGCCCACCAAATTGTGTTTAGTAAGCCCATAAAAACAGTCACATTTTGAAAGTATGACCATGGGTACATGTTTACATAATAAACAAAACATCCAACTTCAAAACAAGCTTTATCGGCAATACGGACGAGTCGGGCTGAGTTAACTGCTATACCCTTTGGTGTTCAACCTTCCCACATTCCACACAGCAGACTTTTTTAATTCCGGGTAGACGAACAGACTATGTCCCTTTAAGCTATTAATAGTAGATTAATTAGAAGATGGTCATAGAAAGCAATCAGCCTGGGGGACTACCTTTCCGTTTGAAAGATAATTTTAAGCAGTTTCCAATTTGCAACATGCTACATAAACCTATAGAGTATAAAAAATACCAGCACCATGAATATATTTTAAAATAAAATTGACAAATTTCTCAAAAGTGTTGTTTAGACAGAAACATGCAAAATGTTGGACCTTCGATAAGCCAAATGTTTCCTTGTTCACTTGCAATCTGGGTTTTTGTTCTGGGTGGTATTCTTGTTAAATCATTTTAAATGTTGGACGTTGATTTTGCAGTTGCCATTGGCCTGATCGTACAACACATCCAAGACCTGCTGAAGCCAAACGGCAACCTGTGCGTGAAGAGGTTACGCCACAACTCCGACTCTCTGGTCAGCAGACCTCATTAGCCTCTCTGCGCTGTGCGTGCGTGTGTGCGCGCTTGTGTGCACGCGTGTGTGTTTGGCCCCATGTTAGTTCTGTCCGCTTCCTCTCAATCCCCAGGATGTAACTCTGTGTCGTTCAAAGAATAGCCCCTATCGTTGTTCATTAGTGACATTTCTGGAAAGCAGCATACCTTTTTCAAACAATTGTTTGAATCAAATGATACAGGCTGTATAATCTCAGCCATGAAAAGGCAGACATACTGTTCAATCATTATTGCACAGCAAAATAACTTGTTTCTGTGTTAGATCAGTGGATTGTTCTCAATTGGGAAGGTGTGGTTCACAGCTTAAAAAACGTGGCAACAACACAAATATGTGAAACATAAACCAGATCTGTATTTTTATGGAGCTACCATTCATTCTGACTGATATGGTCAGTACAGTAGTTCAGCAAAGAACTACTCAGCACTTGCTGTAGTGAACAACCTGTTTAGATCACACAAGAGATAACTATTTAATAAAAAATATAACCAACATAGCAACGTGTGTAACAAATTTAATAACAAGTGTGACCCATGTAATAACAAGTATGACCCATGTAATAACAAGTATGACCCATGTAATAACAAGTGTAACAAATTTAGTAACACATGTAACAAATTTAGTAGAAAAAGTGAAAAAATTTAATAATATATAACAGGTATTACAAATAGAATTTTTCTTTGGCAAAGTAGCATGCTTTGTCCCACCTCCAAATCTGTGTGTATTTCCAGTTTGATGCCAAGTTACCCTGTATCTGTGTCACCATGTGTACATGTGTTTGTTTGGTTGATAACCCACTGTAGTGTTTGGGTTGGAGGAGATCTGATAGAATAATGTGTGTTGTCGTGTTCTGTTTAATACAGTTAACTGGCCGTGTGCCTCCTAACACGGTGTGTTTACTAAACAAGGTTTCATTCATAATGCCACAAAAACTGATATATCTGTACTGTTGTGTGTTGACCTAATAATTATGGAATTTATGGTACTTTCTGGTGGTCAGTGTCTATTGTGTATGTAAATCAGGAATTAAGCTTGCTAATGTAAACAAACTGATATTATAGACAAAATCGGGACAGTATAATATAGAGACTACCCGAAATTATCCATGACCGTCAAGAATAACAATTGACATGATTTAAAATAAGTTACTGTATGAATTCCATTTTAATTTCAAGATATTCTTGCAAATTTCAAAGATATGTTTAATACAATCACTTACTAAGGGACTGAATAATCATATTATTTATGGGAACTTTTTAAGTCAATGCATGACATAGATAATTGGTTGTATGTTATGAACAGTAAAAAACTACCAGAATTGTTTACATGTGTAATTAGTTGATGTATTCAAATGACAGCCATCGAGTGATATAGATTAGTATACTTACCATGATACGCATTATTTTAACAAACAGAACTCTTGAAAACTTGTCTCTTTGTGGCTCTGGAAAATTACTAAAGCATAAAATCCATATATTTCCTTCACACACAGAGTCATAGAATTTGTTGTACTATGGCCTATTTGTCATCAAGGGATTAAAAATACACTATTTCGGGTAGCCTCTGGTCACATGGCTAGCAGTATTACTATTAGGGAAAACGTTTGAGGTTGAGCTAGTGGTTTGAGCACAGTCCTGTTGGTTTGCTGTTTGTGTATTTACACCTTTATTTTTAAATTTCAGCAATATTTTATGATGTTTTTCATGTTCCATGCAACATGAAGGTCAAACAGGGTCTTTTATTATGGAGTCAAGAGCCATATAGTAACTAGAAAACATGTTCCTTTTGATATTTGATGTGACTGTTTCTCTGCTAATGCCTTAGGTTGTTGCGGATGGCATCAGTCAATCATTTATTGTAGTTGTTTTTCACAGAATTGGTCTGTTACTCAGTGCAACAAATCAGAAATATAACATCTTAATTCTGTGTACACACAAACAACTGAGCTGATTGTTTGCTATATTAAACTAGCCTGCTACTTTGCTATAAAATATGTTCTTTACTGCTGATAACACCGTAATTGCATAACATTTGAAATTAACATTAGTATAGTATTCTGATTTAATACTGTTTCATGGTCATCGTAACAATATTGTATGCTAGATTAGTAGCATAGTTTTACTTTGGATAATCTTATCATAATACGCATGTCACATGGTACAAATATTTCATTCTTTTTGCAACTCTGCATGGCACAGCAGTTATCATTAGCGATGTTATATTTGTTGATAGAAATGTATTTTGTCAAGATTCCTGGGAAAGGGTTTTGTAGAATAATCATGCAGCTATTTGAAACACTCCAATAAATATATTTTTACACTGAACCTCGTATTTCCCAGTGAACTGAAATGACCTAAGTGATTTGGAACATGTATGTTACTAGCGCAGTATGATTGTTGTGCTTTTGCAAGGTTTTGTAACAGAATCTCTGCAGAATATAAATGTGCAGTTACAAGTTTAGATTTTATTAAATACGATGTGGTTGTTTCGTTAGATTGTGGTGATTTAATCAGATGTCGTTTGTTGATATTTGTGTGCAGAATTTATACACACACTGTTTGTATACCTTTGCTGGTTACCAGTTGCCGCAAAACTTATATGGATGACACAATCAATCTAGTCGACCAGTGATACTGTTGTTGGCCATATATACAATTATCCTGTGTATTTATCGTCTTCTTACACAACCTCTACATTAAATCAACCGCCATTAGTTTTGTTAGTGTATGGCATATTTTATAATGTTTTTTTAGTAAACAAATAACTGATGTCATAATCTCTCTTTACACAAGCACTTGTACCAATGCATTGGTATAACTTGCAGTGGTACACATACTTATATGAAGACAATTTGCACCAGTGCAACATGCAGCACTTGACAGAACTTGCACCTCTTCAGACAGTTTTTGTGTCGTTGCAACTTGCAGTGGTTTCCCTGTATAAAGACAGTCGGATGAACCATACCAAATTGCACCCTTATAAATGTTTGTGAAAAGAGAGCTTAATTGTCTTGACATAGGCGAACTGGTTCAACTAATCGTCTCTATGCAGGTAAACCATTACAAGTTCAACCATTGCAAGTTGCACCAGTACAAAATGCCTGTGTAATTTGTAAAGACTGCTTTTGTGTTAAATTCTGAGTGCAATCCAGAAACGGAAATCGTTTACATTCAGTTGCTGTGATGTGATCTACCGGTATATTTGTTGTTTAAACAGCAAAATTAGAATATAGTTAACACTATTTTATGTAGTAAAAACTGCTCGAGTATAATAATCGTACAGGTCAAGTGGAACCTCACAGCTAAGTTCATTGGGACTGGGCCAAATTGATCTACAATAACAAGGTTGCCATGTTAGCAGGACTAATCTCCCATACTTTCTGGAAATAATTCAGGACTCCTAGGGTGACCTTAATTGTTTGTAAAGCAAGTTTCGACTCTACTTAGCTTCACACAGGACACGTTACACAAAATGGTGACTAGGTTAGTGACTCCTCGCACATTGATAGTACTGATGGAATGCTATTAGGGCTATATTACGGATTGGTTCGCCCACTCGTGTACCTGTAAAAAACATATTGTCAGTGTAGTAAGTGGGGAAGGAAATGTTACAAAAATGTCATAACTAAAAAACTAATCTTTTTTGTGATAATCCTGCTGAACCCTTCACCCCCCCCCCCCCAATGCACACACACCCAATTTATGTTCATTATTTAAATATTTAATATTTTCAAAGCCCCCAAAGTAGCTGATCAAAATTTATTTTATTTATACTGTTAATCATATAAATTTGCTGACTAATTTTCATTTGTCAATTTAATATCAATTTGTTAATACATTATCATGAAATTGTTTTTAAAAACAACAGTTAATACAGCACTTTCGATATTTATAAAAAGTACCTTATTCACCTTTAGTGTAGTTCCATTTACATACAAACCACATGTAATTTGCAAAGTATATACTTAGTAAGAAAATCCACATATTTCTGGATTATTTATATTTTGCCAATGGATGCATTTATGGTACTTATTTGTTTTGCTTATTTATCTGTATACATTTGTGAGGTGCCACAATGAATATATTTAACACAACTTTTGAGTTTGTTATTTTGGGTAAATCGGTAGATTTCAGAAATGTCGATCTTTGTGTTTTGCACTGTCTGATTGTTTGCCTGTGCTACCAAATTCTATCATTGTTTCAGTAAGCATTTATTACTACTTGGTTGTTTCCAAGTCATCTAACAATGTGTGCATGCATGTCTTGGATAGAACAAACAAATAAATGTAACGTGTATCGTTTGCCTTCTGTGTTCTTTTGATTTTGTTCCTGCACCAGTTTCCTGCTTATTTTGCACTTGTCATGTGATACATTGCTTTGCACCAATAATATCCCAACTGTTAATATTAGAGATATTAGATATAATACTAACACATCTTGCCAACCGATCGTTTTGTGATTTAACAAAATCACAAATGGTGTATGATATTCATTGTTCAGAATGAGCAGAATAGAGTTGAATAGAGAATGAGTTTAATATAATAATTATACTGGAAACAATAATTCGATATAATCCGTTGATAAAACTGACTTCCATAGTAATAATTCCATTCATATTCATACTTACCTACAATATACAAACACTTGTCTTCACCTTTGGTACACAGAATATGCATTTCCCCATCACCTAATTGCTGCTGAAATTGATTCCACCTGTCTTCTTGGACTGAAAATTTAGCATTCTCACCATGTTGAAAGTCTGTTTGTTTTAAAAAATTCTTCATAAATTCGTAACGTGTCTATGAAAGTAGAAAATTATGCTAATCAAATTGTTTAAATTTAACTCATGATGGTTACAGAATGGATTGTGATGTCACTGCAGTAATGGCTGCGGAAATTATTTGAAATAGATGTGTAAGGAACCTCTGTGGGATGTAACTCGCCATTCGTAGATTAAGGATACAGAGGCCAGCAACATATTTATGGAGCAAGACTAAAATGTGTGTGTTAGGTTCACAGTAAATAAGAAGAACGAGTTAAACATTATGGTGGAGGATATTAACTGTCATATAATTAGACACTGAAACAAAATAATGATGAATTGGAACGTAAGTTAAGGATAACACAAATATATGTAGACAGAGACGAAATAAGTATCGATTATGTTTTCACGTATCTATTCTACTTATAAATAAAACTGGTGAAGGAATGCGGATTGCAATGAATCAATCCGGTGCAATATAACCTCATGGTAACTCAACATTGCCGTATTATTACTGATATGAAATTTTCAGATTGTATCTCCAAAGCGCAATCGAATTTGGCGGCGAATTAGAGGGCATAAATTAGCATTAATAAAACGGCAGTACAGGTTGGATCGAGAGTAGGAAAGTAATAATTGTCACAGAGGGCGATAAACGAATGTAACATTGTTACACGTGTGTGCAGTACGCACTGTGCAATACCGACGTGCGCTCCTGGTTTCATAATCACACTAATTGAATTATGACCAAAACTATTTTGATACGTCATGACGCGGCCATCGCGGTTAAAATTAAATTCAATTAAAATGTACAAATCTGCCGCGATAAAGAACATTGAGTTTAAGTTAACGAAATTCAACAATTATGAGTGAAATATGCATGAAATGGTACCTTTGCGACATGCATTGTGCTGTAATCGTACAAGAATCCAGAATGTTGGCGGAGTGGCACACGGACTGCGGCCTTGTCCGATTACGTGTGCTACTACGCCACCGATTCGTATGATTGCATCTGCATGTAATTGGCAAAGGTGCCGTTTGGTAAAATATAATCTGAGTGTAAATGCTTGTTTTACTCGTTGACGTCATCACCTTTGCAGCTCGGCTGGGCGGCCGTCCACTGGAATCACGTGAGCAATGTTTCTGTTGCCACCCCCGTTACTGGCGTGCGCCGTAGTCAGAACTAATTGTTAGTCACGTTAGACCCTTGTTCATCCTGCGTTGTCGATTGTCCGATAGCCATAGGCCACCCCAGTCAACGTAACTGTACAGATCATTATTATTACTGAACATTCTTCAGGATATTTCTTTTTCAGATCAAAAACGTTCATTTTTCAAATCCAAAGTGTGTTTTACCTGGTAGAGGCTTTCGTCTAACGTTTCACGTTGACTTCTTCATCAGCGCCATACGTACTGAAGAAGTCAACGTGAGACGTTAGACGAAAGCCTCTACCAGGTAAAATACACTTTGGATATGAAAGATGAAAGTTTTTGATAAATACAGATCATTCTAACCAAATGACCAGTTTAATTTTGGATATCGTCTGTGCACACCAAACCGCAATCTGCGCGTTGAAATTGTTGCATTGCTGAAGTGACAGAAACAGTATATCTCCCCATTAGATATATTTGAGAGTTGGAATTAAAAAATGGACAGACCATCAGTAGGAAATAACTGATCGGGAAATATGAGTTGCTGATGTAAGCAGCAAAACGACGCAGACTCTCTTCGTTTTGCCGCATCACTCGCCACAACGCCGTTTCGAAAACTATCATGCAAAGCACACAAGACGGCAAGAGAAGACAGCAATAGAAAAACCTGCATTGATAGCACCATGGAGTGAACCAGTCTAAGTGTATCGACCCTGCTACTCACCGCAGAAGACCGCAGAAGACCGCAGACGACCGCAGACGACCGCAGAAGACAGACAAGGATGGCGCAGACTCACCGTGTCTAAAGCACCGATACAACTCTCTTGGTCAAGGGATGAAATGAAGTGAAGAAAACCTGTCAAATGTTTGAATGCTACTTGAGTCGTGAATTGAACGGAGAGTCTTAGTGACTTGGTAGTCACAGAGAAGACACGAAACTTGACTTAGATGTGCGAGTCAGTGACTTGTCAGTTTATGGCATCCTACATGTCAGCTATTTTAAACATTATCTGTAGCCAATAACAAGAACTCTCAGTTGGAGCATACAGGTTATGCTGTATTTAGGATAAAGCAAACAGATACATGTAGGTGTATCAACAACAAGATAGGCGTATATTCTATGTAAAAGAATGTATATAGTCAGGCTTACGAAATAAAACTGCGAAGGAAAACGGATTGCAGTGAACCGATGTGGTGCAATAATGTTACCAACAACTTAACATTAATCCGGTAGATATATTGTCATTTTGTACTGAATAAAATCGGAAAATCACATGGCACACAATAGCTATATTTGTGAAGCTAGTGCAGTATACGTCATGTTAACGTGGCAATTTAGTAATTATTCAGAGGTGCCAAGTAATATTACAAAAGCAGCGGTAGAACTACCGCATTTCATGATATGATTGGGGTAGATTCATAAGGTTCTGGCGCCACGAGCTGGCCGGTAATTTTGTTTAGGGTACACGGAATTATTTTGATGCGTCTACTGCGTGAAATGTAGTGTAGGCAATACCCGCGGATTCAAAATAACTTATTTTTAAACCGTGAAATATCGGGTCTGCCTAGTCGGTAGACTTGACATCTTTGGTAATCAATCTGTTAGATGGCACAATTCACCAATGTCAGTGTTGTGTAATTTTCGGTGTTCCTCGTACAACGTAGCCTATGTACAGGCATGCCACAGGCACAAGATTTCGTTTGATGTAGGTAGTTTTTGTGGTCTGGTAGATGGGCCACTTGAATAAGAAAGCTATGTTTCTAAATAATTGTCTAAAAGGCCCGTTAACCAGTTAAAACGTAATGCGGATTTATACAGAATTTCAAGTAAAAAATTCGATCAAGAAAATGTGGCATGTCTGTTGGTGTGATATGTAGATAGGTGTTGTGACTGTTGAGCCACAAGCACACTAATTGTATTACGCATTGACTGGGACACAGTTCAACTCGAAGATAACGAGTACGCCTACTTCACAATAGAGATTGTGCTGAAATCAAGATCGTACACACCTTAGGCTTCCAACGAGACGCAACCAAATTCTATTTTATTGTTAAAAATATTCTCACTAACTGTTTTTATAATGTTAAAACTAAACAATAATATGTGCACAGATGTAAGCATGCGTACGTGCGTGTGCGAGTATGCCACACACGCACAAACACACTCACAAAGCGCGCGCGCACGTACGTACGCTTGCTTACATTTGTCTTCGAACAAAGTCCACCCGGCCTTGCTTCTCTAGCAGAAGTAAGAATTCTATTTAGACTTTGATGACAATTTATTGCTCAAAGTGTCCCAATAATACAATTATTGTGGCGCACTGTAATTTTTGTTTCTATTTTAATTACAACCTCGTTGTTGGTCAATATCCATGGTGGTCAAGGTATGATTAGTGAATTGTCTAACCCCATACGTCAACAAGGAAGCCCGTCATTTAACTCATTTTATGTCAACAAATCCAGCATTCACGTAATTTTTAACAAGCATTATGAATTAATGTTATTAATGAATGAATCGTTTATTATAGAAAGCTATGATGCCGTACATTCGATAGTACGTTCGATATAGACATTGTTATAGTTTCTATAATGAGGCTATATAGCCACGCGTGTCTGATTGTCCCTCTCAATGCATGCAATACACATTTAATTCCTTGGTGCAAATAGAATGTAACAAAAAAGAAGACAGACTGTGCAATTGAAGAAAACAAAACATCTACATAAATCACATCATTAAATGTTTCATGAATTCACACATTAACATTACAACAATTATGATGACAAGATATACATTACTATAAGAATTGTGTTTGTAAAATGGGTTCAGTGAACAGGTGTGTGGCTGTCAGTGTTTGTACACCGAATCAAGGAATGTGTAGTTGGTGGTTGACTTGGTTCCGGAACAAGTGTTCAACTACAATATATATATTTATATATCTTATAGGAGGTAGTATCTTCCATTATCCTGAATCACCAAGGGCTGGTCTTTATTAGCAGGGAGTTTGGTCAATCATTTGTACTTTTTCCACTAATTAGATACATTAGCGGCTGTTTAGTTGTTGACTGCTGTATTTACAATAATAATGTTATTATTATGAATACTTCGCGGGCGCAACTTTCAAATTGCGAACACTGTTTTGGGCTTATCAAACGCAGTTTGTTGGGCAGTATTCATTCAACACATTTACTCTAGTATTAAGAACAATATATAAATAAATAAATGACGAACGGACATTGTACATCTATAACCCGACAACATCTATTTGCGTGATCGTTGCCACCTTCCTGCGGTGTTCACAACGCCCTGCTCGATCAGCGTTGCTGTTCTAATGCTGGCCCCTTCTCCTTTGTAGCTGGAATTTCGTTACGAGCCGGACGCGAAAAAGTACATCAAGTCTAACCGCCCGCACTGACAGGGAGACACCGGAACCTGTTCGAACGACGAGAGAAAACTACACCGGCCGAATGCAACGGCTGGTGTGATTGACAGTTGTTTCAGTAACAATGCTCGACAATTTGAGCGCTGCGCCGTTCGCGTCAAATCAGCTGCTATCTAGACCAAATTTTAATTACAGTGGTTATGGCGACGTGTTGCTACCAGGGTAACGGATGCGTTGATGCAATCACCCAGTTGGTTTAAGAGATACTGTCTCTTTCACCGCTTGTTTCAGTCACAAATGTTTGACCATTACGTTTTAGAATATAAATATGCTGGTTTGGAGTATCGGTAACCAGAGTCTTCTTTGTCCACAAGCCGTCTGGTCTGCTCTGCATGGTAATCTTGTTAAATCTTGTTAACTCTTCTTTACTTAAAAAAATCACCAAGTATTACTACGACATAGATTCAGGTATATTTGTATTAAGACATGTTCAATCAAGTATGTAGGAGGTCACTGTCGTCTTACGATTTAACGGTAGTATTAATTCGATTGTCGCCACGCAGATGACGGGGCAAGTCGTGATACCGTGCCAAAATATGGCGATCGTTCAAAGTACAATGTACACTGCCTTAAGTTTGTGTGGATACGACCAGATTCCTTCATTTTCTTTTGGTGCTCCACGCACCAGTTCATTCTGTAGGTTTCATGACCATTTTTAATTTGGTTATTCAAAAGAGCCAAATGAACTACCAAGTGTGTTGTATCGCCGCCCTGGGTTATTCTGTACTAATATTCTGATGCAGGTTTGGATAATTTAAAACAAACAGATCGACGACCGTCAGTCGATTATATATATATATATATATATATATATAAAATAAAATGAATTAATTTTTTTTTCTCAAATATTAAATGGTAATTTAAACACATTTTATTGTATTTTAAATATAGTTATTTAAGAAATTTTAACAAATACTAAAATGTTATGCCAGCGCTTCTTTGCACAATTATTTTAATTCTTCTCCGTAAAGTTGAATAATGGTAATCAAATATCGCACAGTATTATAGTGTTAATGCTGAGTTAAGTTTGACCACAACTGTACATACTTCAGTATTCAAACTTAGAAGACGATTCCCCGAATTCACGCTCCATTGTGTGTATGAGTACAATCTGGCGCGTGTAATTGTGGAAAAATGACTCCCAAGATAGCTTGAAAGTCGTAACTATCCACTGCTCATGTGAATGGTGTGTGCCTATTTGTTCCCAGTTGACGTAGGGCACTTGTTAATGCACTTGGTGCAATCTGATTTGAGTTATTTTAATCTTGTTATTCTTTGAAAGTATTACGCCAATTAGGAGTTCATATATGATCGCAGTCTGCGTGTGTTTGGTGCTAATCTTAAAGTTTGTTTGCTTGTTTGTTTTTAAACGTGTCACCTGTATACACCTGTAAACGTCCTAATTTATTTTAGTTGTTTCGTTAATGTACGCGTGTGTATTTATATATTTCGTGTTTCCATTTATTTAGTTACGTATTTTATGTGGGCCATTACTTGTATATAGTATGTGTAAGGATGAATATTGGCTTGACTGCAGCTACACCGCAATATTATCACAACAAGGGTGTGTTTGCATTAGCAACTTTTGAAATTATTGACGATGTTCGCACTGACTTGGTATTTGTAATGTTTGTTATTGCATTTATTTGCACTAAGCTACTGTATATAATGTAGCTAATATGTACATTGTAGCAGTTCATGAGCTTTCAACTTCGCTATGATTACATTGCACTGTGTACAGCACTCTATGAAACTGCACTGTAGCTACGTTTCGCTTGGACGTGACTGACAGAAACTAAATGACATGACGTATGTAGCTGTGATATAAGGTGTATGTAAAACATGGCGGATGGCACGTTATATTGGACTATAGTTATTCTTGCCATAAAATATAGCCAACCATCCTGCCGAGTTGTTAAATCGTGGTTTGGCTTTACGTCCGTTCACCTTTTGTACGGAAACTAATAAACACGACATATTGTGGAACACTGTTTGTTTGATCGTTAGACAACGCATATCGCTTTATCTTATCTGTAAATTATATATATGTATCATTTAATAAAGTGTGTGTGTACGTGCGTGGGTGCGTTAGTGCGGGCGTGTGTGTATGTATGTCTGTCTGTATGTATGTCTGTATGTCTCTCTGTCTGTCTGTAAGTCTGTATGTGTCTGTCTGTCTCTCTGTCTCTGTGCTGTATGAGAGATTACATATACTTTCATTATAATAATTATTTAAAATGCAGCAACACTCTGATGATGTTGGCCGTTGCGAGTGGCCATTTAGATGAGGTCAAAATATTCCAAAACATCTGACAGAGCAACTGAAGTTTTGACTACACGGAATAGATGGCTAGATCTCCATCTTAAAGTCGTTAAAGGTGAGGCTAAACTAGGTAGGACTTCCAAAAGGAAGGTTTACAACTTCTGAACTTACCCACGTTTGTCGTCCGTTCCATCTGGACGGTTTTTACCTTCCGATGTCCCTAAGCTGTATCGGCCTACACCAGGCCCCACTGACTGGCGTAATCTCCTGGGCGATAAGGGAAGTCAGAGCTCGGCGAAGACAATGTCTTTGCCTTCTACTGGCTTCCTAGATATGCACAGGCAATCCAAACTGGATCTGTCGGTTTTGTCCGACTTGGAGCAATTAAAGGGAATAAAAACAAGGTATTAGCTAAAATCCGTTTTCCATGTGTACACAAAGTTTAACATTGTACGCAACATTCGAGAACATTAAAAATACATTTGTAGCATCAATTCGATTTTAAACCCGCCTGTGTAGCGATTCCCGCGGAAAACTGAAATTTAATGAGCTAGGCTGAGCTATCGTGACGTCACAGACGACATATATATACTCGTACCAGGCCGACCCCCATGCATGTTTACAAGGATAGCTTTTGGGTCGAAACGAGTGTCAGAATGAGTTATTGTGCGATGTAATACAAACACTAGTCCTCATAGAGGATCAAGCAGTTATCTTACGGTTCCATATGAATCCAATTGTATTCAAAACAATCAATGCGAATGGGCCTACTGGCTACAAGCCGGCGAGGTTTCGCGGAGCTTCGGCTCGTTTTCAAGCTCGCTTTCAGAATAATTATATCGATTGCAACTCACCGAAGGTAATTTACACCAATAAACATACATATCAAACATATATTATATCCAGCTACAGAAAGTAACGTTGTTTAATCTCAAAATATCACTAGAATATCGATATATGAATGAGGAGTTGTACAACGTATCATAACAATTTAAATCAGTCAGTGAATTTGCGCTGTTCTCGATAGCGTTGGTTTCGTATAATTTATTTTACAATCGGGCGACGCCGGTTCAAACCTGACGCCGAACCATTCATTTTCTTGACACTTATTTTGTTTATGTTTTCACCAAGTAATATAAACCAAATCATTTTTATACTCACTGTATCCATTATCAAAGGATATAGATCTTGTATTTCTCAAGTTATGAGATCTAGAGGCATTAATATCTTAGATGATGATGACCTGCATCTGTTGATTAGAAGCTTTTCAGTTGAGAGACCCATCTCCCATAGGGAAATTCCTAGATGGGATCTTGCTGTCGTTTTGAGGCATCTCATGAAGCCTCCTTACGAACCTATGGCTATTGCTTCTTTGGCGGATCTTACGAAGAAGACAGCCGCTTTGCTCACTCTTGCTACTGCCAATCACAATAGTGATGTCAAGTTCAGTAGAACATCAGGCTCAGCAACCTTGTCTTTTTTTACCTTGTTTAAAACTCGTTTCCTGGTAGGTCTGAGACTTACCTTTCTCCTGTTGTCATTCCGACTCTCGCTCTTACTGTAGGAACGTCTGTCCTGTCAGAGCGGTAACATTTTATGTAGACAGGACAAAGGTGCGCAAGGATCGCACCAGACATCACAGGCTCTTTGTAGCATTCAAAGCGGGACACTCCGGTGATATTGCTAAAGCTACGGTGTCAGATTAGGTGAAATATACCACCAAAAAGGCATATGAGAATGTTCAGGAGGAGGATATTCCTGACCTCATATTTTCTAATTTTCAGGCCAGAGTGTTGAGGGCACGTGCAACTACTCTGGCCTTCTCACAACATCACCCTCTATCCCAGTTTATGCAAGCCGCTTCTGGGAGGAGTGGCGGAACGTTTGCTCTAATTTATTTGAGAGATGGTCCCACTAACTTAGATGACGTTACTTCACTTGTTCCTGTGGTTGCTGGACAAGTGGTGGTGCATACGATCTGAATATTCCTTCTAATTCCGGTAAGTCACAGTTATATCCTGCCTGTGGGGTATTACTAGTGGTACACTGGTGACAACTTCCTCGGGGGTTCAGAGAGAACTACCTACCGAGGGTCTGAGTGAGGATATCCTGTTAGAATAAATGGTAGATGTTGTGAAAGAAGGTGGAACCTGTTGCTCCTACAAGCTCATTCAGGTTAGTACTGTTCTGAACTTTCCTAGTGAAAGTCCGGTTACCTGAAATATCAGGCGTTTAATAGTCCGTTTCATTTCAGAATTTGTATTATGTAGTACCCGCCTGCCTCGGCAAATTCTGCATAATTTATGTAATCAGTTGGTATTGTATGTAGAAAACATACACTTATTATTAAAAAAAGTGTGTTTTAGAATACATACCAATTTATTACATAAATAAAAAGCTTCCCACCCGTCTCCCCTCTGGATGGCAATGGGTGTTGCCCTGTAAAAAACTTCCTCGGCTAAATTAAAATCAGGAAAAGAGGAAGGATGTGATTGTGCACACGATCTTACTAGTGGAAGCGCCGGGGCTGTCACTCTGGCTAAAAGCTTTGGTGCCCTGATATATCAGATAGACCGACACTGTTCTGGGACTATGAAAGTTCTCTTAACGGGGCAGAGCATCTATAGTCAAGATATATGCATAATTTATGTAATAAATTGGTAAGTATTCTAAAACACAAATTTTAAAACAATAAAAAATGTATGTTTCAATCTACGTTCAACAATAAATTTTACAAGGTGTATCCGCACCTAACAACAACATATATTTAGATGATATACAGTGACAAAAAGCCCATCCTACGGGTGGCGCTATACCTACACACAGACGCCGAAGAAGGTTTCCAGGAGTATTGGTAAATTACATTTGTTATGACGTAAATTTGAAACAGTTTCGCGTTAACGCAAGTTATTTATATAAAATGTTCCTAATTGATCGGCGCTCCTCGAAACAATCGCTGCAAGAACTAGTTCTGAATAGTTGATTACGTACGTCTTATGCCTTTTGTTGTAAAGTATCCTTGTACTGAGTACACGCAAGAATATAGCTATCAAATAAAAATCAGTCCTAGTGGAGACTGTGTTTTCAATATACAGCCCTCCATGTCCCGGAACAAATGGAATATCACGGGAAAGAAATGTGTACACGATGTTTTTATGGAATGGTATGTTACAATATTGACACAGTCACGTCACTTGTATAGACATTCCCGCTGCGTTATCTGTTCGTTTCCGGAGAAGACGGGTGGGGAGGAAGACATCCGGAAGTCACACCTTATCTGGAAACGATTGCTGAGATTCACTCTCCGGTCTGTGTTTTTTATTGTCAATACTAATACTGGAGTGGATGTTGTTTGACTTGGCAGCTAGCCTGTGGTGTCGCATGTCATCATGACATGACTTGTTATCTGTTTTTGGTAATGATAATAACGCACCTATTTCGTTATTTATTACACACAGCGTAAAGCACAAAGTGACATATTATCATTTAATTAAATTGCGTTTACGTGTACTTGGTAATAATGGACTTGTCAGATTTGTCTAGGATATGGACAGCATGGTGAATATACAAGAAATTGCAGTAATTAATGTAGGCCAGTAAACGACAAGTTGTCAGCACACAATTTAAATGTGATAACGCTAATAGTGTTATGAGCTTAATTAAACAGTACATGAACTTTTCTGTTAAGATGTTATATCATCACGTTTGTTAATCAGGTGCACATTATTTTAGCGTAAACATACTGAAACGTGTTGCTTGATGATGTCAAAAACCAGCCGTACTAAAGAATTTCAAAATCTTACAAAAACAGCGACATTGATTTTGTTTACAGTGATGTTTTGTAATATCACAGATGATTAATTTAATATATTTCAACAATGAATATTGCAATGAATCATCATGGTGACTTTAACTGCCACACCAACAGCACCATTTCAAAATCACTGTGACATACAAAAACAGGCGAAGCAAATACTATGACAATACAAATAAATAGTTTCTTTAAACTTAACCTAGTAAACAACTGGTAATATTAATGACAAAATAATAATTAATATTGATTACAAGTACGCATCTATATACAGTACAGTATGTATCTATATAGTACATATGAAATCCTAGCTTTAGATGTTCAGCGCCGTCGTTTTATATTCCGACATCAAAGACTAATAAATCAGCCGCGAACTGTCTGTTAATAATTGCCACCCTGACTGATTTCGGGTAACGGAACAGACAATCAAAATAGGAATAGTCAATTCCGAATTAGCTGGACACACCCTTAGACTTTGCGTTGTTATCTGTAAAGTTCTTTTTTGTTTTGACACGTACCCCTTTCAATGAAATTAGGAATTATCTTGGTTTACTCGCCAAGAGATACACATTGAGTCAGATATATGCCACAAGTGAGACGCACCGATGCCAGTTGGGACAAATACAACCAAAAGGTTAATGTATCACATTAAACGCATCTATATGATTATGTAAACACGTACATGGTGATGAATTAGTTTCCTTATTCAATTCTTATTCAATCTCCGTGATTGGAAGGAAATAAATTATTATTATTATACGTTATAACACTGCGCTTATTGCCTATAACAAAGGAAATTATAGGTAAGTTCTTGCCTAGCGCGGTATCCAATCCTCTGGACTGTTTAAGGCGCTTTGTGCTTCACCCCTGGCAGACCTGTTCATTCTAATACCATCTCGACTTCTCTGGAACGTATTCAGTCATTCTGTGTCAACAAGAAGGGGTATTAATACAACTGAACTGACGCAAAGTATATAGAACTGAAGAACGCTCCCGTAGGTAACGTATGCATGTTTATTGAAAACCGGTCTGTTATAATACCATACAACATAATCTCGAAATATTTTGCCACTGTTATCTGGACGTACCAGGTGCGTTGAAGTCGAGTGGTTTGTTGCTGTCCGATGCATTTATGTGGACCCAACAGTACAGACTGGCTTTGGTGCAGAGAGTTCGTTGCGGCAACTAATTTAGACTGGAAACCAGTCCTAATCACGTGGTGAATATTGGGGGAATTTAGACTCTCCAAAAATCTCCAATGGCAATTCCCCTTGAGACTCGCAGAAAACCCACACGGGGCTGTCCAAAAACTTCCTGTTGCACACACCCTTAATGCTCGCCAAAATCACCTTCAGGTTCTCAAAAAACTCCATTTAAGGATCGCCAAAAAACCCACCTTGATACCCTCCAAAACATCCATTTCACTCCTTCAGGCTCGCCAAAAAAACCACAAGAAGGCTCTCCAAAAATCTCAACTTGCACCCCCTCTTGAGGTTTGTAAAAACACATTGAGTTACTAAATACTGAGGGGGTCAATCCTATGTCCAGCCCCCACCCAAAATATTGGGAGTTGGAGATATGATTAGCAGATAAATACTGAAATATCTTCGGCTGTTTCTGATCACAAATTGTAATGTATTAATAAATTATGTTAGTTTAGGTTTTGCATGTGTCAAATTTCAATTTGTTTACGTTCTATTCCACCAATATAAATTAGTCCAACCATAACTGAAATGTTTGTTAAACAAATCTATATATAATTAAATATTATTGTTATGGTATACAAAATTAACAATGCCAGACCCGGCCTATATGCCTGTTTAACTAGACACACTTTAAAACAAGTATTTCGTAAAATACATAAACTGTATAAAGTATTATTAAGTTTTTATTGTTAAATCACATTAATAATATTAACTGTATATATTTAAAGCCAACGGTTGGTTTAGCGAACTGCTATTTGGTATACAATTTACCAGAAATATATATGAAATGAACATTTCGGTTCGTATGTACTATGTCTGCATGTACAGGGAGGTGTTATTTTATAGGATTATGTGTGTGCGCACGCACGCACACACACACATACACACACACACACACGCACGCACGCACGCACGCACGCACGCACGCACACACACACACACACACTTTGTACACACACATATATATTACTGTAATTAGTTATTGTTTTATTCTAAACCAGCGACAGAGACCGGACGGTAAGTAAGTTGCCATAGCTTCTTACGCCTATTTTAGTACTAACGATTTTAACCGTATGACAGTTTGTCACGTGTGCAGGGTTGACTCTAAAAATAGCACTTACGACATATATATCAGATACGCTGTGTGCATCAATGTTGAAGCGCATATATATTTGCACGATTTATCTATTTGTGTTATGGGTCTTTGTGAATGCATCTGTTTGTTTATTTATATATGCTTTATCTCGTTATCTTTGTCGTTGCGTCCCGCTAGTCCTCGGTTGACATGCAGTCCGACAGGCCAACCGCTGTCGCTTATGCATGTACCTATAACCGAGTTAACGTGTGTGTGTGTGTGTGGGTGTGTGTGCGTGCGTGCGTGCGTGCGTGCGTGTGTGTGTTGTGTATGTACGTATGTGTGTATGTATGTATTTATGTATGTATGTATGTATGTATGTATGTATGTATGTATGTATGTATGTGTGTATGTGTGTATGTATGTTTGTATGTGTGTATGTATGTGTGTATGTATGTATGTAACGTTCATGGATTAATCTACCAACCCTCGGAATAAAAGAAACGTCTTTATATATCTTGTTTTAAAATCTCCAGCTGGTTAAGGGTGCTTATCGGTTTTAGGGTCGTACCGTACATTACACGGGCGTAAGTAGATTGATACGTTTTGCATAATTTCTGCGTTCGTTCTTAGTGCCGCCGATCTGTTGAAGACATTTGTGTGTCGTAACTGACGTTAACACAAAACACTTTTTTAATTTACGTTATAAAAAATGGCCGTAACAAATACTCCGGGAAGCTGCCTGACTGAATTATCGTTACACAAACAAGTCTCCTAATAATTTTACACAGGAAGAGTATCGACGGCTTAAATGCAAACTCTTGTCTTTTTCTATGGTTCATCGTGTGCACAACAGAAAAGGAGCATGCGGGTGAATTCTGATTATCGAAACAAACTATGATCCAAAACGTAGAAGCAAAGATTGAAACGAAACACTATAGTTCAAATGTCGACAAAACAGAAACGTTGTCCATGCATATAGTGTATATATATTCAGGCCCGTAGCCAGCTTTTCACAATGGGGGTTCATATTTTACCAATTCAGACTCCAGGGGGTCGCCACAAGTTCATGTGGTTTTTTTCACAATGCAGAAGGCCCCACATGTTCACGTGGGGGCTCATAATGCAGAAGGTTACATTTCTAACTGGAAGAACAATGAAGTGGGTGTGAGATTGGTGGACCATGTGGTTTCGTCTTATATTCTTTCATCTTATATATATATATATATATATATATATATACAAACACCACATTAGCATCCCTAGCAGGCCCATGATGAGGTCGTTTTGAGGGTGCGTTTTCAGACAAAAATGGGACTCATATGAGGTCTTTTTGTTGCCTGGTTAAGCCTAATTTACACCCAATTGTATTAATAAAATCCAACACGCACTGGTAGTATATTGTTAATATAATTTAATTATTTACTTGAAACTCTTCGCCGTGTGTGCAATTGTTTTGAATATGTTCATATTGATATAACAAACGAGGCACCAAGGAGTGTGTGTGTGTTCAAGTTATTTTTAAGAATAAACAGTTAACGTGTGACATTTACAATCTGGTTTTCACTCAATTAATATATTATATTTATATGATCTGATGTACACAATTTCCATAATTTATCATAAACATAATTAAGTTAGTAAATTAACAAACCTTTATTAAACACGCCCGGTAAATAGAAGCTAGATTAGACAAAATACTTGTCCTCTTGTGGAATTTGAATTACATTCTAGGTGTCAAACAGTCAAGTACCATATCCTGTACACCACACTGACTCCAGGAAACACAAACTGTATTTTACAACTATATAGAACACAAAATGGACATAAATGATAATAAAGGCCCTTCACACATTATTTCCTCCTCATAAGCGATAAAGCTTCCCTTTCTGAGTTTTAGAAACATGCAACTAGCAACCACAGTATTTCGGCAACCATAAAGCCACACAATTATACGATTTCTCATCATCAAAATAGGTGAAGTGTGTATTGGTTAAATACAATTATTCATCGAAATTCGCGTTCCAGCGCAATAGTTGAAAATGATGCTTTGTGTTAAGCCAGATGAGTTTGTCTACTGGGTTTGCTGCTTGTAAGAAATACACTCGCTACACATCTTAAGTTGTTGATTGTTGAGAATAGCTTCTTTGACAGTCGGTAGTTACCTTACTCAGTATATTAAAAATAATAAGCCGCACCTCTCGTTTAATGATAATGAATGTTTAATTAATTATTTTATACGGCATAATTTATTTGCTCATAATTGTTAAATCATCGTCACCCCGTTCATTCACCAGTATTTTGTCTGCATCTGTCACCTCTGAGTGACTACAATTAGGACTCATAATTTTACGGTTGGTGTAAAACTGGCTTCTTGTGTATTTGTTACCCCATGCGTTTACATAACAGGAGACCCTGGGATAGTGTGAAGTCCTTCTGCATGGCTAATTGGATGCAGTGGTCCTTTGACACGCATTCCTCTAGTGACTGCCCTTTTCACACACAGCATTGGAGACAGACCTCTCAGCCAGTCTCCCATACATTCAGTGATGATCACTTAACATATAAGGGTCCTCCCTTTAACATACTACAAATCAGGGTTTCTTGGCATTCCTTGCAGTGCTTGAACACTATCCAGCAGCTTTTGGAAGGGGTTTAACGCTTTTAAGAAACATGGAATACGATTAGAGGTTCACATTTTAAACATGCAATTTTGAAGGGGGTTCACATTTTGGAGAAAGGGGGTTCACGTGAACCCCGTGAATCCCCCTGGCTACGGGCTTGATATTAATAATCACATATTGTACGTTCATGTACAAAATAATTTAATTACTTGGTTTTCTAATTGTAAATTACTGACCGTTGGCCAACATTTGCTGGGCGAAAAGACTAAATAAACCCAGTTGGACTTGTTCAATGTATGGACTTCAACGATTCAGAAACACTAACCAAACCACACCCTCAACTGTATAACGAATTACAAGTCCTTCAAAAATGCACACGTGTTTTGTCGCCAAAAGCAACGTTATTGTTAGCCCAGTGACTAACAACACAATGATGTGTTCTGTAACGAGAACCCTCTTGACATGAAAATGACCGTGTCTGGGGTGAGGCGGGTTTCGACACTGGTCCTCGACTTATATTTTCTTTATTTATTCCCCCTTCTACAGTATCACTAATTCAATATAGTAATACAAAATACAAATTTTATTAGGTTGACAACGGATGCATAGAATGACAGAAGTGAGCCTCCTACGAGTATTCAGTGTTTTAACAAGGCACCCGATATGGTGATCGAAAGGTAAAAGGGAGTGAAATCAATAGTTTCGTTGTGAGAAGATCTCATTCTTTCGTTCGTTCGAAGTATTAAATGAGACACAGAATACGTTGCGTTAAAGTGTATCTTAAGTTCAGACATTGCTTCACACACATAAATATGGTAAACAGTTATAATAACGACTCGTGCGATTGCAAACAATTAACATGTAATCACCCCCCATAATAATATAATTATTATTAACGTCAAAAAGACACAACTTAGTTTCGGACAAGTATATTGTGAGTAAACGGCAAGGTGTGTTTTATTGCAAATTGTAATAACATTTTGTTAAAGCAGCCAATAATTACATGTGGAAGCTATCTTCCATTCACAAATCTACTGTGCGCTCGTCACTCTCCCATATGTTAGTTTGAACAGCGTGGAAAGCAAATGTGTTGGTTAACAAACAATGAAAAGAGTTGACTTTAGACGACAACACCGTTACCTATTATTGTCGAATTTATGTCCTCTTCCTACATCAGCTTAGAACAACCTGAAACACATCGATGACATGTTGAGCTGATGTATTTTGTGGCATGAATTTAGAATACAACTGTGACCCTAATCACAATTAAGATAAGGGTTAACGTCATAAGACACCCCCATTATCTATTATCGCTGAATTTAACTTCTCTCCCCACATCAACTTAGAATAATCTAAAACACATCGATAACATGTTGATCCGATGTTGTTTGCTGCGTGAATTTAGAATGTAGAGGTGTGGCTGTCTGGCGACCCAACGCCCCCTTCGTCCTTTGCGCACACATACAAGGTGAGACGCCGGAATGCGGCGGTCGCGAACCTAGCTCCTACCGACATTCCACGGTCGCTAGTGTGACACTTTCGACCGAATTGGCGACGGAGAAGCGAATGACGTCATTGGCACTCGAGAAGCCGGCCGCCGTTCTGTCAATACCGCGGCTGTATATAAAGCCTCGGTTCGTACGCTGAGGCCATTACTTCAACTGCACTGGTAGCTTATGTCAACTTCAAGCAAGACTGTACACATCCGGAGAGCATTTCGGGAACCCTGCAACATGAACTGCAATCAATCGAGTAGTAGCTGTCACGTCGAGAAATCGTCGACTCCTGGTAAGTTAATATATCTTGGTATTTTCAAATTTAATAAAGCCTCAATAAAATGTATTATACTAAATGTATGTTTTCGTGAAAACCTCAGGTAGTGATCAATTAAGGCTGTTATCTTTAACAAGACGCTGTCTGGAAGCATGATTGTAGTGGTAACTGTGCAGAATGCACGGGGAGATGGAATGTGTATTACCAAGGACAATGGCTATAAATACGCATATTTATAGGCAGAAGTTCCGTTATGGCTATAGATGACATAATGATCTTAATGTTTATTTTATTACCCAGTACAAGTCATATTCAGCTTCCCACATGCGATATCTCATTTTCCGACATAATTATGACAATTTAATTATATTTTGTATGAAACACCACTGTCATCCAAAAGAACAAGCTTTATACAGCAGGTGGACAGGGGAGTTTTTAAACATATTAATAGATAATGTTAATTTAATATTGACATTGCTTGGGAAAAGTATATAAAGTTTATTGGTACTTAATAATGATATGTTAATATTTGTGTTTACCAAAATCTTTTGACGGATTGCAGCGATTCAAACGGGTACGCTAGCGTACGACCCGTGGCCTTATGTCCCGCCAGATCTGGACTTGCCGTTCCCCTTCTAAGATACGTCCAAGCGAGAATTTCATGTGAGTACTATTATAGAAATTTGTACTACTTGTACACCTACTCTTGTACTACTATAGAAATTAGAACGATTCGGAGCTAGTTCTAGCAAGTGAGAGAGAGAGAGAGAGAGAGAGAGAGAGAGAGAGAGAGAGAGAGAGAGAGAGAGAGAGAGAGAGAGAGAGCATGATATTCCACGCGTCATCATAATGCGGGCTCCATCAAATGGTGGACAAAATGTGCTGACGTATACATATCTGAAAGTGTTTATCTTTATTGTATTAATACACACAAAGGGTGTAACAGGTGTATAAAAAATAATACATGTTTGTGCAGCAAAAACGGTTTCATTCAGGCTATAATATATTTTAAATATATTGAATAATATTGCATAATTTTGAAATGTGTGTACTCATTCTCTAAATTGAAACGTCTTTCTTTTTAGATGTGCCAAAATGGCCGCCAATTATGCGAGTGATATTGCATCACTGATGCATCGTACCATACCCCAAGTCCTGTGTCAAAGCATCCTGTCGTCGGAACGTCCGCGAGACAATTACAATTGGGACACTCGTTGGTATTCCACAAGACGATTACGAATGGGACACTTGTTGGTATATTAAAAGACGTGTATGATTATCTAAGAATACGCGTCGATTGATGTCCCAAAATACAACACTTAGTGGCTCATACAGATTATTTATATAAATATATAAACATTGTTTAGGCAGAGTTATTTTATTTATATTTAATTTATTGCTTATTTTTCGACGGCATCTATGACGCTTTTATATTGTAATCGGTAACAGAATGCAGTTGTTTGCGTAGTATGCAGGTTTGATATGTTGGAGACAACACCGTTACTGGCAGGAAACTAAGGTAGTTTTCTTTAACCGATTACCATGCGTCCAACGAGACAAATAGGTCTCGACAAATGGTGTTCCACAGACGAAAACACGTTCCAATTGGTTTGTAATTAGTTTTCAGCTGTGCGACAAACAAACCTTGTGCGACGACACAGCTCTTCGAGGGATCTGAAAATATAATATATTGAGATTCTGACACGAACTGCTTTGTTGTAAAGTTTACGTTTAAAAAGACAGCTTTTTGCAATCGAATATATTATTTATTGTGACGCATTTACTGTTCCGCATTTTTACTAGTTAGTATTTAGTATCTACGATCTTTGTATCTATGTTTTGTAACATGTTCAGAAATACTAATTCAAGTAGAGTGCTTGTTTCGTAAGCTCGGTAAACTTCACTAACTAAAGAACCGCTTGGACAATTTTAAAAAGTGAAGAGTGGAGACATGTTGTCGACTGCCTAATGCATGTACTTTGGAGAGCATGTTGATGGTACATTTGTGCTAGTTTGTTAACGCAGAAGTTCATGCCCTGTTCTTTCTAAATAGTTTTCATATGACGTATGCACGACACTGGTCGGAATAGTTTTGCAAGCTGTTAATGGGCAAAAACCAATGTGATTATTCTGTTTACACTTATATCTATTGCCAGTATCATGCGGTATATTTGAGTGATCATATGTCCAACTGCATAGACAAGTGTGTAAAAATAGACGATGATTATCCGTCATACACACATGCCGATATGAGTACACTGTGTCTATATGCACGTTGGTTTAACTGTTCTTGACAACACTTCCGGAGAACCGCGTAGTGATTTGCGAACACAGCAAAACCTGTTTGAAATCGATGCCGTTGTTTCGGGAAACTTCTCCACCGCGTTGTGGGGGTTTAAGTATTTGTATTAACAAATTTATATATGACAGGTTTTACTGCATAGTAAGTAAGCTTCACTGAACGACATGACGGTGTATCGAATTCCATCAACATATATTTTCTTGGCACGAGTCTACTCAGCGAAATGTGTAGATGAAATGTCCAACGACAAAGCTTGGTGTGAGAATATTGTGTATATTCAATAGACAATATTACATAGTATTAGTAGGCAATGGAATATAATTATTTGAACACCCGATCGAGTATTTCTTAGGAAGGTAGTCAATGTTACTCTTCCCATGCATGTGGTGGATGTAAACGCGCTGGGTTAATTACAATTTGTTTGAGGAATGTATGCTTACAATATAAAATTATGTTGTATGCTGCACAACGTAAAGTATCATTCTTCTAACCAATTAATAAGATTTGGCCATTTCGGAAATATTTAATATGATGTCGACAATTTTTTAAGAACCTGTTTGCAACATTCTGACAAATGTTCTTGGGTGTACGTAATATTCATTTGTTCGGAAACTATCATGAAATCGTTATGTTGACATCCAACATCGAGTGTTGTGTAGAGAAGCTGTATGGTGCAGGATTTCAGATGCAACGTAATACACTGTGTGTGTGTGGTGTGTGTGTGTCTTTCGTGAGTTGGTCACACAATGGCCATCTCAAAATCTCATTGGTATTTCAGGCGTCTGTAGACATCGACAAACACGTCATGTCAACCCCAAACAGATGGCCGTTTATTATGTTCATATGTTATCGCTGTCTTGCCAATGCATGCATCTGAATAAAGTCTTATCTACACTCTCACTGTACGAGTATTGCTTATTGATAAGCTAACACTGAGGATTATCATCTCCTAAGATATCAAGTGTGTGTGTGTGTGTGTGTGTGTGTGTGTGTGTGTGTGTGTGTGTGTGTGTGTGTGTGTGTGTGTGTGTGTGTGTGTGTGTGTACGTATTTAGAAAGTCTGATCGATTTTATCACAAAATCCTGTCTAGAGTAAATCCCAGATGACATATGGACAAGAAAGCATTTTGGCTTATCAATATTCCAACTTGATTATCTTCGTGTAATCTGTCGTGTCCTCTAACCCTTTTATCTTTCTTAACCAGAAACACTTCTATCATTCTTTTCATAACCATTCAGTAAATTAACATCTTAAGTCTGATCTCCTCTTAAACTCCTGTTCTCTATGTTGTTAAAGTACATTCCTTCAGGCGCAGATCATAACTTCGGCATAATATAAACATGTCCGTTTACAAAATATATTTGCGCTGAAGCACTCAACATAAACAGACAACGATCATATGATATCAACAAATTGTCATTCATTAAAATCGAACTGGGCGGTCAGTGTATTAAAATGGATATATTTGATCACGACTCTTTAAGACGATTTTACAACACGAAAGACCGGGCTTGGTACCTTCAATAAATGACATTGGAATGCACAATGCTTCATAACGTTCCATTTTTGGACATAACAAATGTCTGCATAATTAGTTCATTAAGTAATGTTCCCCATTCACAATTCTCTTGCCCCCATACGTACAAGTGACCAGGCCCGCATCGTCAAGCGCAAGAACGCACGTGGCGACCTAAGTGATGACAAATATTTCCAAGAAGCCAAGGCATGTTAACATACATATTCTGGTTATGGCATCCTGCGGATCACTTGCCGGAAGTAATATGAAAATGGCAGCAAGCCTTGATGTAACTTAACGTCTGTAAGGTATCAGCAAACCAAGACAATTAACTGCGATTCATTACCAATAATTTAATGGTTATTCTTGAAACGTGCGGTAGGTGTACACTTTTTATTTAAACATATACACTGAGAGATCGTCGGTACAATCAAGTCATTGTGTGTTTTAATGTAGGGAGTGCCGACACTACACGGGCATGTCAATACCGCCATTCAGCAGAAACCGTACACACTACAACAGGCGATAAGCAACGGCAACACAGTTATAGACACGACGCTTATCCTTTAGCAAACAAACTTATCGTCGCTACCGCAACGCAACGCATAGGATGGTTGGACAAGAATGTGCTGATGTATAGCATCGAATTGTCACGGATGTGTTGCATCACGTGGTGTCATATGTTCTCGGAAGGTTGGCCTTCTACTTAAACAGTTGCACTGGCTTCCGGCCGGTTGAGTACCGCATTGAATTCAAGTTAGCCACTATTGCATACCGTGCCCTTTCTGCACAACAACCAGCCTACTTGGTTAGTCTCCAGCGTTTGTCAGATGTCCCCATGTAGGAACCTGAGATAATATAATTCAAAGCAACGTTTTGTTCTTAAGATTAAGCTTAACATTGGCAAACATGCTTTCTCTGTAGTGCACCCAAAAGCTGGAATCAACTCCCTATCACGTTAAAATCACCTGAAACAACAGCCACCTTTCATAAAAAAACTCAAAACTTATTTGTTTGAAATCGTATTCCCACCCAAACTTCTAGTGGTCCCTTGTTCTAATGACGACTCTTGCGTGTCCCTGTTCACGACGTTTCCTTGCGATTCTTTTATGTTGCGCCTCTGAGCTCAGATTCCTGAAGATAAATATAGGCGCTATAGGCTATAACTATTATTGTTATTATAATCATGGATCACCACTCCTCTCTGCTTTGTGCTGGCATTAGTCCGTCTTCATATTTCATGTTTCCCATTCATGATTTAATGCTGTCTATATATGTGTTTCACATTGACATCTTGTGATTTCCGTCCTGCATCATTTATTTTCGCATCTGTAAGAGGCGATCAACCGTTCCGATCCAGCCGTCTTAAATTTAATGTCATTTGGTATTATTGTAATTTACGGGGTAAATGATCACAATTTGTTTTCATATATATAATTACAATATATTACCATACAATATATATACAATTAATAAATTATATATCCATTACATTATATTTGTCTGGATAAATAAAATATAGAAATATAATTACCATATTTTAATTTTTGTGGCAAATAAATAATTACTACACAAAATTAGAAAAATATTTACAAACAGTGCATCATAGTATAAAATGATTTGGTTTATATTACTTCGTGAAACCATAAACAAAAAAAGTGTCAAGAAAATCAATGGTTTGGTGTCAGGATTGAACCGGCGTCGCCCGATTGTAAAATAAATAACAAGAAACCAACGCGTCTACCAACTAAGCTGTAGCTGGATACAATATATGTTGGCTGTGTATGTTTATTGGTGTAGATTATCTCCCGTTGGTTGCATTCGATATAATTATTCTGAAAACGAGCCGAAGCTCGGCGAAACCTGGTCGACTTGTTGGCCCATTCGCATTCATTGTTTTGAATAAAATTGGATTCATGTGGAACCGGAAGATAACTGCTTGTTCCTCTACGATGACTAGTGTTTGTATTACATCGGAATATCGCACAATAACTAATTTTGACGCTCGTTTCGAAGGGTCGGCCAGATGCAAGTATAGGTCATATGTGACATCACACCTCGGCATCCCGAAAAATACACCAAACATATGCATATTCAAAAAATTGTGGAATTTCTAATTCATTTATTTTTTTGGCTTGGTGGACATTTAATCAGAAGCGAATTAGAAGGGAGTTCTTCACCTTTCTGGGGGGTAAAACAGACACCATTTATTTTTAACGTAACACGAATTTTATTAAGCACATCCGAATTACCCTAAAATTATGTGTTAGTACATTCTACTAAACTATTTACAGAATTCACTTTTTCGGATAATGGCACCAGGCGATTACGTAGGACCAACACTGTTCTTCCTCTTCCGTTCATTCGACTAGCCTAGATGGTGTGAGAATTCGTATATGATTATTTGTGATTTTACAGTGCTGGTCGTCTTTTTATTATATTTCCATGGCAACAAAGTATTAAAAGGTCAAAATGGACATCGTTTGAAACAGCACGCCCGTAACCAGGTTTTGCTGTGGGGGGTTCGTTTTATATATTTATATATATATATATATATATATTCCTAACGACAACATACGCTGACGCCGCGCTAGGCAGGCCGATCTTTTTAAACTGATCAAGATATTATATACTCGACTTCACGACCAATATTGATGTGAATGATGTCACAAATAAACGGCAAACCTACTGCTAAATTTGCAACAATAACAACAGCAACTGTAACGACATTCAACATTCAAATAAGAGGTACTTTAATGACAGAATAATGATTGCTTTTGATTGAAATCAGTAGGGATATCACAATTAATGTGCAGTAGAAGGGTAGAGATGACCTTGGTACATTCAAATTGTTTCTCTTAAAAGTGTTCAGCTCCTCGGTGGCACATAAGCTTTCATACAGGAGACTCTTCAGTTGCAGTTTCCTTGGGAAACGGTCTGCAAAATAATTCACCGTTTGATTGACATCAACGGAACATCACAGTGGATGTGCATCAGCGCAAGGGAGGAGAAACGTTCCTGGCCCACACTGACCCGCATAAAGGTTTTCAGGCGTCGTAGAGCGCTAGCACTTCTTTCGCATTCGCATGACGTTACGGGGATTGTACAGGCCAATTGCAAAAACACATATATGTTGGGGAATGATTCACTAATAATTTATATATTTTATAATAATTGGACGAACTCCCCTGGTTACGGGCCTGAACGGATCATGTTTACTTATAAGCTACGTTAAGGTAGATAGGTCCTGCGTACGAAAAGTCAAGGTTGGAGAAACACAGAGCTGCTAATTGCAAATACACAACTGAATAATTGTTGATAATATAGAAAGGTCTACCCAATATTTTATACGGTAGACAACAATTAGATCCTGGATTTGGTTTAAGAAGTAACCGCTAGCGCGTTACATTCCAGAAATGAAGAAAAGTCCGCTAGCAGTTGTATGGTGCCGATGAAATTCTCAAAAAGGTACACCAGCAGACGGCAAGTGTATTTCCAGTCTGCATCATATGACACCGGAGGTTTTGTCATAGCAATGCAGGAAATGCAGCGATGCAGACTGGTGTGTGCGAAGTGTGTGCAATAATTTCTAGCTACTCTGTTACTGTGTGTATGTGTGTGTGTGTGTGTGTGTGTGTGTGTGTGTGTGTGTGTGTGTGTGTGTGTGTGTGTGTGTGTGTGTGTGTGTGTGTGTGTGTGTGGGTGTGTGTGTGTGTGTGTGTGTGTGTGTGTGTGTGTGTGTGTGTGTGTGTGTGTGTGTGTGTGTGTGTGTGTGTGTGTGTGTGTGTGTGTGTGTGTGTGTGTGAATAGATCTGACAACTCTTAACAAAAGTTAGTGTGTAAAAGGGCACGATTTCATTTGATGACCTGTTTGTACCTGGATATATATACATGTATTTGAGCAGGACTGCTGATTTCATGTCTGTAGTTGTAGTGAGCAAGACATTTAATGCTATCTTATCAGATGGGAACGCACAATAACAATGGGATCAATCTAATCAATTTATCACGACGACCAATGCCTACCGGTGATAGTGCATATTCCTCTGATTAGTGCAGATGCAGAGGTTGGTGCGTGGTAACAGACACGTATAGACTGTGATTGAGTTTAAATTTTCTAAATGCGGCATTTGGACTTTATGCAAACATAAACAAATTAATTGTAATACAAATATTTTGTTAAATTAATGTGGATGCCGTATATCGATAGCATGCTATATCTGGTCTGTTTGATAATAATAATAATAATAATTTAATAACGCGTCATCACCGTATGAATGAAATGAAGGCTCTCCAGATCTTCCGATTAATGTCATTGTTTGATTTGTGTTTATTTTCTCAAAGTTCGTTTTCGAACAACCAATAATGTTCATTATGATTGCTAGAAACAACTTAAGAATATCTTCTCAATCGATATATAAAAAGTTTATAAAAATGTGAAAAGAAGCGCAGTTAGATTTTGGGTGCCTCCTGCTAGAGCGTCCGTTCTACTACTGACATTACCTTTTAAAATGATTCCCACTAATATATAGTATTATTGTTTTTGTACATTTTTTGCAACGAAAATAATGTTCTATTTATTATGATTTGTTGTCACTGGGACAAAAACATCATCACATATTGGTATTCGTCTGGTAGTGCTTAGTCATGTCTATGCATGGATCACCTTTGCGCACCGTCGCCGACCGATCCCGGGACAGCACCGACTGATTAACTGTATACTTTATCGGAGCTTATCTACAGTGTACGCGTGGTCAGCGACAATGGAGGAGACTCATTGATCAAAGAGTAATAAATATGTCTTGCCTGGATTGTCCGATTTATGATATCCCTGGTAATCCAGTCGGCAATAACACTTCATTGTAGGCGCACCCGTCATGACGTCACTCACCCACGACCGGAGATTGAAAGTGGGACGCTGTGTGTGAACACGTATTCATGCACACGCGACATATTTGCATGCTAGAAACAGTGATGTGGACGTACCAGCGGTGTTCGTAAATATCAACTAAAATATTATTGAATACATGCTTCTGTGGTATATATAGTGGCTATCAGTGTGGAATGTAGGGCCTAATCTTCTGTAATAAAGAAATTCATTCATAACCCTGACAACAGAGCAAATGTACATATGTAGCAGTTGAACAAGAATAGCTCAAGTCAAAGGATAAATTATGTTATATTAAACTATGACTATTTGCTATGTAACGCTGTAGGAAGATGGCAAACACGTATGTCTCTATATATATATATATATATATATACATATATATATATATATACGTCTCACTCTCTCTCTCTCTCTCTCTCTCTCTCTCTCTCTCTCTCTCTCTCTCTCTCTCTCTCTCCCCCCCTCTCTCTGTCTATCTCTATCTCTATTATATAGATATCTCTGTTATATATATAGAGAGAGAGGGTTAGGGGGTTAGAGGGTTAGAGAGAGAGAGAGAGAGAGAGAGAGAGAGAGAGAGAGAGACAGACAGACAGACAGACAGACAGACAGACAGACAGACAGACAGACAGACAGAGACAGATGCATACGTGTTTGCGTGTACACACACGCACGCACGCACGCACACAAACACACACACACACACAAACAAACACACACACACACACACACACACACACCTTGGTATGTCAAATTCCAGGTTTATACAGCTTCTAATGGAAATATTGAACAAACTAAATGCACGGGGCTGGGGATGCGTATTGTTTGCTGACGATACTAACTTGTTCATTATTGGAATGGATGCCAATGATACTGTGTATACGGCTATGGAGAAGTTAGAATCGCTTAGTGTCTGGTTCCGGTACAATCAACTAACTCTAAACTTGAGTAAGACATGTTATACAATATTCAGTAGACATATGGAACGTGAAGTCGTGCCATTATTGTTGCAGGGCCAACGCATTGAACGGGTTTACTCTGCCAAATATCTGGGCATATATCTAGACTGTAAGCTGTCATGGTCGGAACATATTAAGGAACTTTGTTCAAAGGTGTCTAAGTTATCAGGTTTATTTTATCACATGGCCTCGTTCATAAATGCCGATATGGTCAGGCAATTATATTATGCCTATGTATTTCCCCATATTAATTATGGGATTGAATTATATGGATCGGCTTGTAAAACTAACTTATCTAAAATACAAGTTTTACAAAATTTATTACTTAAAACATTAGCAAAACGTCACCGCCGTGACAGTGCCACAGCATTGCATAGGGAACTTAATATACTTAAAGTTCAGGAACTATTTAAACTAAATGTTCTAATATTTGTGTATAAACAGCGTACGAATCAACTTCCTAGTCTATTCCACCAATTTTACCAATGTAATAGTGACTTCATAATCAGAAGTTCCAGACAGGAGAACAATTTATATATACATAGATGTAATTATAGAACTGGAGAGAACTCCTTGAAAGTAATAGGGGCTCGTCTTTGGAATAAACTACCTGTAGACATTAAACATTCGAAAACGCTAAATATGTTTAAGCATAAAGCCAGGAGCTTTATAATTGGCATTAACTAAAACTTAAATCTAATTACATATTGTAAGAAATTCGCTTGTGAATTTGTTCTTATATTGGTACAACATCTCTAGCTTTAATTTACAGAAGTCGTTAACCTGAAGCTATTGCAATTGAATGCAACCTTTATATACGTAATATTATGTATGTGGGAGTAACCTATATGAGTTTGATTTAATTGGCTACCAGCTCGATAAGTTATACTTCTCTGGTAGCCACCTCATCTGTGTTACATTGCTCTTGAATTGTGCTGTATATTATCTGGATGAGGAAATAAATTTACTTTACTTTACTTTACTTTGCTCCAGTGTTTGTCAGAGAATGGAGTGAGCCGTGAAACAACGGATCGCGTCCTGAGTCTGTTGTGTGTTCTTTGGTGCCTGTATAGGTCGATGGCATTGGCGACCACAAATGGCAAAGTCACAGGTCGTCATGGATTCCAGAAGAGATTGACCACTCTTCCGCTGCATTCCTCTGTCTTTGAGCTGTTGTCGCCGTTTTTTGTTCAAAGTCCTGCAGGCCAGTCATGCAGGTGTGACGTCAGAGGGGGCGATTAGTTGCAAACTCTTCCCAAGTGTTGTGCGGGATGGAGCATGACTTCAGCGTGGCCTTCAGTACATCTTTGTAGCGCTTTCGTTGCCCACCTCGTGAATGCAAAACAGTCTACAGTCCCTTTGAAGAGCGACTTTGATATCTCTCTCTCTCCGTAACGAGGCGGGGGCGATGGGTGTAAAACGCCCCCAGCGACACTTTTTAGGGGCGGCACTTTGCCCTTCGAAATTTGTTTTTAATTAAACAAAAACGACCATAATTTATTTATAACATGTGGATTATACATATTTTGAGTACATCGAGAAAAGCCCAGTTCGTTCAGTCCAATCGTTAGATGCATACGTGTGCATGTTTACATTTTGTTTTTTAAACACATGGCAGTGGACATGATCCCGTGATGCCTGCTATGCGCCCCGATGTCCCCATCCTGCTGCTATGTGAGATATTGTACGAACGTACGAACGAACGAACGAACGAACGAACGAACGAACGAACGAACGAATGAAGAAGTCTATTGATCCTATGTATATAAAAAGTAAACAAATTTCATCCTTCATTGTATAAATACAATAAAACATATACAAACACAAATATACATTCATACAAAAATAATTAATACATTTGAATCATAATATATACCAGACGGGGTCGGTGACTCCTATTAAAACATAATTTCGCTATCATAGGAGCCACCCCATTTACGTTAGTAATAACGTAGGTCCTTTTAATCAACAATAAAGTCCATCTCGTGTGTGTGTGTGTGTGTGTGTGTGTGTGTGTGCGTGTGTGCGTGTGTGTGTGTGTGTGTGTGTGCGTGCGTGCGTGTGTGTGTGTGTGTTTACATGTGTGTGCATGTGTGTGTGCGTGTGTGTGTGCGTGCGTTCATGCATGCGAGTGTATTGTTTTGCATGTACGAGTACGCATGTATACACTCTTACGCTAGCGTCATTGTAATCGATTACACATTCTCATTACTTCATTTATTGTATGTTTCGCTGACACGTGTAACAGTTTGATAGTGTGCATATATAATAGTATTTTTGTAAGACATAATTTTTCACATATATTATAAAACCTCGCATACTGTGGGTGTATGTGGTTTCTTTAATTAAATCGAGAGTTATTTATAGCGTGTGGCAAGTTGTGTTTCAAACATTTCGTTGCAAACTCATGCTTAGTTCTGGACGTATATATATTTTGTGTTTTGTAGTGTTATAATTGTGTATGTTATCTTTTGGGACAATTTGCTATTTTAATAAAAAAATCCGGTAGATTTTTGTGAATATATCTGAAGTAAAATATTTTAATTCTTGTAGCTTTAAGATGTCTTCTATTTTTAACAGGTTAAGTTTTTCTAAAAGTGGTTAAGTATGTGAGATAGTTATATTTGCTTAACGTTATTATTCGCATTGCTTTCTTTTGGATTTTCATAATTCTGTTTCCATGATAAGCCCATGACATAATTCAATAATTAATATGAGATAATAGTAACGAGTTATATAACATAACTTTTATTTGCCGTGGTAGTACGTATTTTAATCTATTCAATGTGCCAATTATTTTGGAACATTTATTTGATACCTTTTCACAGTGCTTTTTCCAATTTAAGTTTGAGTCCAAAGTCAACCGTAAGAAGTTACATTCGTCTACTTTTTCAAACATTTATATAATCTATTTTAAGTGTAACAGTCGCTATGCATTTATTTGGCATATGGAAAATCATATATTTTAATTTGTTTTTATTCAGCGATAATTTATAAATTTTTAGCCATTCAATAACTTTAGAGAGTTCTTCATTTATTGAGGATTGTATGTTTTTATTTTCTGGGTTGTCACTAGAATAATTTAAAGTACTAAATAGTGTCATCTGTATACATAATGAAATCGAACATATGACTGGCTTGTGAGAAATCGTTAATATATATATATATATAACAAACAATAGTGGTCCGAGTATTCAGCCTTGACGAATGCCAATGGTTACTGATAAAATGTCTGACTTTATATCTTCTATTTCAATATATTGTTTTCTATTATGTACATAATTTGTTTTAAATAATTGTAGTGTTGAACCTTTTAAGCAATAGTACTTTAATTTATTTAGTACATTGTTATGATCCATGGTGTCAAATGCCTTAGATAAGTGGAGAAATATACTAATAGGTATGTCATTTGTATCCATTTGAGTTACTACTCTATCAATTAGCTCAAGTGCAGCATATTCGGTAGAATGTTTAGGTCTAAAGTCATACTCATTATCAAAAAGAAGTTTTAAGTCGTTAAAGAATGATGATACTTATGTAAAAATAATCTTCTCAAGTGTTTTTTTATATAGAATGAAGAAGAGACATAGGCTTATAATTTTCAAATAATGATGGGTCGTCTTTTTAAAATATGTATGTAAATATGATGTATCTGCAAACCCTCCGCCTCGGGCTGGACAACTGCGCGACCAAACTCGCGGCTCTTGTGTCTCTTTTACAAAGAGGAGAGAGAAAACATCGTCGAAGACGTAACAAAGAAAATTTCGCCATCTAGCGTGCTACTCGTGGTCGCGCTTTGCACCAAAGACGGAAACTTCAAGGAAGCGACTTCAAGGAGATTATATTAGCAGTTTCTCCCGAGTGAATGAAGGAGGTGATATGTTTCACCATTCAAAAATACTATACTGTAAATACTTATCCATAGATACGCTCTCGTATCAAAGAATAGGAAGTCCCACCAGAGCTAAGAGCATACCTTAATGAGGTTGTCAATACATAAATATCCCCAAATCCAATGCTCTTTATACTCGTTTCTGCTTTTGTTCCACACCGCGGTCTATTCACTGTCATTGAGAACATGGAACTAAAGAGGAATGGCTATAAGGTGAAATCGCCGTATTGTTTGACCTCTTCTATAAGGCAGTCTCGAAAATTCGTGGAGAAACTATAGAAAAAAGGCTAAATCTTGAAATTGGCTTTCTTAAAGTACGAACGTTCATCGTTTAGCTGTCGTTGTGGGAGGGCAACGCCAATTATTTAAACTTCAACATGTCTGATCATCTCAAAGCCGCTCCATATGTAAGCCAAAACACCCAACATTGGGACTTAGGTATTAATTATCCTCATTAATTTATTTGTTTACTTACTTCATGTTCCAAACGATGGTATTATTGACACACTTAAGCACTTAGCGGAATGTTATTGCATACCACATTCATTATGGTTTTTTACAATCTTCTCAAAAACCTTAACATAAATCATTAATTAATATATAATTTATCTGCGATTTACTAATTGCGCTTGATTTTATATATTTATTACATGCTCGTGTGCAGAGGTAAACTTTTGCTGTTCATTTACTCATTTTCATAGTTTTATCATTGTCAGCTATAGCACTTCCGACCCTGTGCGTTTTTCCCCAACATTCACAACACATATATAACAAATTTTGTCTAATGTTAACTGAATGCTAAGAATTACAGGCTGCTCCACATGGCTATCTCGAAATTCTTATTTTCGTGCCTTACAGCTAGATATGGTTTGGGCGTTATGCCCCAAAACTGGGCGTTATTCCCCAAGCTACTTTACGTCAACATCACCGCAGCGGAAGGACTGGATAGAGAAGTACGTGTGCGCGACGTCACGTAAACAGTTATCAAAGCAAACTGGTGAAACGGTCGGGCTCGGCTTCTTCAGTGGTAGGTGAAGTGGAGCAGAGACATCATTCCCAAACAAGCTCGCGTCGCTATGGACGTTTCTCGCTATGTGCGAGTGTGTGGCTTCCAGTATCGAACAGGAGCGATTGAGGAGCAGTGTGACACTTTTGTCCATCGAACGAGAACTGCAAGTTTCGAGAACTTTGGCATGCCATGATGGAGGCGGAGTTTGCGGCATCCAGCGCCCGCAAGAATGCAAGATGTGAAAGAAGAAGAACGAGCTTCCTTCTCCAAACCACCGAAACATAAAGACAGACTTGATATATTTTATTTATGTAAACGACGTCAAAATATTTGGCCCCTTGAGCTGAAGGGACCATCCCCCGATATAATAAAACGCCCCGAAATTATCCCTTGAATTGGGCAAAGGTACATTAATTTATGGAAACGACACCAAGGTTAAAAACCCGTTCAAAAGTTTTCCTAGCGTTCCCTAGGTACGGAACGATCAATTGTATACATTTTAGGCGGTGCAGCACGGAATGAACAACGATTGCAAAATTAGTAGGAGGATTTCTCCCGCCAGCATAAAACCCGCCATAAAGGGTGTGAAAAATGTAATTATTCACGCATGTATGTAGCGAATTTCGTAGCCCGGCAGATGGCGTCACATAAAGTACGTTCTTATATTTTTTAGCGCATAATAGGGAAAGCGGAATATGGAGAATGGGAAATGTTATACCAAGTAACATCACCTACCTCTGTGTACGCCAGTCTAGCCAACGACAAAAACAAATTCTGGATGATTATGGTACATTTGAACAATAAGTGTTGTTATCCTAGAGGCACCAGTTGTGTAAAATGTATAACTTTGTGGCAAATTATATGGATAGCATATTGTTATCATTAAATGGTCAACAATAATTTAATAACACGATTACATCATGCACTTCTACCAACTCTTTCGCAAGAAATGGATCAGCGCGAAAGGCGATACCAGACGAAAAATGCATAATGACTAATATTATAGAGACACGAGATATTGCAACACTGACAGTCTATGTGTTTCGCGGGGTATCACAAGAATCGGACATGTAAATTAAAACCTCTCTCTCTGGCAGGAATACCCATATTAAGGTGTCCTATATTTTATCTTCAAATGTTCAATATGTCTACTGTATCATATTAAAAAATTAAAACGATATATGCAAGTCGCCAAATCGACAACGTATCCAGGTTATGTGAGAATCGGCCACACACACACACACACGCGCGCGCGCGCTCGCGCACGCACGCACGCACGCACACACACACACACACACATATCCTACTCGGATTTTTGTAAAACCATTAACTCAGATCTGTAATAGATCTTTTAAATCCGGCATATTTCCGGATAAAATGAAAGTGACAAAAGTCATTCCATTATTCAAAGCTGGAGATAAAAAGGCGTTTTCCAACTATAGGCCTGTGTCATTATTACCTCAGTTCTCCAAAATTCTAGAAAAACTCTTTGACCTCAGGTTAGATAATTGTATAGAACTTAATGATATACTAAACGAAAGTCAATATGGTTTTCGAAAAAACAGATCAACCTCCATGGCATTGTTGGAGTTAACTGAGGAAATAGCAAATGTAATTGATCAGAATAAATCGTCAGTAGGCGTGTTTATAGACTTGAAAAAAACTTTCGACACTGTAAACCACAATCTACTGTTAAAAAAATTGAATTGTGTGGTATACGTGGGGTTGTAAATAATTGGTTGAGCAGTTACCTTGAAAAGAGGAAACAATTTGTATGTATTGATAACGTAAAATCTAATGTTTTAAACATATTATGTGGAGTACCGCAAGGATCAATACTTTTAGCAACATCATTTTTGATTTACATCAATGACTTATGCAAAGTTTCTGATATAGTAAAATTCATTTTATTTGCAGATGACACTAACATAATCTATTGTGCTGATGATCCAAATATGCTTAGCGCAGTAGTCAACCAGGAGTTGGTGAAATTACAAAATTGGTTCGAATAAAACAAACAATCCCGTAATGTCGATATAACCAGTTTCATGATATTTGAAAAAAAGAGAAATGCTCCTGGCATCAATATAATAATAAATCATAAAAACATAGAAAGAGTGTACCAAACCAAATTCCTGGGTGTAATCATTGATGAGAAGCTATCCTGGAAAACACAAATTCAATTGGTTAAATCTAAATTAGCAAAAAAAAACAATTTACAAGGCACAAAGCTTATTAAATGTCAAGTCATTATCCTTGTTATACTTTTCACTTTTTATGCCGTATATTGACTACTGCTTTGAGATTTGGGGCAACACGTATCGTTCTAACTTATGGCCGATATTTGTTTTGCAAAAAAGAGTGATACGTATTATATATGGAGCAAAAACCTCAAGACCATACAAACAACTGTTTGTCGATCTTAAAGTTATGAAGTTTTTTGATTATATTGAGTATAAAACGGCTATCACAATGTACAAGGTGAAATATCATTTACTTCCGAAAAACATTCTAAGCTGTTTTCACTTGAATAACGAATGTTGGTATGTAACAAGACAGAGAGATATATTTAAACAATTGTACGTTCGTACAACTTTGAAGGCTATGTGTGGGTCTAATATTGGAGTCACACTGTTGAATAGTTTACCTGAAGGTTTAAGAAAGTGTCACCATATTTGTATGTTTAAAAAAAAGTACAAATCATCTATAATTGACAGATATACAGCACTATTGTAATCGTGGAGAAATGAAGACCCATGAGAATATCAAAAATAGCTAATGTAAAATCGTGTAAATGTCAGAACAGCTATGTTTAGCTTAATCACAAGGATTTGCAGGTCTGTTAATACAATTATTCAGAGTATTGTTACTAGCGACATTTCCGGCTACCCACTCCAGTCTTGATACCTACGGAGCTGAATGTACGTGTCAGATGTTGATTCTCACAACAAACAAAACGTGTTGCTGTCATCCAGTGTTGCTACGCTGATATAGACCACCACCTGTACCCAATGTAAAGCTTCGTCATGCTAAATCAACACTTGTCCTACTCAGGGAAATAGTCAAAACGACGTGTGATCTCACAATGGTTCAATCTAGGCAAATGAAAATTTATATATTTAAACTGTACTGATGTGGTAGAGTGCTGTACGTAGTATAACACCTGTAGGCACACCAAAGAAACCTCCAACTGCACTTTCCATTAATAATTGAGTCTCGTCAATGACTTCTAGTTGACTCACTGCCCAAATATTGGAGGACTAAACACATTTCCGGCCCCTCCCCCACGCACGCAAAACATTTAGGCGCTAAGACCACCACATCCAAGCCCCCAACCCAATTCCGGCGCTGATGCTATAACATCTGTCAACCATGCTACGCATATTTCCGCATACTGAGTGGCGACATCTACCGAACAACAAATCCGCCAGGTGCCTGCGCGATTAATAGCGCGTTCTCACCATTTGTTGCTGTCATTACAGATTTAGAGTCGCACCTAAACGACGTGGAACAATATTCCAGACTAAAAAACATGGTCATCTCCGGTCTGGAAACAAAGCAACCATCCTACAATTCGGCAGCAACTTCACCTGGCGAAAAATGACGAGACGACGACAGCGAGCAAGACAGTCTGGAAGACAGCATGGTCCAGTTCTTCGCCAACAAACTGCAACTGACCATCGAGAAAACAGACATTTCAGCATGCCATACGTTGCGCAAACGATCTATCACAAATGGAAATCAACGAAACCAACGAAATGTCAAGCCAGACATAATAGTGAGATTCGTGAATAGAAAAGCAAAAACACTGTTGCTGCGCAATGCCTACAAACTCAGAAAAAGCAATGTGTACATTAACGAACACTTAAGAAAGAAAAACAACAGCATTGTCTGGGAAGCCAGAAAATTGAAGAAAGACCGCAAGATCGCGTCAACGTGGGAGAGGAATGGGAAAGTACCGATAAGAACACTGGGGTCACCTGATGTGGCTAAGACCTACGTGATGCATGACGAAACGGACTGCGCTCGGCTTGTCGAGTCCTCGTCGACGTGATTGAAGGTTGATGGCTGTCATTTGTTTTCATTATCACAATATAAGTGACGAAGAATTTATATATATTACAAGCGAAAGTGACATGAATTAATCATTTTTTTACATTTATGAAAAACTTCCAAGTTTGATTTTAAAGGTTATGAATATACCGACTATTTACATCATAATTATGGCGACTATATCGACCCAGATAATAACTTGTACTTGACATAATAGTAGACTGTTCGTATTATACAGAAGCTAAATTTGAACATAAAATAAAATACAGCAATGATTTATCAATAATACACTTTAACGCAAGAAGTTTAAATGCAAACTTTCAGAATATCAAAGAGTGTTTATATACATTGCATGACCCCTTTGATGTAGTTGTTATAAGTGAATCGTGGAGTCACGAAGGGAATGAAAACAGTTTTATTTTACAAGGGTTTGAATCCGTACAAGTCAGTCGCAAAAATAAAAAAAGAGGTGGTGTAGTAATTTACGTTAGAACATGCATTGACTTTAAGGAAATCAGTTTAATGTCATTGGCAGGAGACAACATCATGGAATGTTTCACAGTAGAATTACAACTAAATAGTAGGAAGAATATTATCATAGGATGTATATACAGGACTCCTGGATCAAATGTGGACACATTTAATGAAACTTTACAACATATATTTGAGAAGACAAGAAACACAAATAAGACTATGTACTGGTGTGGTGATTATAATCTTGATCTTTTAAAACATGGTACTCACTACGGAACTAAACAGTTTCTAGACGTCATGTACAGTTACGGATTATATCCCTTGATTACAAAGCCAAGTAGAATTTCTGAATTCAGCGCCACATTGATTGATAATATTATCACTAACGAATTGACAAAGGAGGTTTGCAGTGGGTTATTAATTACAGATGTTAGTGAACATTTACCTGTTTTCGCATTGAGTAGAAGTAACATTGATAGACCTAAAGGACAAAGTTTTAAATATGTCAGGTGTAGAAACGTGCATTGTATACATTTAGCTCGGCATTGATCAACTGTAATTGGGACCGGAGGATATTAACACGGCATCTAGTGAATTTGTTAACACTTTCACCGATCTATACAATACTCATTGTCCGGTAAGAAAGGTGTATAATAAGATTCACAACTCATATAAGCCATGGTTTACAAAAGGATTAGCAAATGCATGTAAAAAGAAAAACAATATCTACAAAAAATATCTTGCATGTAAATAAAAAACACAGAGGAAAGATACAAAAGATATAAAAATAAGCTAATTAATATTCTAAGACAAGCCGAAGAATATAACTATTCTAAATTATTGCTAAAAAATCAACATGATATTAAAGGAACTTGGAAAGTATTAAATTCAATAATCAAAAGGGGAAACACCTATAAATCTATTCCAGATTCATTTGTCGGCGACAATAAAATCCTTACTGATAAATCAGAAATAGCCAATGGCTTTAACGATTTCTTCGTAAATGTTGGACCACGGCTTGCCAGGAAAATCAAAACACCATTAAATGCAACCTGTAATTACGAGGATGTACAAATCAGAACGAAAGCCTCTATGTTTATCGGTGCTACGGAAGAACAAGAAGTACTAAGTGTTATTAACAATTTTAAAGGGGAATATTCTCATGATTATGATAATATTGACATGTATATCATAAAAAAGGTTATTTCTCATATTGTAAAACCATTAACTCAGATCTGTAATATATCTTTTAAATCCGGCATATTTCCGGATAAAATGAAAGTGGCAAAAGTCATTCCATTATTCAAAACTGGAGATAAAAAGGCGTTTTCCAACTATAGGCCTGTGTCATTATTACCTCAGTTCTCCAAAATTCTAGAAAAACTCTTTGACCTCAGGTTAGATAATTTTATAGAACTTAATGATATACTGAATGAAAGTCAATATGGTTTTCGAAAAAAACAGATCAACCTCCATGGCGTTGTTGGAGTTAACTGAGGAAATAGCAAATGCAATTGGTAAGAATAAATTATCTGTAGGCGTGTTTTGACTTGAAAGAAGCTTTCGACACTGTAAACCACAATCTGCTGTTAAAAATAGAATTGTGTGAAAAAAGAGAAATGCTCCTGGCATCAATATAACAATAAATCATAAAAACGTAGAAAGAGTGTACCAAACCAAATCCCTGGGTGTAATCATTGATGAGAAGTTATCCTGAAAAACACAAATTCAATTGGTTAAATCTAAATTAGCAAAAATAACATCAATAATTTACAAAGCACGAAGCTTATTAAATGTCAAGTCATTATCCTTGTTATACTTTTCACTTTTCATGCCGTATATTGACTACTGCTCTGAGATTTGGGGCAACACGTATTGTTCTAAGTTATGGCCGATATTTGTTTTGCAAAAAAGAGTGATACGTATTATATATGGAGCAAAAGCTCAAGACCACACAACTTGTTTGTCGATCTTAAAGTTATGAAGGTTTTTGATTATATTGAGTATAAAACGACTATCACAATGTACAAGGTGAAATATAATTTACTTCCAAAAACATTCTAAGCTGTTTTCACTTGAATAACGAATGTTGGTATGTAACAAGACAGAGAGATGTATTTAAACAATTGTACGTTCGTACAACTTTGAAGGCTATGTGTGTGTCTGATATTGGAGTCAAACTGTGGAATAGTTTACCTGAAGATTTAAGAAAATTTCAGCATATTTGTATGTTTAAAAAAAGTACAAATCATATATAATTGACAGATATACAGCACTATTGTAATCGTGGCACTATGTGGAGAAATGAAGACCCATGAGAATATCAAAAATGTCAAAAATCCAAATTAGTAGAAACTTATTATGTTGTAGGCACCGTGTACAATAATGTTTGATTGATAAATATTTACTCTATAAAAACATATTGTATTTACATCGCCAGCACCTAAAATGGTTGGGGGTGAACCACTCATAAGTACTGTACTTCTGTTCACCCCCTTTCCACATTCAACATTGTATTTGTTTAATTGTGACGTGTAATGTTAAATGCTGGAAATAAATGATTTACTTACTTACTTACTATTTGATATTCCGTACATAAGGAACACGAGAAGAACTACTGGTACTATTATAAGCTTTGCCTCGTCCCCATAAATAATTCACCTTTACCTACCCTTTGGTAGTTCCTGCCAGGAGATCCCTCCACTCAGTGTTGCTTTAATTGGTCGTTCTGTATTTGGCATCGTTCCCACAAATAATTCATTTGCCTATGTCAAAGGGTAATTTCGGGGGGGGGGCAGTCCACCATCCCTGACCCAAAAGCAACACATTTTGTGTGGATGTCCCTTCAATTCATGTGGTCAACCATTTTAGCATCGTTTTACATAAGCAAAAGCTCTGGGTTCCCGGTCTAATAGTAGTTTAACTCTCACGTCTACCAATTCACGGTGAAGAAATTACATACCTATGCAGTGGTTCTTTTTGGTCGCGACCCAAATACCTGTAGTACGACTTACTGGGCGACCCAAGCCTTCAAACGTGTTTATCATTGCGGCGACAAATAATAAAATAAATAATGAGAATTTTTAATTTGCATAAAACATATAAGTTGGCCTAATTGTTTGCTACGATACAATAACCAAAGAGCGACATGTGACAGCTGATGCAAATAAACCGGTCAGACATACGTATCTGTGTTCAGATGGCTAAACTTTTGATTGCTTTACATATATCTAGTGGCAACCCTGGCTTTGAAATGATTGAACGAGTTTTTCAAACCGCAGTGTTGTTGCTGACAGATTGCATCGATATCTTGCGATGACAGCAAACAGTTTCGGAACTTGCCTTCGTGACACTACTCGATGATGCTAGCGACAGCCATCTCACCTCAGAGTGGAACAGTAAACGCACATGATCTGAACTAAAATCGGAGCACATCTCTGTGAAGGTTCGAGAAGTCGGAGACTTTGATTTGATGAAATTCACATCTTGAATTAGTTGATGCATCCTAGCCTGCAAATCTGGCGAAAACCTCTTAAATAGAGACAAGCTTCTCTCGATGGAGGATGCATTGAAGAATTATCACTTGCTCATTGACTTCTTTCACACGAGAAGTGAAACTTTGACGTATTCATAACATCATAACAACACACACACACACTGAAGCACTGATCCCACATTAATCCTTCTTCCTTGGTTAAATTAACCTTCGATCTAAGCAGCGGCCGACAAAGCAGGAACTCTGATTCCACAGCTTGAGGATCTCAATAAGGTACATATGCCATGAGTTGGACATCGTCAAAATCTTCAGTGGATTCATCCAAACAGAAGACTAAATTCCCAACTCATCTTTACGGCTGCACTCACTTGTATTGCTATTTTGTGTCATTTGACATGTCATAGAGGCGTGCACGGATCGTATCAATCGACAAAGGACTCTTTTCGATTTTACTGGCCAATTTACCTCCGCTGACTGTATGTACATTATCGACAGTTGCTGGCTTCCAATTCACCGATGTCGTGTGTCTTCTTCTATTTTGTTATTCGCTATGTTACTAAATAAGACGCCGACCCCACTGCAATGCATCTAGCGTGTGTGATTATGACTAAACTATAGGAATTGAAAATTAGCGTATCTTCGTTGTTTATCAACTGACATCCTTTGACTGCACAACTGTGTGAAACAAACAATACGACACTTCTTTGGTTTTCAGGGTTATTTTTACGAAATGGTGCATCGAATGACGAAAAAGGCACCGCCAGCAATCAGTCATTTACTTTAGATCAAAACAATATCCGGTTAAAATGACTGACAGTAAGCCATGGAAGGAATCTGCAATCAACCACATATCCCTGTCGGGGTATGATTTACCAGGGTGCTTCAACAGCGAAAGGAGTTCACTCTCCTGCGAACCATGGTTACCTAAAATAAATTAACTGATACAAGCTTTTTAATACCTTCATATTTTAAGTCCGATATCGATGAATAATGTAACAGTCTCTAAGCCCAAAGCTTTGCAGCCGCTTCGTCAACTTGCATGGTCCTGTTGCCGTATCGCACGCATTGTAGAACTTGTATAGTCCACACATCAAAGTCATCGTGGCCGTTTAGAGCAACAACAATAAAGCGATGTAATAATAATGATAACACTAATAAGAAGAAAACAAAGACAAAGAAAACATATGTACTACCGAGGAACCACTGGTTGTCACGTGGGATAAAATGACGTCATCACCAATTGTTGATAAGTCAATCCGTAGCTGCGCAGTGCGCAACTTCCCGTGAATGTCGTGCCATTATAGGCATGCGCCTTTCTACGTTGCACATTCACGACAAGCTTCCATCCTCGCGCCATGGGACGCCGGTAGCGAATTACCATAACTGACATAGGCGGATCCAGGGGTGGCCTATACTTTTTGGTCTCGCTATGCCTGCGCTAGAGTGGGGTGCCCCATACATCTTTGGAATGTGTCCCCGCTATGTACCCCCCTAGACTTTGGAATGTTGCCCCGCTTAGGTTAGTCTCAAGGGGGTGCATTGGAGGTTTTTGGTGAGCTTCCGAAATTGTGAATAAATGTTCAACAGCATCCCCCCATCGTATTCCGATGTCATGATCCGACAGCGCGACGGCAGAGTGGTGTTGAAGCTCTGGCCAAAACAACCTTCAATAACTGTCATATTGATGCATCCCTTACAGTACGCACCGCACCGACGAAAGTTAAAACTAACGGTGTTTCCATATAAACTTTAAAGATGCATTTTTCATTCTCATACCATTGAAATAAATTACTTGATTCATATACATGTAGGGGCCTACAAGTGTCAGAACTTGATGTATACTGGGGGGAGGGCGCCTGAGGCTCACAAAAACCGCAGATTGACAGGCCTGTTGCGAGGTTGGGGAGGGGGTAGTGTCGGAGACTATCACGGTGGCGGGGGGAGGGGTAGTGTAGGAGATTTTTCGCGGTGCCGATGGGGTAGTTTTTCGAGAGTTAATTGTTGCGGTGCCGTGTCGATTCTCATTCTTGGCGATTTCCCACTGTATGTTACTATATTGGGCCAATGATGGTAGTTCCGATGCTTGGCCTAGCACTGGCCTATCAACATTTGCCCACGGTTGGCATTCCAAGCTGTAGGCTGTCATTCTTTGCAAATCTTGGCAAAAGACGGAAAATGTTATGGTATCTGGGGTGTGCATGTCGTGAAACTCCAACACCGACGACATCATGTGGGTTATCCAGCGTCTTTATTTTTGCAGTGCGTGAAAAATTAATTGCACCCAGAGCTCGGATTCACCACTACCATCCAGCATCGATGTAATCACCGGACTGAAAGGATACACGGTGGAGCATCAACGCTGACTTTCCAAAGTCTCGTTTACGACGCGACCCAGCTGCCCAATGAAAATTCTGACTGCTCTTCCCGGACAACCGGCTCGGAAGTTAGGACCGTGTCGTTGTAATTGTGTTAGCGTCGGTGCTTCTATTCACATTCAGTTGATCACTGAACATTGATACAGCTGGTCACTATTCGAGAGAATCTTACTGATTTATTTCAGTTCAGTATTTAATACAATACAGAGACATGTCATGATTGATAAATTACAGAAACTGGAAGTTCCTGCTGCGCTTGTCCACTGGGTTTTCAATTTCCTGAGCAATCGCCCACTGTGTGTTCGAGTGGGTGACATAAAGTCACCAGTGCAGGTTAGCAACTCAGGTGCGCCTCAAGGCTGTGTTCTCAGTCCATTTTTGTATATTTTGTATACTAACGATTGTCGGAGTGTTGATCCATCGGCTTAGTTTCTGAGGTTTTCTGACAATGCAGCCATACTTGCTCTTTTGAATGATTCAGCCTCATACCAAGCATATCTGTCTTCGGTGGAACATTTTTCTAGTTGGTGCAGTACCAACTTTCTGTTACTTAGCGTCTCCAAAACGAAAGAAATGTGCATTGACTTCCGTTGTAATGCTACTGCCTCAGTCCCATTGTCATTAATGGCGAGCCTGTGGAACAGGTTCATTCAGTCAGGTTGTGTTGGATAATAAGTTTTTCTTCACAGAGAAGGTTACAGCCATGCAAAAGAAGTCTCGCAGCGACTGCACGTTCTTCGCTGGCTGCGCGCTTTCAACGTTGACCCAAAACTTCTTCTCCACCGCAGTATAATTGAGCCTCTCTTAACTTATTGCAGTATTTGTTATTACCCTGCTCATTCGGTGAGCAACCGAAACAGGCTTCTAAGAATCTCACGTACTGCCGCCAAGATCATTGGTATACAACTCCAGTGCTCCCGAAATGATTGACCGTGCAACTTTGTGAAAAGCTCGCTCGGACCACCCGCTCCACTCTTACTTTGATATTCTTCCATCTGGTATGAGGTATCGGTGCTTGAAATGCAAGAAAGTTCTGTACAACAAGAGCTTTGTGCTTACGGCAATCAGAATATTGAACCAGTGATATTGATAAATGTGCTCTGCTTTGATTTATACTTTACATACGTGTATATGCACATCTAACATGTATGTCTCTCATATTACATTTTTATGAGATTTATGAGATGATGAGCTGTTAGACAAATATCCTTTCTAGGACAATAATTGATTGATTGATAATATGCATGAATATAATTATAAATATGTTATAATTATACCGATCGATTCAGATTCATAGATAGCTATGCGCAAACGGCGGGAGTTGAAAAGCAGTCATCTTAATATACAATACCGGTCAACGGCTCGTTAGAATAGTAGAAAGGGTAATTATAATGGGATTTCAGGAAATCGAAGGTTTCTTCTTGGAATTGGAGCGCGGGTCGGACGGGTGTCCGCGCTGTTGTCAAGCGTGGCACAGTCGCAACCGGCGAAATCAATTGCGTAATTTATGAGTTTGAGTCAGCTAACGTCCATACAAAGCGTCGGAGATCTGCAAGGGGTAGTGCAGTTACATCCCTGGCTTGCGAGGATGATGAATATTAGCCACGACTGACCCAAACTTAAACCGGCCAAACTTAAAAAGGCAATGAGATGATTGGATAACGGGCTCCGCCTTATCTCCAGGTCGTAGGTGACTCTACAGTCTACACCTTTAATTTCTACTCTACAGTCAGTGATCTTTCGGCACGCCCACGTGACCTTTCGGCACATTTACTAACTATATAGCGCGGTGTTTTGCCAATCGGACCGTCATTCGTATTACGATGACACCACGGCTAACATCATCATGTTGAAGATATCATATTACTGCCCTCGCGGTTCACCAGACTCGAGTGATATGATTCGAACGAGCGCTGCCGATGAGGAGTCCCTACCGACCCCGAGACAACTACCATCATTGCGAAGACTCTTCACCTGCCTGGACTGTGGGACATCGTTCACACGGAAAGATAGTTGGAAGAGGCACATCACCAGCGGATGTTGTCCCCGTGTGAAAAAGAGGACGGCCGATGAAGCCAAGTTGTATACGCCAGTGATGAGTCATACTTTATATTGTTTTACTATATACTTTCACCTAAAACCTCGTCCCCCGTGTCTATACTTTCCCTAAAATGGCGTCCCTGTATATGTTTACTTCCGTCAAAATGGCGTCCACTGTGTCTTTACTTCCGCTAAAACGTCGCCCCGTTTTATACTTTATGATCATACAACTTGTCACCTTACTTCCTATCACGTCACTTCTTATCATTGTTTCTTACCTATCCTTGTATCACCATACTCTAGCAACGGTGTACTATTCCCATGCAATCTTTAATATTTTTTAATGTTATCGAAATATTCTACAGTGAAGGTCCGCTACCACCAAAGCGACAACGAATGGTCTCTGTGTCGACAGAGACGATTAACGACAACAGAACATCATCGACACCAACTTCCATTCCCAACGACGTCACAACTACCCACGCTGTCAATGTCACAGCTTCTACCCGGCCTGCCAACGTTGCAATTTCCGCTCCTGACTTTGCTGGTCCGAACTTTACCATTGTTTTTCCTGCGACCGAAATGAAGAAGACGCTTGCACGCCACATAGCATGTACCACCTTTGAACTCTCAAGACGACAATGCCGTGGTTGCGAGATAGATCATCCTAGTAAATTTCATCACGATTGTATGTTATCTGATGACATTCAAATTTGCATGCACTTTGACGAGGCTGTGGAGTCCATCAATTCAACTGCAGTGGTGAAAGACTGTTTGAGTGTTTTGTTAGTCGCAGGTGTGAAGCTAGCCGACGTGACAGTCGAACAGTTGTGTAATATCAATACTTGGTTGCAAGAAGCCGTTTCGAAACAGTGGCGAAACACTATGAAACATATGGTTCTGGCAGTAATGGAGGGTGACAGAACTTTCTTTTGTCTTGTACACGATTAAACTTTGTAAGACTCTGTATCAATGTCTAGTCTCTGGTTCTTGTAGTTATGGAGCGTGACATGTAAATACGTTTGTGTTGTTCACGAATAAACTGTGCAAACCTTATCTTGTGTCTTTACTTAACCAAAGTAAGACCAACGACTTCCACGAATCAAACTTTGACTAGCGAGATGCACGAACCAAGCATTCAAACAAACTTGTCGGACAAACGAAACACCAAACACTTAGACCAAAGAGTGATAAGAACCAAACTTGTTGGACAAACGAAACACCAAACACTTAGACCAACGAGTGACAAGAACCAAACCTGTCTAACAAACGAAACACCAAACACTTAGATCAACGAGTGATAAGAACCAAACTAGTCGGACAAACAAAACACTATACTTTGACCAACACGCTGTTCGAATCAAACTATAGACCAACTAGTCGTACAAACGAAACACTATACTTTGACCAACAAAAACTGAGTCCAAACTGGTTCCAAACTGTTTTGGAGTGGTGTTCCCTGTTCAAGTCTCATCTGTGTTTCGTCTGCATCTAGAGATCAACAGTATTGTTTCAACCTTTTATCATGCTATGATTCTTAACCCATACGTACGTACATATGTAAAGAAGTAAACACAATCGACGCGCTATGCGTGATGCGCTATGTAAACTCTTCGACCTTGACATCAAACATATCGAGTAAAGAATTGGTTGCAAACCTCTTTTTCGAAACAGACGTGCAACAGTATATGACCATAATAATCTCCCAGATAGGATATACCAGTATTTATATAGTTTACCGTATTAAGGGTCAAGTGAATAAAGACCCATTAGATCGTTTTTGATCTGTTTTCATACTGTAGTATTTAAATTCGTGCTTTTTCGGTAAACCTTTCAAACAATATTCTATCATAAAAGCCCTAACCTGGCATCGGTAACCGAAAATGGACATATAGAGATATACATACATAGAGACATACATAAACACAGACATGGAGACATACATAAATACAGTCATAGAGACATACATACATACATACATACATACATACATACATACATACATACATACATACATACATACATACATAAATACATACATATAGACCACCCAACATTAACCTTCAACATATAAGCATACCTTCAAATATACTTTTAAACATACAACATTACAAACTTTCAATGACACACTCTTAATCCTGTTTGCAAATTAGTTTGAACTGGTATTCGATTCACAAGTGTAATCTTTTCTACCCACGCTGCCAATGTCGCAACTTCCGCTCCTGACTTTGCTGGTCCGAACTTTACCATTGATTTCCCTGTGACCGAAATGAAGAAGACGCTTGCACGTCACATAGCATGCAGCATCTTTGAACTCTCAAGACGTCAGTGCCGTGGTTGCGAGATAGACCATCCTAGTCAATTTAATCACAATTGTATGTTATCTGATGACATTCAAATCTGCATGTACTTTGACGAGGGTGTCGAGGTCATTAATTCAACTGCAGTGGTGAAAGACTGTTTGAGTGTTTTGTTAGACGCCGGTGTGAAACTATCCGACGTAACAGTCGAACAGTTGTGTAATATCAATACTTGGTTGCAAGAAGTCGTTTCGAAACAGTGGCGAAACACTATGAAACAAATGGTCCTGGTAGTAATGGAGGGTGACCTGTAAATAAATATGTCTTGTGCTTTTATGAGACCTTTGGTGACATTAATTCAACTGCAGTGATTAAAGTTGACTGTCTGGAATAGCACTGCAACCAAGTATCCGAACCGAATTTGTCGGATCCACAAGGGCTCCTCGCCGTATGGCAAGCAAGACTGAAGTAGTGAGGTGCGGTATCGTCTTGTACACGATTAAACTTTCCAAGCCTATGTATCAATGTCTAGTCTCTGGTTCTTGTAGTTATGGAGCGTGACCTGTAAATACGTTTGTGTTGTTCACGAATAAACTGTGCCAACCTTATCTTGTGTCTTTTTCATAGTGTAATGCAAAGCATGTGTTGGGAACCTTGGCCTTACACAAACAGACAAAGTTGACCTCTTTAAGGGACAAGAAACTCGGAATAGACGGGTTACTGCGACAACGGACAAGATATTGCACGAGACTACGGATGAGATTTACCAACCTACCGCGCTGAAACGGTAAAAGTATGGAGGAGGGGGGATAGAGATGGACGGGTTATTGCATGACATCCCTCCACTTTTGGGAGCAAATTCGACGTGTTGTCATGTCAAATCCCTCTTTTTGGAGCAAATTCGACGTGTTGTCATGTCAAATCCCTCTTTTTGGAGCAAATTCGATGCGTTGTCACGTCAAATCCCTCCTTTTTGGAGCAAATTCGTCAGTTTATCGCGTGACTTCTCTACCAAACTTAGCGCACGAGACTACGGCCGAGACATTGCACGAGATACGGACGAGACATCGCATGAGACTACGTGTTCCAAGAACCATTCCGTTCTTTACACTTGAACAATAAACACGTACATCATGAGCTTACGGACTAGTCTACCAGCTACCAACAAGCCTACATCATCATCATCACGGGCAGCCTTCCAGTACCCAGATAGCAAGAGACATTTCACACATCGAGACAACTTGAAACGACACAGTAGCCTCAGTCGCTGTGCACTGTCGACAAACGCTACATTGCTGAAATCACTTGTTCTGAAGCTCACTACGACATCTGTGTAACACCAAACACTTATACCAAAGAGTGACAAGAACCAAACTTGTCGGACAAACGAAACACCAAACACTTAGGTCAACGAGCGACAAGAACCAAACATCACATACCTTCATGTCAAGAGACGATCATCTGTTCGGATTCATAGCCAACGAGACGACCATACGATTCGTATGAGGTATCGCTTCTTTTAACGGAAAACATATGTATATGAAACATCCGTCTTTACAACGTAACAATTCTATAATTACAAATAATGCGAGCGATCAGACACGATACGATCTTCTCGAGAGTCGAAAAAGGAAAGACCAGAATCGTCGGAAGTATGGTATATATACACTAGTTTTCGGCGTCATCTCATTTGCATAAGTAATCAGACCGAACCTACATCACGTGACTTCCCTTAACACAAAAACTGTGCACGTTCATGAGAGAGGCAACATCCGACGCCACTCAACGGACACCAATGTAATTAGTCAGAGTATTGCCACCTACCGGCCATGATAGATATATATTCGTTGACACACTTCCGGGAATACTGGAAGCATAGAGGCCGCCATGACAGTCAAGTAACTTCCGGTGCGACGTCACTTCCGACGTAGCTTCCCTAGTAGAAGCTGCCATAGCAAGCGAATTTGAAAACTGCTATGATCGAAAACGACTATGTCAATAACATGGAAGCACAACCACCTGACAGGACTTCATTCAAAGAGGTGACCATCAGGGTTCCCGACGTCACTCAATGGACACCAATGTAATTAGTCACAGTATTGCCATCTACCGGCCATGATAGATCTCTAGGCTATATTTGGCGGAGATAGATCGTTGAAATTGGTGGTGTATCAAAGTTCATAAGCAAGTGGAATTACTGATTGATAAGTATTATTCTTGCCTTAATATCATTCATAAAGTAGCAGTAAACATATATTGAGTAGCAGTTGTGCTTAAAGTTAGATAGATAAAGTATTTTAGGACACTTTAGTCTAGTGAGTGATAATAGGGTACGTTAGCTTACGGCTACGATAAGTTTGTAAACAAGATTTAACAAACCTCGTTATATGGTAGAATATATAGGTGATAAAGTAACAACCATAAACTACCTACATAAGATAATATCTGTGTAAGTCAGTACCTGCTAGACATTTTGATAAGGTAGCTTTGTTGTTAAAATTAAGCATTTGCGATAATCGGGCGAACTAAGTTGATGTAGCTAGTGTCTCTCTTATTCGCTAGGGCGCTGTATAACCTAAATAAATAAGGCAGTCTAGCGTACGCAATCTTACGAAAAGTGTAACATTTGTGCACAGAAAACAGTCTTCTTAAAGACTACATAGACAGTGAATAGTGTAAACACAGTTGACAAAACTATTTTAAATAACTAATTAGATTATTATTATTAAATAAATTCTGATATGGCGCCTTGCAAGCGGCAAGTCAAGGCAAAGAGACACTTGGTGTGCGACGACTGCCACAGTTGGGTAGATTTTGCCTTATCCGGCTGTACGAAGTCATGGACAGAAACCAAGGAAGAGGGATTCACCTTTCAATGCGTGGGGTGTTGGAAGGTGAAATGTCTGGAGAAAGAGGTAGCTAGGTTGGTAGATATTGTGAAGGGGATGGAGATGAGAATCAGCAAGGAGACAGATGGAATGTAGAGAGACGACAGGGATAAAGTTGGGAATACTGTGAAACTGAAGGAGCAGAGTAGTGGCAACAAGACCGAGGAAAGGAGACTGAGAGGAGGGAAGGTGATCGGAAAGGAAGTGAGAGTACATGTGACAGAAGAGAAGTCGGGAGGGATGATGACAGGAAGAAAGGTGACAAGAGAAACAGCGTCAGGAAAGAATGGAACGGACGAGATTGTGACGGGAGAGCAGAAGACAGGGGAACAAGATTACAACCAGACAGATGCAAACCGTAGAAAGAACTACACTGAGGCAGTGATTGAGGGGGCAATGAGGAAAGAGAGGGTGTTTATGGGCGATTCGATTATAAGAAAGACAGATAAGACTCTAAGCGAGGGGGAGGACGTCGTTGTTTGTCTACCGGGGGCTAGGATAGAACATGTAACTGAAAGGGTAGAGAAGGTACTGGGGCATGGCAAGGGAGGGTCTATACTAGTACATGTAGGGACAAATAACGCAGAGAGGGAGGGAACAACTGGGATAGTTCAGAAGTACAGACAGTTAGTGAAGAAGTTAAAGAAGACAAGAGTAGAACAGATTATCCTCTCAGGAATTTTGCCAGTAATGGGAGGAAGGGGCCGACATATAGAAACTGCAAGAGGATGGCGATCAACGCACTAGTTGAGCAGATGTGTAAAGAAGAGGGGGTGGGATTCGTAGATTTATGGGGATACTTTGTTGGGAGGGAAGATATGTACATGAGAGATGGCCTACATCTAAGTGGAAAGGGGGCAGCAGTTTTCTCAGAGAACTTGCTGCAATCTGATGACAGTGGGACAGGCTGCATCTATTTAAACTAGATTCGCAGGGGGGATTCACAGAGAAGCCTGAAACTGGAGGCATAGATAAAGACAGCAGAAATAAATCGGCAAAGAACAGCCTGGAAAACTGTTCTGAATCAGGATATAAATGCATTTGTTTAAATGCAAGGAGCATAGTAAACAAAAGAAGTGAACTAAACATTATGGTAGAAGATGTTGACCCTCACATAATAGGTATAACCGAATCGTGGGCCACCACTGATATATCAGATGCCGAATTGGGACTAACAGGATATGTATGTTTAGGAAAGATAGAATAGGAAGAAAGGGAGGTGGAGTTATTTTATATATTAAAGAATCTATCCAGGCTTATGAAAAAATTAGAAAGAGAAGCAGATTGCGAAGAAGCTGTTTGGTGTAACATAGTTACAGGAAACTCAACGTTAACAGTTGGGTTAGTTTATCGAAGTCCAAACATAAGCATAGAAGAGAATGAAAAAATACAAAACGCTATAAAGGAAGTAAGCAAACGGAACTGTATTATTATGAGGGACTTTAACCATGGGCATATACAATGGAAATCTCTACAGAGTATGGGGAGTGAGGACCACAAGTTTTTAGTTTTAGTACAAGATAGTTTCCTTTCTCAACATGTGCTAGAACCAACCAGGGGAGAGAATGTGTTAAGACTTAGTTTTGTCCTCACAGAAAGAATTAGTTGACAATGTCAAGATATGTGAGCCACTGGGGAGTAGTGATCACAACCAGATACATTTTACCATCAAAGTAAAATCAGAAAGGAATATTAAAAAGCAGTATAGGAGAAATTTCCACAAAGGAAGGTATAAGGACATGAGGGAAATATTTAGCAAAGATGAGCGGAATAATGTACACTGAAGAATAGGGCAAGCAAATGCTGGAATATCTTAAATAGTGAAATTAAGTGCATAGTCCCGATAAATTTGTACCTTTCAAAAGAAACAAAGGAAACAGTCACAAAGAAACACTTATCAGAAAACCATTAGAAAAATTAAGAGTATAAAATAAATGATGTTTTGGAAGTCATATAGACGTACTATGGAAATGATAGAAGACTACAAACACATTTATAAAAACTGTAAATATTTAGCTGAAATTAAATTCAAAATGAAAAAAAATTAGCTAGTAATATAAAACATGACAGTAGAGTTTTATGCATATATTCAGAAACCAAACAGAAGTTCAGGATAAGGTCAGTCCTCTAGAAGATAGTGCTGGAAATACAATATCAGAGGAGTTCTTAATGGCAGAAGACCTGAATGAGTATTTTAGTTCCAGTGTTTTACCAGGAAGATATTAGTTCCTACCAGTACCAGAAGGCTAGGATTCAGGGCAGATTCAGACTGGCTAGGACAGTTAATTTGTAACCCCGGAAATGGTAGCTAAGAAAATAAGGGCTATGAATGATAATAAATCACCTGGAGTGGATGGGATTCCGCCCAAACTACTATTGGAAATTGTAGAACAAATTAGCATACCGCTTGCAACAGTTTTCAATTTGTCATTAGAAGAGGAGTGGTTCCTTTAGAATGGAAAGAGGCAAACATTATACCGTTATTTAAAAAGGTTCGAGAAACAAGTCAGAGAACTATAGACCAGTGAGTTTAACATCAGTGATTTGCAAATTATTAGAAAGACTAATTAAAGATCACATGGTGGATTTTCTTGTTAAACATAACTTGATAAACCCATCTCAACATGGGTTTTTAAAAGCGAGGTCATGCTTAACAAATATGTTATGTTTTTTGGAAGACATCACTAGGTGGGTAGATGAGGGATCACCAGTAGATATCATCTATTTAGATTTTCAAAAAGCTTTCGACAAAGTACCACATCAAAGATTACTCCTTAAGCTAAAAGCCCATGGCATAGGAAATGGTATAATAAACTGGATAGAAAAATGGCTGAATGACAGAAGACAACGTGTAGTAGTTGATGGGGAGGCTTCAAACTGGAAATCCGTATTGAGTGGGGTACCACAGGGATCAGTACTAGGACCTATATTATTCTTAATATATATCAACGATTTGGACGATGATATAACAAGCAAAGTGTTAAAATTTGCGGATGATACAAAAGTGTTTAGAAGGATTAAAAGTGATGGAGACAGACAGCATTTACAAGATGATCTTGATAGGTTGATCAAATGGTCTGAAAAGTGGCAAATGCTGTTCAATTTTGGGAAATGTAAATGCCTCCACACAGGTCATGGGAATGAAGAGGTAAAATATAAAATGGGGGGTACTATTCTAAGTACTACTGTAAAAGGACTTAGGGTTGACCATTTAAGTGCTGATATGAAGGTTTCAGAGCAGTGCAGGAATTGCAGCACGTCAAAGAGGGGAAATCCAAATCCTTACTTGGATTAATTGGAAAGATAGAAATATAGTATAAGAAAAAAGAATTAATGACACCAAAACAATAGTGAGGGCCCCTCATTTGTAGAATATTGTATACAAGCATGGAGGCCATCGCAAGGAGAAAGGACATAGATATATAGAAAATTACAGTGGAGCGACTAAAATGATACCAAATCCCAAGGGATCTTAGTTACAGAAATACACCTAAAAAAGAATGTGGTTTATTTCTTACTAGAGACCAGAGGAGATTGAGAGGGAGATCCACCTTAGAAATTATTTTAAAATATTGAATGGTTATGAAAATATTGATAAAAGTATTTTTTCTCAGTTAAAAAGAAGATAGAAAGGACCAGAGGACATGAAGCTACATTAGTAAAGGAGCAGTGTAGATTAGATATAAGAAAGTTCTCATTCTCACAGAGGACTGTAAATGAATGGAACAGATTATCTCCTGATTGTGTTGGTGCTAGTAGCGTGAATATGTTTAAAAATAAAATCGACACACACCTTAAAAAGGCAGGATACATGTAGATAAAAAGTATTGGACTCTCGATAAGCCAAAAGGCTTCCTTGTCCACCTGCCATCCAGAGTAATTTTCTGGATGGCAATCTTGTTAAATCTTAAGTGAATACTGCTGAAATTGATGTCACCGATATGTTCGCAGTTACATCAATTTGGCCTACACCTAACAATGTTTCGAGTCATGTAGTAGGATATATAGGTGATAAAGTAATAAACATAAAACAACTTACATAAGATAATATCTGTATAAGCCAGTACCTGCTAGACACTTTGATTAGATAGCGTTGGTGTTAAAATTAAGCATTTGTGATAACCGGGCGAACTAAGTTTGTGTATGTAGCTAGTGTCCCATGTCGACGTTAGCATTTGTGATGCGATAGATAGTCAGCTGTGACTATAGCCAAAAACTGTAACCGAAATAACTAATCTTACATAGAGTGTAACATTTGTGCACAGTAAACAGCCTACTTAAAGACTACGTAGACATAGTGAATAGTGTAAACATAGTTGACTAAACTATTTAAATAGCAAATTAGATTATTATTATTATTAAATAAATTCTGATATGGCGCCTTGCAAGCGGCAAGTCAAGGCAAAGCGATATTTGGTGTGCGACGTCTGCCACAGTTGGGTGGATTTTTGCCCTATCCTGCTGTGGGAAGTCATGGGCAGACAACAACGTAGATGGAATCAACTTTCAGTGCGTGGGGTGTTGGAAAGTGGAATATCTGGAGAAGGAGGTAGCTAGGTTGGTAGATATTGTGAAGGGAATAGATATGAGAATTAGCAAGGAGACAGGTTGAATGGAGAGCGACGACACGGAGAGAGTTGGGAATACTGTGAGAATGAAGGAGCAGAGTACAGGCAAGAAGACTAAGGAAAGGAGACTGAGAGGACAGAAGGTCATCAGAAGGGAAGAAATTGGAGGATCGACGGCAGGAAATGTGACAAGCGTGAATGTAATGTTTAGTGATCGATCGCCACGCGGCGTCGTGACCACATGAACATTAAGCATTGAACATTTAAGTTTTACATTAACAGTATTCTGTTTATATGTCATCACGTTATGTTCTACTATAACATTGTCCTATATGTGTTTTGTATTCAGTACGTTAGACACAGACGGTATCACTGAACAGAAAATTTCCTTCGTTATACTTATGCATGTATTAATGTACCATAATTTAGACAGGCTCATAGCATTCAGGGCCTGGCCTTATGCAGTTGTACGATTGCGATCTCGGATTAAAGTCTGGCCTTGGCTTCTACCACGAGGCTTACGCCGCGTGCAAACGTATCGTGTTGTTTCGTGACGTGTTCATTGAGCTCTTACGCTACCTGCTCGCTTGGCCAAGTGGAAGGTAATCGGGGTGTTAGGTTAGGGATGACCAGGCTCATCCTGGCTGCTTTCTTTGTTCTGCACTAGTAAACGCAGTAGTTCAAGGACGGGTAAATGGTAGGCTTTATCTTAATCGTAGCATTGAAATCTCCAAAAGAATAATTGGGAAGAGTAACTGCTAAAAGAGAAATTGCGAGAAGAACCTACCAAGACGACGACAACCCACAACCGGAAGAGAAGTACACGAAAACGTATACGAGAGGCGTTCCTGACGATTTAGATGAGGAAAGAAGCGTTCCTGACGACCCAGACGAAGGAAGAGGCGATACGACGACCCAGACGAAAGAAGAGTAAGATGGCTCCCAAACAAGTACCACCAATGGACTTCGTTGGTAAAGGCCAACGAGGAAGAGACATAGTTATTCAACAACAAAGTTATTCAAAATCTTGTGCGCCCAAAAAGAACGCTGCCATCCAGAGAAAGCTGTTTTACGAAATACGACAGGAACCTGGTGAGTCGGTAGATGACGGGATGACGCAGCTGCGCCTCATCGCCGCAGACTGGACGTTTCACGACCAAGATGAGATGCTGCGTGACCTGATCGTCCTGAACTCTTCAATCAAGAAGGTGCAAGAGAGAATCCTGGAAACGCAAGACCTTGACCTCTCAGAGGCGCTGAAGATCGCGAAGGCTCACGAAACAAATATCGAACAAATAAAACTCATATCAAGCCGCAACGTCCACTCTATTGACAGAAACCGGAAGCCAGCCGCAACAAGATATCACTCCCACACAGCGATCGCTGTTAGAAGAATGGACGAGGCTCGAAGGAGGAATCTCGGTGACGATACATGCAGTGTGTGGCCAGGGAGACTTGCCATGCACAGGGAAGAATCTGCAACCATTGCGGAAAGATTAACCACTTCGCCATGATGTGCCGTTCGACAGCTGCAAAACCAAGTGCTGTTGTACGACTGAAGAGACCTCCGCGGTGAGTGCATACAGTCGACGACTCCGACTAAGACGCAGCGAGCCAAGACGCTATCATCGGATGGCTCACAACCAATATAAGCGCTGTCAGGGTTGGGGACAATCGTACACGACCCTCCGCGTTGGGCTTGACAACATCCCAATCAAGTTCAAGGTGGACACCGTAGCCGTGATCAACGTACTTCCTAACACAGCATTTGACAAGCTTGCCGAGAGTGCAAGCTCAGGGGGAACAACCATTCCCTATAATTCTTCATCACAGACATGAAAGCGACTCCCATCATCGGGTTCAACTCATGTAGAGCCATGGGGTTCGTACAAATTGAGGACCGCTTAATGAAGATGACCCAGACCGTGGCGGCCACATTGAAGATGGAGAGCCTCCCCGACAACGTCCCCAGAGACATTGCTGAGACGTACCCGGAGCTATTCCATGGACTTGGACAATTCCCGCGGACTCACACGATGCAGACCAAACCGGAAGACCACCCCGTGATACACGCACCCAGGTGTGTACCCTTCGCTTTACGGGACCGTCTGAAAGCCGAGCAAGACAAAGAAGAATCACTTGGCGTAATCGTGAATGTTGATGCACCAACCGAATGGGTGAACTCCATCACGATTGTAGAGAAGAAGAATGGATCGTCACGCATTGGCTTAGATCCTCGCGACCTCAACAAGGCGCTCAAACGCGAGCATTACACTTGCCCGACCGTTGAGGACGTTGCAGCAACGCTGCATGGTGGACAGATGTTTACTGTTCTAGACGCAACAAATGGCTACTGGCAGGTAAAGATAGACAAGAAGAGTTCCCTGCTAACCACGTTCAACACACCCTTCGGACGTTACCAGTTCACCCGACTGCCGTTTGGAGTGAACTCGGCACAAGATGTCTTCCAGAAGGAGATCGACCTGGCGTACAAGGGATTGGCTGGCATTGACGCGATCGTGAACGACATCTTGTTGTATGGCAAAAACAGAGAAGACCATGACACCAAGCTCGATGCAGTGCTACGTAGGACCCGAGAACGAGGGATCAGACTTAATCAGAATAAATGCGTCTTCCGGACCAATCAAGTCACCTACTACTTTGGACACATACTATCCGCCGACGGACTGCGACCAGACCCAGTGAAGACCCAGGGCATACGCGAGATGCCTCCACATACCACAAGGGACGAGCTGGAGACCGTGCTTGGAATGGCTACGTACCTGAGGAAATTCGTGCCAAACTTGTCGGACAATAGCAACTTGCTACAGGAGCGACGACCCGTGTCATGTGCATCGAGATGTATGACTAGCGCTGAGCAGAATTATGCGCAAATAAAAAAGGACCTGCTTGCAGTAGTGTTCGTGTGCGAACGGTTTCACCAGTACACATACGGGCGTGACGTAACAGTCGAGTCAGACCACAAACCCCTGGAGGCCATCACGCAGAAGCCATTAGCTTGTGCGCCACCAAGGCTACAGAGAATGCTGCTGAATCTCCAGAGGTATAACGTGACGATCACCTACGAGCCAGTTAAACATATTCCGTTGGCAGACACCGTATACCGCATCTTCCTGAAAGACGACCCGAAGCTATCAAGGAATGACTCGAAAGACGGTGTTCGGGTACATGAAGTTCTGCCCCAGAGTGACCTCAGCGAAGAAGTTGAAATCTTCGAAATCCTCCACACTACAGTCACTGACGCATGAATGGAGAAGATTAAGACGGCCAGCAACTTAACCAAGACATTCAGACCTTGATAAGAACTATCGAGTCAGGTTAGTAGTAAAGAGGTTGTCGGCAACACCGGTCA
>CM034539.1:23355434-23410412 GCA_020002185.1 Paraescarpia echinospica | reverse complement strand
GACCAGCTAATCGGATCAATTCTTAACGTTCGGCCTAGAAGGGTCGATAATATCTGCAATGTAACATCAGATTGCGCGAATTTAATCGAATTAATAATGTAGGGATCTGTCTAATTTTCCCTAACATCACAGGATTGTTGCGCCAATGGAAATCAACCTTCTAATTAGCCTACGTTAGAGCGTTTGTTTGTTGCTCCCGTGCCGAATCCGGACCGTTGGCGAAACAATCTCTAAAATCGATACACACCAGCCGCTTGCCGCGTATCTATGTCGTTTATTTCACAAACGTCCTGCTAGTAGCGTAATAACGGGTCCCGCGTTGCTCCTCGTGCGCCCATTCAGCGGATGAGTGCTGTTTTCTGTTGATAATTGAGCAGTGATAGACATCATTGAATGGGAGTGCGCTGATTATTATTAAGCTGTTATAGAAAATCGGGAAAAGGGGTGTTCAAGCGCCCAGCGCTACAGCCAATGACGTTGGGTCCGCCGAGCCCTATGAGGGTGAAAAGTGAAAATAGTAGCCTGCCGGTAAACCGTACCACACCCAGGTCAATTTCACCTCATTGTGGTCCCCTCTGGGAAACAACTACCTTGCGGTTGTGGGCAAACGAGGCTCTGACTAGGGGAAGGAAAACCCAAAAACTAAACCTACTGCGGAGGGCCAACAACCCCCCCGCCACGTTCAATCATGTTTACGGAAACTGAATAAGTGACTTCGCCAGCACCTGCTGGAAACGGTTATGATGAGGCGACGCTCCATCTACCTGAGGGCATCAGATACATGAAAAGTATGACACTTCCGGATCAAACCCAATCGGACGTTCGGCAGCCGACAGCGTCGCTGACCAGACCAAAGGACACTGTACATATAGGATGTTACAAAAGAATTTAATAAATACGAAATCGATATAATGGGCATTAGCGAATGCAGATGACAGGACACGGGAAAATCAAGTTGAATACTGGAGAAAATGTTATTTTCTCTGGGAGAGAAGACAACCTACACAGACACGGAGTGGCAATAATGATGAGAAAGAAAGCAGAGCAAGCATAATTAGATCGGAAACCTATCAGTGATATGAAATGAAACAAGTTACGAAGAGAAAGACCAGTTCTATGATGAGTTGCAGTCAGTTGTAGGCAAAAAACATAAACATGACATGCTCATAGTAATGGGGGACTTGAATGCCAAAGTTGGAGAAGATAATGAGGGCTACGAAGACATATTGGGAAGCCTGTTGGCGAAAGAAATGAAAATGGAGAAAAACTAAATGACTTCTGTCGATTAAACAATCTTGTGGTAACAGGTTCCATACTTCCACATCGACTATTCCATAAACAGACGTGAACATCTCAAGGAGGGCGAAACCAAACCAAACTGACCATGTGCTAGTGAGCAGGCAGAGCAGAATATCAGTTATGGACAGAAAAATGATGAGGGAGCAGACATTGCGAGTGACCACCAGTTAGTGCGCTCGAAGATCAGGCTGAAGCTAAAGAGGAAGCAAAAGACCAGTGAGAACAGAACTAAATTCGACACAATCAAGCTGCAACAACTAACCATAAAAATGCAATTCTCGTTGAAGCTACGGAACAGATATGATGTTCTACAAGACTACAAGAAACAGATAACGACACTGTTGAGAGAAAACGGCAAGAATTCGAGGTGGCCTACAAAGAAACAGCTGAAGAAGTACTGGGTTACAAAAAGAGAGGACAAAAACCATGGATCAGCAAAGGGTCAGGGTAGCAGACAGGGAGCTGGTAGAAGACAGGAAACGACTAAAGAACAACATAGAACAAGCAAAGTCAGAAAGGATAAAGCAATGCTACAAGGATAAGTATCAACAAAAAGACAAAGACATAAAGAAAAGCATAAGACAAGATAAAAGAAAGTGGGTAGACAACCTGGCCGCAGAAGCAGAGAAAGCAGCCGGGAATGGAAGGATGAAAGAAATCTACAACATCACAAAGACACTTCATAATGACAAACACAAGACAGCGGATGCAGTAAAAAAACAAATATGGAAACCTAATAACTGAAGGACCAGCCAGGCGGGCAAGATGAAAGGAGCACTTTGAAGAAGTCCTTAATAGACTTATGCCCGATGACCCCGTGATAGATATTGAATTAGATCCGATCATAGATAAAATCAGCACAGACTCTAAAATAAAAACAGAGGTTAGAGCAGCAATGAGGAAGCTGAAGAATGGGAAAGCTGGAGGCAAATATGATATTACAGAGAATTGTTGAAAGCGGATATGACGACAATAGAAATTCGGCTTCTAGGCTTATACAAAACAATTTGGGAACAAGAAAAAGTATCAAAAGACGTGGAAACAGGGACTGACTGTTAAAATACCAAATAAAGGTGACCTTACAGAGTGTGGAAAATGGAGAGGAATTACACTAACATGTGTCCCCAGTAAAGTGTTCGGAAGAGTGATAATAGACAGAATAAGAGATGGAGTTGGCAACAAGTTGAGAGATGAACAAGCAGGCTTCAGAAGAGGACGATACACAGTTGAGCATATATTCATCCTTAGAAACATAATAGAACAGGTAGTGGAATAGCAAGCAACGTTATATGTAACGTTTATAGACTTCGAAAAGGCATTTGACTCAGTGCACCAAGAGAACCTTTGGGAAATCATGGCGAGCTACGGAATCCCACACAAGATAATTAGAATGATCCAGATTTTGTACGTGGACAGCGAATGTGTAGTGTTAGATGAAGGTGAACAATCTGAGTGGTTTAAGGTAAAAACTGGAGTGAAGCAAGCTAGCAGACGTAATGTCCGGTTTCTTTTCTTGGTGGTAATCGACTGGATAATGAGGAAAACAACCGAAGAAAGGAACACAGGGATAAGATGGAGATTCATGTCAAAACTTGAAGACTTGGACTTCGCAGATGACATTGTGCTTATGTAATCAAGTTACAGACACGTGCAAGCAAATGCAATAAAGATGAATGCATTTGTATACAAATTCCAAGGCCAAAAAAACCGGCATAAAATAATCAATAAAAAGAAAACTGAAGTACTGAGGATAAACAGCAAATGCAACAACAGAATACAGATTGATGACCAACAACTGAATGAAATAGAAAAATATACATACCTGGGCGCAAACGACAGCAAGCAAGGAGGAGGGGGTGACGATATTATCAACAGAATACGAAAAGCAAGGACTCATTCATGAAATTCAAATGTATGCACATTAAAACTAAACTCAGATTATACAATACGCTGGTCAAATCACTGTAATTGTATGGATGTGAAACATGGAAAGTAAATAAAAGCGACAAAAAACTTGATATTTTCCAATTCAACTGTCTCAGAAGAATGTTGAAAATTAGGTGGCCAGTAGTAATTTCGAACAAAGACATTGATAATAATAACAGCAGCAGAAAAGTTCAGCACAGAAGTACAGAGAAGAAGGTGGAATTGGATCGGGCATGTGCTGAGAAAGAAGGACCACAACCACTGCCTGACAGAACTGACATGGACGCCGGAACGAACATGAAAAGTTGGTCGATCAAAAACAACGTGGAGAACCACAGTGGAAAAAGAACGAAAACAACTGGGCTGGGCAACTTGGAGCAAAGCCAGACACACAGCCGTTGACAGGGCGAGATGACGGAGTCGCACAGCAGCCTTATGGGCCACAAGGCCCGAAGAGGATAAGTAAGGTAAGGTATTATAGATAACAGTTGATTGTGATGATTATCTTATATCCACAGTGTCGTATCTAAAATTCAGCGTGGGATCTGTTCCAGGTCATTTGCAGCCCAGATAAACTGGATTCGTTCTTTGTGTACTGGGAATGAGTGCGTCACTGATACGTGCGCTCAGTCGCGCGCGCACATACACGCGCGCGCACAGGCACACGCACGCACACAGAAAATTAACAGGTGCAACCACCTATGTGGTTATCAAACATAGGCCTAATATTACATCAACCAAATCCGCTCGCTACTGTTTGGAGATTGCGTAATATCAAAACCATTTTCTCGTCGACAAATACACATTTGTCATTACATTGTATATACTGATGATGATGATAATAATAATAATAACTGTAATAATAACAGTAATAATAACTTTATTTATACATTACAAATTCAAAGAATAACCCTATTCAGTAGTGTGTGCAATCGACTAAAATGTTAATATCTAAATACAAAAATAAAATAAATATTTTTACTAAGACTTATTTAAATAACAGTGAACTATAATAACAATACAAGACTACGAGATATAAAAAAAAACTTGTGTAACGAACACTGTAAAATATGTATTTTATCCAGATTTTTTTCATTTGAATTTGAAGCAACTAAAAATGTAACACAGTCGTAATATAAAAATTAAACAAAAAGTATTGTATCCGGAAATCCCTAAGATGTCGCATGTTTAAATAGTGACCCGTCCCCAGATGTTCGGCTGATGGCGTAATAACGGGTGCGGGGTCGTCCAGTGTAGCGGCTGATTCACCAGCTCATTCGCCAATCCGCCTGCGTGAGTCTAGTCAGGCTCCGGATGAGAATCCGTCAGACACGAAACCGCGACGCCAGCGTCGCGACAACCGACGTTCCCGTAAAGGCACGTCTGCCGGTGAATCAGCGACCGGATGGTGCCGATTCATGGCGGCAGTGTGAGTCCGTCTAAAGAAGGACAGTCATGATTGGTCATCGTGTGGGTGTGATAAAGTAACAAGTGCAGGTCTGACTAAACCGGGGCACGCACTGAGATTTATGCACACGTTATGAATGTGTGCTGTGAAAATATGCAACATTATATCATAATTTGCCATCGTTGTGCAGATATAATGCATACTTTGATTTTGTGTGTAAACGTTCACTCACTTATCGAAACAGCATTATTGACTTATATTAGTATGATTGTGATGATAATGTTAGCTATGTTGATGACGGGGGTAGTTGGTATGATGAGTATGATAACCACATGCTAACATTTGTTATATTGTTATTTAGTACAGGATACACCTTCTAAAACATAATAGGGCTGTTGTTGCTATACATGGGAAGATATGTCGGCAAACAGGCATACCCGGTCTGCAATTTGACAGTTGTTCTATTGCAGCAATCTATACAGATCTATCAACCCGCGCTGACTGTCTAAATTAATACTACCTCTGACGTCACTGCACAATTCCACTTCCGGTTTTGCAGTGGAACAGTATGGCGTCAGACGGAGACCATGAAAATGTTCAAGGGACATTCCACCATATATCTTTTCTCCTTATCAAGGTAGGCCTAGCTACTCGCGACTTGAGTATGGCTGTAATAAAGCATCTGAAAACATACATGTGGCTTGCCAAAAAGGCAAATCATTGTAATATAGGGTCGTCGCCTATGTCATTCAATATATAAACCTGGATATATCGATTACAAATAGCAAATAATTTTTTTTCAAAAAATAATTATGGGACAAGCGATCATATATAATTGACTATAATTGATCAGCCATCCTCGCAAGCCAGGGCTGTTTGCCATGCAAAACTAGCCCTGGCAGATCTCCCACGCGAAGTACGGAAGTTAGCTGAGTCAAACTAGTAATTGACTTCGCCAGTCGCGACTGCGTCACCCGTGAGAGCAGCGCAAATACCCGCCCCAATTTGAAGACGGATAAACGACTTCTGGGAATCCCAATATAAAATGACCCGTTCGCTCATTAGCACGAGCAGCTGAGCGGTATTGTATATTCGAATAATTGCTTCTACTTCCTAAACAGTGCATGTAACACGATTTAACAAGATTTAACAAGATTGCCATCCAGAGAATTAATTCTAGATGGCAGGTGGACAAGGAAGCCCTTTGGCTTATCGAGAGTCCAACCCTTTTATCTACATATATCCAGCCCTTCTGAGGTATGTGTCGATTTTATTTTAAAACATATTCACACTACTAGCACCCACACAATCATCAGATAATCTGTTCCATTCATTCACAGTCCTTTGTGAAAATGAGAACTTTCTTACGTCTAATCTACACTGCTCTTTTACTAATGTAACTTCATGTCCTGTAGTCTTTCTATCTTTCTTAACTGAAAAAAACATATTTCTATCAATATTTTCATAACTATTCAATATTTTAAACACTTCTATCTGATCTCCTCTCAATCTCCTGGTCTCTAGTGTTGTTAAACCACATTCTTTTATGCGTTTTTCATAACTAAGATCCCTCAGTTTTGGTATCATTTTAGTCGCTCTCCTCTGTACTCTTTCTAGCATATCTATGTCCTTCTTGCGGTATGGTCTCCACGCTTGTATACAATATTCTAAATGAGGCCTAACTATTGTTTTGTACAGTGGTATTATTAGTTCTTTTTCTTTATATGCTATATTTCGCCTAATCAATCCAAGGATTTGATTTCCCTTTGAAGCTGCAATTCCACACTGCTCTGAAACCTTCATGTCAGCACTAATTGTCAGCCCTAAGTCTTTTTCTTTTACAGTAGTACTTAGTACAGTTCCCCCCATTGTATATTCTACATATTCGTTCCCATGTCCTGTGTGAAGGCATTTACATTTCCCAAAATTGAACAACATTTGCCACTTTTCAGACCATTTGATCAACCTGTCACGATCATCTTGTAAATGCTGTCTATTCCCATCACTTTTAATCCTTCTAAACACTTTTGTATCATCTGCAAATTTCAACACCTTGCTAGCTATATCATCGTCCAAATCGTTTACATATATTAAGAATAATATAGGTCCCAGTGCTGATCCCTGTGGAACCCCACTCAAAACTGATTTCCAGTTTGAAGCCTCCCCATCAACAACTACCCGTTGTCTTCTGTCAATCAGCCATTTTTCTATCCAGTTAATTATACCATTTCCTATGCCATGGGCTTTTAGTTTAAGCAGTAATCTCTGATGTGACACTTTGTCGAAAGCTTTTTGAAAATCTAAGTAGATGATATCTACTGGTGATCCATCATCTACCCACTTAGTGATATCTTCCAAAAATATAATATATTTGTTGCTATGACCTTTGCTTTAGAAACCCATGTTGAGATGTGGCTTCTATCGCTATGTTTTCTAACAAGAAAAGTGTAGTCTCCAGCACGTCTATATGACTTCCACATCATTTGTTTATACTTAATTTTTCTAATGGCTTCTTTCGATAAGTATTTCTTTCTGGTCCGTTTCCCTTGTTTTTTGAAGGGAACAAATTTATCTACGATGCACTCTATTTCATTCTTTAAGATATTCCAGCATTCTGTTGCTGTCTTATTCTTAAGTGTATTATTCCAGTCTATCTTTGCTAAATATTTCCTCATTTCCTTATATCTTCCTTTGTGGAAATTTCTCCTGAACTGCTTTTTATTATTTATTTCTGATTTTACTTTGATGGTAAAATGTATCTGGCTGTGATCACTACTTCCCAGAGGCTCACATAATTTAACATTGTCAACTAATTCATTCTGTGAGGACAAAACTAAGTCTAACACATTCTCTCCCCTGGTTGGTTCTAGTTGTGGTCCTCACTACCCATACTCTGTAGAGATTTCCATTTTATATGCCCATGGTTGAAGTCCCCCATAATAACACAGTCCCGTTTGCTCACTTCCCTTATAGCGTTTTGTATTTTTTCATTCTCTTCTATGCTTATGTTTGGACTTCGATAAACTAATCCAACCGTTAACGTTGAGTTTCCTGTAACTATCTTACACCAAACAGCTTCTTCGCAATCTGCTTCTCTGTCTAGTTTTATTTCATAAGCCTGGATAGATTCTTTAATATATAAAATAACTCCACCTCCCCTTCTTCCTATTCTATCTTTCCTAAACATTACATATCCTGTCAGTCCCAATTCGGCATCTGATAAATCGGTGGTTGCCCATGATTCGGTTATACCTATTATGTGAGGGTCAATATCTTCTACCATAATGTTTAGTTCATTTCTTTTGTTTACTATACTCCTTGCATTTAAACAAACACATTTATACCCAGCTTCAGAACAATTTTCCAGACTGTTCTTTGCTGAATTATTTTTGCTGCCTTTATCTATGCCTCCAGTTTCAGGCTTCTCTGCGAGTCCCCCCTGCGAATTTAGTTTAAATAGATGCAACCTGTCCCACGGTCAACAGATCGCAGCAGATTCTCTGAGAATACTGCTGCCCCCTTTCCACTTAGATGGAGGCCATCTCTCATGTACATATCTTCTCTCCCAACAAAGTACCCCCATAAATCTAGGAATCCCACGCCCTCTTCCTCACACATCTGCTCAACTAGTGCGTTGATCGCCATCCTCTTACAGTTTCTGTATTTTGCCCCCCTTCCTCCCATTACTGGCAAAATTCCTGAGAGAATAACCTGTTCCACTCTTGTCTTCTTCACTAGATGTCTGTACTTCTGAACTATCCCAGTTGTTCCCTCCTTGTCTGCATTGTTTGTCCCAACGTGTACTAGTATAGACCCTCCCTTGCCATGCCCCAATACCTTCTCTACCCTTTCGGTCACATGCTCTATCCTAGCCCCCGGTAGACATACAACAACGTCCTTCCCCTCGCATATAGTCTTGTCTGTTTTTCTCAGAATTGAATCGCCCATAAACACTCTCTCTTTTCTCCTTACCCCCTCAATCACTGCCTCGGAGTAGCTCCTCTGGTTTGCATATGTCTGGTTGTTGTCTTTTCCTCTTGTCGTCTTCTCTCCTGTCACATTCTCTTCCATTCCATTCTTTCCTGTCGCGTTTTCTCTTGTCCCCTTTCCTCCTGTCGTCTTCTCTTCTAGCACATTGACTCTCACTTCCTTTCGTCCCTTCTTCTTTCCTCCCATCACATTTTCTTCTCTCCTCTCCCGTCCCTTTTCCCCGGCTACCTCCTTCACTACGGTCACTTTCTCCCCTGTCACCTTCACGCCTGTCATGTTTTCTGTTTTTTGCTGAACACTCTGTCTTCTTCCACCAGTCTTCTGTCTCACAGTCTTACCAACTGCCTCTGTGGTATCTACCTCTTCACCACCTGTATCGCTGTCGTGTCTCTCCTCGTTCTCTACAGTCTGACTACCTGCTGATCTATCCCCACTGGCCAGTTTTCTTTTCCTCTGCCGAACACTTTTCCTCCGTCCCTCTGTTTTCTCAATGTCTTGTTCCTTCACACCGGTCACCTTCCTTCCTCTCAGTCTCCTTTCTTCAGTCTCCGTGTCACAACTCTGCTCCTTCCGTGTTGTAGAATTTTCAACTCTCTCCGCGTCATCCCTCTCTACTCCATCTATTTCTATGTTGAGTCTCGCCTCCATCTCCTTCACTATATCCGTCAACTTACACACCTCCTTCATCAGACATTCCACCCTCAAACACCCCATACACTGAAAGGTGAATCCGTCATCTTTGGTCTCTGCCCATGATTTTGGACAGCCAGACAACGCAAAATCCACCTAGCTCTGGCAGTCGTTGCAAACTAGGTGTCGTTTTGCCCTGAGTTGCCGCTTGCAAGGTGCCATATCAGAATTTATTTATGTTCAAAGTAGTTTTTATGTAGTCTTTGAAAAGACTTTTCTGTGTACAATTTACACCAGATTGTTAGTTATATTTGTTAACACACAGTGACACACCGTGCCTTACCTAGTTACGATGTCGATGACAATGTATTCAAGTTAGGCTTAGATACAAGGTAGTCTTTACAAAGACTGTTTCCTGTGTACTATTATACACTTTAAAAGATTGTTATTTTAGGTTTTAATTACTTATCTAACTACACCGATTATCTCAAATAACGCTATTCTATTGTCGTTCACGGTACGCTAACTTCGCCAGTGACCTACTTTGTAAACAACGTTCCGATTACATTAACGTCCCCAATTATCGCTCGCAAATCGCCTAATTTTAATCTACCTTAGATTACTCTCTCTAGCTAACTTTTAAAAAAAAATAGTGCTTAATATATATCTATAATTACGTTATGTATGCTATACGCTCAATAATATCACTTATCTTGATCAAATATCCTTATATTTTCGCAAGTTTGCTGCACCAAATTCAAATCAATTCACCACCGGAAGTCTCCCAAATGCAAGTTGGTTGAAATTAGTTTTATTATGACCACCTGACCTGCCGACATCCACTGATCTAGTGAGCGATTTCACAGGCTGAGCTTAAAATCAGTGTTTCGCAAAGCGATCAGCCGGGGGGGGGTACTGCTGACTGGCACTGACGTAATCATCAGCAGCGACCCCTGGCGCGCGAGAATGCCATCAGTCAATTGTGAGATCCAAGTTAATCACACTGGACTGGGGATTGTCATCAACTTAAGAACACCACCGATCGTTTCAAGCAAATACAGTTTGTCCCATGACAGTGAAAATAAACTTGAAGAGTATTCGTGCGCGCACACACGTACGCATGCACACACGTATGCATGCACGCACGACGCGCACACACGCACACACCCACCCACACACACACATATGGCACTCTCATACCCCTCCCCCACACAAACAAACACACACAGAAACAAACAAGAATAGGGTACACGAATTACTACTACTGAAGGAACAGTGTAGACTAGATGTAAGAAAGTACATTTTCACAGAGGACTATAAATGAACGGAACAGATTATCTGCTGATTGTGTGGATATTAGCAGTGGGAATATTATTACATATTTATAACAATTGCAACATAATTCAAACAGTTAACGCTGTGAACAAACACATCTATATCGACTGCATGCCAATTTCAGCACTCCCACAATTTTTTTTTAAATATTGGAACATCGTTTTATTACCCGATTTAGTGCATACTTGTGTTAACACAAGTGATGACGTAATTTGGACAATAAATATCTGCATATCTAAATATTACAATGCATGCAGTGTAAGTAACGCTTCTGAAACGGTATGTCGCAAAATATTTTGTAACAAATATTTCTATGGTGTTAGAAATGTGGCATATAACTGGATAAACAGTTATTTTTATAAAACACATACGTTTGTGTTGATGGATACAATCACAAATTGGTAAATGTATTATTTGGTGTACCAAACAATACTGTTTCTGCGTATCTAAATACGACAAAGCATACAATAGGTGTGTGTCTTACTTAGTAACGCTTCTGATATGGTAAATCGTAAATTTATTTGTGACAAGTATTTTATGGTGCTAAAAATATGGACCATAACTGGATAAACAGCTGTTCATAAAATACATCAGTTTGTTTGATGGATGCAATCCCAATATGTTAAATGTATCATGTTGTGTTCCACACTAGACAGTGTCAGCATCTCTAGACACTACAATGCATCAGTTTGTCTGTGTTGATGGGTGCGATCCCAGTTTGTTAAATATATCATGTTGTGTTCCACACTAGACAGTGTCAGCATCTCTAGACACTACAATGCATCAGTTTGTCTGTGTTGATGGGTGCGATCCCAGTTTGTTAAATATATCGTGTTGTGTTCCACACTAGACAGTGTCAGCATCTCTAGACACTACAATGCATCAGTTTGTCTGTGTTGATGGGTGCGATCCCAGTTTGTTAAACATATCATGTTGTGTTCCACACTAGACAGTATCAGCATCTCTAGACACTACAATGCATCAGTTTGTCTGTGTTGATGGGTGCTATCCCAGTTTGTTAAATATATCATGTTGTATTCCACACTAGACAGTGCCAGCATCTCCAGACACTACAATGCATCAGTTTGTCTGTGTTGATGGACGCGATCCCAGTTTGTTAAATGTATCATGTTGTGTTCCACACTAGACAGTGTCAGCATCTCTAGACACTACAATGCATCAGTTTGTCTGTGTTGATGGGTGCAATCCCAGTTTGTTAAATATATCATGTTGTGTTCCACACTAGACAGTGTCACCGTCTCTAGACACTACAATGCATCAGTTTGTCTGTGTTGATGGGTGCGATCCCAGTTTGTTAAATATATCATGTTGTGTTCCACACTAGACAATGTCAGCATCTCTAGACACTACAATGCTTCAGTTTGTCTGTGTTGATGGACGCGATCCCAGTTTGTTAAATGTATCATGTTGTGTTCCACACTAGACAGTGTCAGCATCTCTAGACACTACAATGCATCAGTTTGTCTGTGTTGATGGGTGCGATCCCAGTTTGTTAAATATATGATGTTGTATTCCACACTAGACAGTGTCAGCATCTCCAGACACTACAATGCATCAGCTTGTCTGTGTTGATGGACGCGATCCCAGTTTGTTAAATGTATCATGTCGTGTTCGACACTAGACAGTGTCAGCATCTCTAGACACTACAATGCATCATTTTGTCTGTGTTGATGGGTGCGATCCCAGTTTGTTAAATGTATCATGTTGTGTTCCACACTAGACAGTGTCAGCGTCTCTAGACTCTACAATGTATCAGTTTGTCTGTATTGATGAGTGCGATCCCAGTTTGTTAAATATATCATGTTGTGTTCCACACTAGACAGTGTCAGCATCTCCAGACACTACAATGCATCAGTTTGTTTGTGTTGATGGACGCGATCCCAGTTTGTTAAATGTATTATGTTGTGTTCCACACTAGACACTACAATGTATCAGTTTGTCTGTGTTAATGGGTGCGATCCCAGTTTGTTAAATATATCATGTTGTGTTCCACACTAGACAGTGTCAGCATCTCTAGACACTACAATGCACCAGTTTGTCTGTGTTGATGGGTGCGATCCCAGTTTGTTAAATATATGATGTTGTATTCCACACTAGACAGTGTCAGCATCTCCAGACACTACAATGCATCAGTTTGTCTGTGTTGATGGGTGCGATCCCAGTTTGTTAAACATATCATGTTGTGTTCCACACTAGACAGTATCAGCATCTCTAGACACTACAATGCATCAGTTTGTCTGTGTTGATGGGTGCTATCCCAGTTTGTTAAATATATCATGTTGTATTCCACACTAGACAGTGCCAGCATCTCCAGACACTACAATGCACCAGTTTGTTTGTGTTGATGGACGCGATCCCAGTTTGTTAAATGTATCATGTTGTGTTCCACACTAGACAGTGTCAGCATCTCTAGACACTACAATGCATCAGTTTGTCTGTGTTGATGGGTGCGATCCCAGTTTGTTAAATATATCATGTTGTGTTCCACACTAGACAGTGTCACCGTCTCTAGACACTACAATGCATCAGTTTGTCTGTGTTGATGGGTGCGATCCCAGTTTGTTAAATATATCATGTTGTGTTCCACACTAGACAATGTCAGCATCTCTAGACACTACAATGCTTCAGTTTGTCTGTGTTGATGGACGCGATCCCAGTTTGTTAAATGTATCATGTTGTGTTCCACACTAGACAGTGTCAGCATCTCTAGACACTACAATGCATCAGTTTGTCTGTGTTGATGGGTGCGATCCCAGTTTGTTAAATATATGATGTTGTATTCCACACTAGACAGTGTCAGCATCTCCAGACACTACAATGCATCAGCTTGTCTGTGTTGATGGACGCGATCCCAGTTTGTTAAATGTATCATGTTGTGTTCCACACTAGACAGTGTCAGCGTCTCTAGACTCTACAATGTATCAGTTTGTCTGTGTTGATGAGTGCGATCCCAGTTTGTTAAATATATCATGTTGTGTTCCACACTAGACAGTGTCAGCATCTCCAGACACTACAATGCATCAGTTTGTTTGTGATGATGGACGCGATCCCAGTTTGTTAAATGTATTATGTTGTGTTCCACACTAGACACTACAATGTATCAGTTTGTCTGTGTTAATGGGTGCGATCCCAGGTTGTTAAATATATCATGTTGTGTTCCACACTAGACAGTGTCAGCATCTCTAGACACTACAATGCATCAGTTTGTCTGTGTTGATGGGTGCGATCCCAGTTTGTTAAATATATGATGTTGTATTCCACACTAGACAGTGTCAGCATCTCCAGACACTACAATGCATCAGTTTGTCTGTGTTGATGGATGCGATGCCAATATGTTAAATGTATCATGTTGTGTTCCACACTAGACATTGTCAGCATCTCCAGACACTACAATGCATGCACACGATATGTGTGTTTTACATAGTAAATAAATTCGGTGTATTGTAAATTGTTTTGTGACAAGAATTTCTATAGTGTGAAAAAAGTGGTCCATAATTTGATATGGAATTATTTATGAAATGCATCAGTTTGTCTGTGTTGATGGACGCGATCCCAGTTTGTTAAATATATCATGTGGTGTTCCAAACGATAGAATATTACGAATATATGTGGTTATATGACATGCGAATTAATAATTTATGTAATGTTTTTGAGACTTGCACAATAGTTTTTTGGTGACATTACTAGTATCTTCAGTGCAGAAACATCAATCAATTTGATATAACAGTTCGTGTTTTCGACAATATGTCATTGTATTTGGTTAGCTGTTCAGAAACAAGTTATCACTGACTGTTTCTAAAACAAATTAAAATGTTACTTAGTATTGTTACTTCCATATCCACATGTCAACATACATACATAAACGTGTAAACATTGATAGAAAGCTCATAGCCAAATGCTGTGTTTCATTAATTGAAAAAAAAAATGCGAATGGCAAAACAATATATGACAAATTGTATATTTAAACTCTCAAAGAGTGCTGCTAAATTGTATAAGTAGAGTAATATATAATCATAGTTTATGTACATCGCTCTGCATGCACGTACGCCTGTTGTCTTATACGTATGTACGTTTGTACGTATTTACGTATGTACGTACGTATCTACGCATGTGTGTATGTGTGTATGTATGTATGCACGTATGTACGTATATATGTATGTTCGTATGTACGCATGTGTGAATGTATGTACGTATGTACGTGTGTACGTATGTACGTGTGTACGTGTGTACGTGTGTACGTGTGTACGTGTGTACGTGTGTATGTGTGTATGTATGTAGGGGGGACGGAACAAAGCGGGCACCTAGAACAAATTAACATTATTTCAAGCTCATGCCATCTAACGTGGATCTGATGAAAACATTAGGTCATAGCCTTTCCGTTTGGGTGCAGTGTAGTCTCTTGCCAAGCCAATCGACATGTTGGCGTAGTGCCGGAAAGACGCATTTAGCTCATCTTTACTTAACTTTCTACTTTTATCGATTAGTTTTCATAATTGTGCGTATTACACATTCTGGAAATATTAAAAACTATATGACTTGTGACACGTAAGTGTGCTTATAATTTAGTTAATCAAACTGTTGAAACGGTTATTATTTGGGCATAACTCAAATTAACATCAACCTAGCTTGGGGCAAAGTGCACAACGATGTATTCCCATTTGTGTTAATGCAGTTCCTGTGATAGTTATGAACTAAAATAGATGTATAATCACATCTAATTTGCCGATAACAACACTTGAGTGCAACACCTGTATGATTCCGATTGACAGTAACCCACATGATGTAGACTATCGAAAGCTGTTTATAATAAGATCGCGATTTCGTTTTCGTTTGGTTTTCGCATGTTTCCAAGATTGGCTTGTTTAACATGTTTTCATCCAAAGAGTCGGCTAAGTTAATTGTTGCATTTGGTGTTAGCATGATGCAAAATGTTCACTTTGGCCGAGTATGAGAACAACGTAGTGATTACATTTCCATCATAGTATAACCTGTGATGACTTTATCGTTTAAGCAAACACCAATATCAACTCGCAGGCAGTACGTGGCTAATAACTTTACATATTCTTGCTATGCCACATATACGTGTGACTAAGTTGATTATATATATATTCTATTTTATTTTGTTCGTATTTATTAATATGTGTCGATCGACAGTTGTATGGGGGATACGTTAAACAAGCATTAAAGAATACTTCTTGCGTGGAACATGATTTATTAATAATTGCAAAATCGTATCGTCGAAGACGCTAATGATATAATTGGCGAAATGTTGGGTCATTCATTTTGTCAACGTGTGCATTGGTATGTGAACCTCCAAACGGTTTACAGTTCAGAAATACGAGCGGCATTTCTGGTGTTGCAAACCGACATATTAACAACCAGTCGATCAATCAATCGATAAATCAACGTATATTTATCAAATTATCGTGTTATTGTGATACACATTTTTCTTTAAATTATATTGTTAGGAGTTAGTGTCTTGGAGATACAGTGTCTTACGGGAAAACGTCTTCACATAGAAATTCCCACGAACAGCCACAGTTTGTGTGTATCAAAAACAGTATAAAATATAATATATTGTAATCCACGAGTTACAATGTCGGATCAAATGGCTGAAATTAACTAGAAAGCTTGGCATTTATGACACAAGAAACAGATTTACGTGTTAAAAACGGATACAATTTTACTTAAAATATGTGCCACGGGCGACATCACATTAAACGAGTTATAAACGAGTTACGTTCGAAGGCAAGTACATCAATAAGATTGCTTAATTAACTTTGCTATAAACATATCATACCCACCCATGTGATACGTGTCCCTTTTATACAGTTTGTTTAGCGAAGACCAGTTCTCGCGAGTATCGCGCGGAAGTCGTCGTGGACGCGTTCGCTAATTGATCCGATTTGGAGATAGCGACGTCCGCGGAAACCTTGCAGGTTTGTGGTGTCTTCGAGACGTGGGCACGACCTGGATTTTGCAGGACACGGTGCTCTCCGTGACTGTGCATAGAAAACGTCAACGTCGACGTCAATCGGTAGCACCACATCGTCCTATATCACTCTGGGAGTGGACTATGGCAACGTAATGAAGATGGCCGCGATATCAAGACACGTGACTCGTCAGTCCGGGAGAGTTGACATATGCGAGCTAAATACTTCCCGCGCTATCTAGGTTCGTAATGCCAGTGTTTAAGTCCGGTTTCTTTAGATAAGCCGGTGACAGTTCAGTAACTATTCCGTTGGCTGCTACGCTAATGTATCGGCGGTTAGTTCCACAACACTATGAGTGCGCCAGAATCTTTATCGTGTATAGCATTTGTATGTTTCACACGCAGTAGGAGACTGAACTGCAGAAGAGGACTGAAGACGTTACAGACATATGAGGGAAAGAGCGATAATTGCACCTTGTTCATCAGCTGTACAGGACAAAACTATAATCACTACGTTACCTCCTTCACTGTATAACACGTCCAGTTAGTGAGTTATTGAGTCAGTAAGTCAGTGAGTCAGTCAGTGAATCAGTGAGGGAGTCAGTAAGTAAGTAAATCAGTCAGTCAGTCAGTCAGTCACTCGTTCAGTCGCTCACCCAGTTAAATGATCGGTCAGTCGCTTACTCAGTTATTCAATTATTCAGTCGCTAGTCGCGCAGTCATTAAGTTTGAATGTCTGTCTGTATGTCAATCGGTCACTCAGACGCTCAGTCACTCAGTCTGTCTGCCTGTCTGTCTTTATATTTATCTCCCTAACCGTTGTCGCTAATTCCCTACCTGCCCGTCGATCTGCTAAACACTACGCCTGAAATCACTAGCCGTCGCCTGCGTCAGACGACGTCGAGGTTCGTGGGTCGATGGGGTGCGTTGTGGTCGTTGACGATGGGTCTGCGAGCCCGCGGCGGCTGCTCGGAGATGATGCGTCGGTCCGGGCCGTAGTTCTCCCACAGTCCGAGCAACGTCTCCGCCGCCACCATCTCGCCGATGTTCAGCGCGATCATGCGCAGTATAAATAAACCGTCCCGACGCAGATAATACTGAACGAACTTGGCAATATTCGCCTTCGACCCGCTTCCCCCACCGCGATGTCGCACAGTCGCCGTCACGTCAAAGGCACGAAGCTGCTTCTTGACGTAGTGAATCTGTGAGCGCCAGTGCAGCGAGCGGATCACCCACTGAAGGCAGCTGACTAACGTCACGGCGGCGACGGCCACCAGCCAGAACCACACGATGATGAAGATCTTCTCGTTGAAGATATTGATAGTGAGGGCGCACTGGACGACATACTCGTGTACTCTCCCTTGGTGGCGAATGTCGAAGTTACACAGTGTAACCCGCGGGAATCGTTGTGACAACTCCCCCGTATCGTCGCCTCGTAACACGCGGGCAACAACCCGGACCCCGTAGACGTGATAGTCGATGCCGAGGAAGAGATCTAAGAGGAACAGTTGCCCGACGGCATTGAGCAGATAGACGAGCTTGATGAGCAGGTAGGACACAGTTAGATAGTTCCCCTGCCGCTTCCCGCCTATCAGGAAGCAGTGCTTGGCGGAGGCACGCCGGATGCCGTAGCAGCACCCGCGGTGATAGTCCCGCTGCGCCAGCAGGTAGCGGTCAATCTGATTGACCATGTACCGCACTGTCTTAGTCCGGATTTCGACATACGACGCTCGCTGACACACGACGCCTGCCTCAAGCACAGCCGATAGATCAATCCCGGAGCGGATATTGAGGAACCGCCAGAGTAGCGTAGGAAGGAAGGAGAGAAGCGCCTCGACTAGAAGGAACAGAGGTATCCATTGGTAGTATCCGACTCGCTGGCTACCACGCCACGCGTCCGGGCCAGTGCCGGGGATGCGCTCGTCGAAAGGCACGTAGAACTTGGTCGAGATCCAGCAGATGGTGTTGGCGTACTGCCGGTGACTGTCGGTGAAGGTCGCCGGACACCAGCAGCTGATCGGATCGCCAACAAACTGCTTCGTGCTGACGACGAGGGCGAAGACGACGAACAATCCCGTAGTGTACTGCCGCGAGAGACGGTCGCTAAAGTCGTCGTCTCGTCTCGTCTTTGCCTCTTTCAGGCTCAGTAACGTCCGCAGCAGCTTATCCATCTCGGCGTAAGAGACTCAAAGATTGCATTTCCTAGTTCCCGCGCGTGCTCAAACACCGCAAGTAGACGGTTGTACGTTGTCGCGTTGATACGGTCGACAAAACAAGTCGCACGTATATACCAATGAGCAATCGCGACGTCCAACTATTTTGCACCGAGGTAGAGAAGAAACCCCGTGTGTATAAATAAATGACTTCTTATGGCGTCGCGGATAACGTAGACTGCCGTATTCTGTTAACTAGAATCATGTTCAATCGTTCTGACAACACAGATCGACGGCGATTGTTAAGAAACAAAACGTTACCCGTGATGATTAAAGAGTATCCGGTCTTTAGTGCCTATCTGCATGCGACAGTTCAAGAACGTTGCTACAGGCCCGTGTTGTGTGCGTTCGGCGCGTGTTCACGCCACACATTCCGCCGTACACCGCCCGACCGATGGTTGTCGTCGCAGATAATTCCACCAAGGTGTTGTGTTTGACTGGCGAAGAGCACCGAATCGCGTCTGCGTTTCCCGGGAGCTCGTGTCTTGTACCTCGGCGTCAGCACCTCCGTCGTCGCGCATTCATCTCCTCCGACTTTCCCGCCTCGCCATCGCGGCGCGTCATATATACTCAGTCGCTTACCAACTACCGGGACACTTCCCGTTGAATCGACCCGCGGAAACACAACAAGACCCGCACACACGCAAGCACGCACGACAACACGCATGCACACAAACTGGCGGGCACTCGTACGCTGCCCATCTATTGGCCATCGATCCCGCAAGGCACGCCCACTGGAAAGCCGAAGTCATCGAGCGATATGTTGCAGAACATCAATATTAATGCGCCGACGTTTCGACGAATCAGCGCCGTCGATCGACGCAGACCTTCGCTCCGGATGCCCGGCTCCGGCGCTGGCTCGTGTAGTGATGCCGTCTCAGTGACGTGGGGGAAATGTCGGCAAACGATGTTAAACGTCATTGATCTAGCGGCGTTATTGAGGGAAAGAATAAACACTACATTTAAGGTTTCCATCCGCCACAGTATCGCCTTGTGTGCACTGGGGAAACAGGCCTGCAAACTCAGCCCCTATTAGCTATATTTAAAGTGAGTCACTCTGTTCCTATTTTTTCATTTGTTAATTAATATAATGTTCTTAAGACTATAATAATTATGTTGCAGGTATCCTGCCCGCCAATTTATGTTTAAAAAACCTTAACAACGTTCGCAGTTTGGAAGATACGACCCCGGAGCATGTTCAAATAGTAAACAAAACATCCAGTTTCAAAACAAGCTTTATTAGCAATGCGGCCGAGTAGGGCTGAGGTAACTGCAATACCCTTTGTTGTTCAGCAATGTCTCTTTTTCCCACGTTCAATACTGCAGATTTCCTATTACAAAATTCAACGCCCGCTAATTCCGTTTATAAAGTGGACGAGTAGCACGGAACTCCCTCCGATATTTAAAGCAACGCTGTCTGTTTCATTATGCGAAATCATCCACGGGTGGTAATTATTATAATGTCAGTAGAAAGTACGCTCAACTAACTGTACCAAGTTCCAACTTGTGGTCAGTAGTGTGGAAACATCCAACTTCAAGGGTATTTGCGCAAATGGGACGCCTGCCTCCACACTGATTGCCAATCGCTGTTGTTTGCAATCTGGGTTTTTGTGTATAATTTGAACACCTCGCGAGCGCAACTTTTAAAATGCGAACATTGCTTCGAGCTCATAAAACACAATTTAGTGGCCAGTATGCCTTCGTCATATACATATTTATTCTAGTATTAAGGGCATTATAATAAAAATACGTGGATGTCACGCAGGTCACACATCTGACAAGCAAATCTTGAATTCCAAACTTACCGTCATGAGACGATACAGTAAAGTAATTTTTAAAGACATTTGCGTAATTTTGTGAAAATTTCAATGCAGGGCCGTTCAACTTGCCAGTTAATTACCGTTTCACGTGATTTAAAGCAACGCTGGCCACACATTTAACAAACAAGTCTTTGATTCCAAATTAGTTGTCTTGAAAAGCGTATGTTGTATGCCGGTTAAAGGCATTGGCATATATTCGTGAAAAATGTGAAAACAACAAGGCAACTGTAGATGACTTATACTGTATTGTTTTTTTTAACGATTTGTTAACATTTTGCGAATACGTCTCTATCGCAAATCCACAGCTGTCGTATGCGACACGTTTGTGGTATTAATTAATATGAATCGACCATATTTTATTGCAGTTACATAACATATTGACTCATTTCAGACTACACTAGACACAGAAATGGCAACATCGCAATGCAGCCAGAGGTAAGACTTTATCAATCTAATTTTAGATCAAAGATATTACATTTTTTTCGACATTGATATTTAAATTACTTTCGTTTTGACAACCGTTCTGCCTTAACAATATTTAAACATAGTATTTGTGACACTGGCTAATCAATGGGGTAAAGGGTATACACGACGGGGTAATATAATATTTCACTAACTGTACAATCACGCAGCGTCTAACTTCGATGTTGGATTGATTCAATATGTACGCGTTTTTTTGCAAATTTTGACCCGTACGTGAGGATTTGTCTAGAGTTTCGTGTTTACATTTATCTCGCTGTATAGTATGGAATCCACTGACTCACTCACTGACTCACTGACTCACTGACTCACTGACTCACCGATTCACCGACTCACTGACTCACTGACTCACCGATTCACCGACTCATTGACTAATTGACTCACTCACTCACTCACTCACTCACTCACTCACTCACTCACTCACTCACTCACTGAGTGGCTGATTGACTGGGTGGCTCGCGTTCGCGCTCGCTCCCTCACTCATAAATTAACTCACACACATATTATATTGCTTACTTTCGCTCTCTCACTCACTCACTCACTCACTCACTCACTCACTCACTCACTCACTCACTCACTCACTCACTCACTCACTCACGCACGCACGCACTCACTCTCTGACACAACTCTTGACCAAGACAATTTTAGGTTAACGAGCCACACCGTCCTTAGTCTTCCCATTTTCACTCTCTTCACAAGCTGCCCTGTGCAATACTTTTGGCGATGCCATTACGACGAGTGACGTGTCCTTGCCTTTGTAGCCTCCTTCCTTTATAATTGTGTACAGGATCGTTTTTTGGATCACGTTACGCCATCGATGATTTGCACATTCGTTTCGCGTTCTTTGCAGTATATTTGTAAATGATTCTCCGACGAAGGTACTTCGTAACAAAAGTTTGTAATTACGCTTACGTTAATATAACACACCTGCTGCATGACGTATTAGGTCGACGCTCCACAATTCCCGTCCATGTGGGTTGCTGGTGTAGCGTAGGTGCGGGTAATGCACCAGAAACCGTTAGGTTTGATTCACTGTACAAAAACTGAAATAATGATGAATTGGGTAATCGCTACACAAGTGTTAGACGCTTCACGTATGTTGCTCTGTTTAACTCGTTGCCTGCGAGCAGAGAATCGGCCTGGATCGCGCACACACAAGAATGACAGAATCCTGGGGAAGTATTTTGGAGCAAGGACGAGCTGTTCCTGATCTACCGGTCTGGCCTCGCAACGTAATCACTACCGCACCTGACTAATAGACGTCTAGTTAATATATCAACTAGTTCATCATTGGGGTGACAGCTTACTAGACTGTCAACACCTTTCTTCTAATCAGCGTTCAGCTGTTGACATTATTGCGCATGTGCGTTGCGGGAATTGTGGGAACATTTTCGGTCGAATGAAACAAACTTGACCAGCATTATAATGTGTTGTGGAATTTCGAAATCTAATATATTGATGCCCCTAGCACAATATGCCGTAATTTAAGTGTGAATAAATGCACATTGTAGATAATAATTATAGTATATTTAATGGTAAAATGTGTTAAATATAATTAAAATCGCACTTGCTTTAGTGTTTATTTCAACCTAGGATTTGATATAATAATTGTTGTCATGTTTTGTATGTATCAACGGAAACTAGTGCCTGCACTTTCTTGTATCATCCGTATAATGTTTTGTGTACAATGCACAACTAAAAAGTAGCATAATCTGTAATCAATATACACGTTAAAACATTTTTGTTTTATTTATGGGAGAAACCTTTGCTATAAGTTCATATACAAAGCAAGACGCTGTGATGAGAACTCTCTCTCTCTCTCTATCTCTCTCTCTCTCTATTTCTCTCTCTCTCTCTCTCTCTCTCTCTCTCTCTCTCTCTCTCTCTCTCTCTCTCTCTCTCTCTCTCTCTCTCTCTCTCTCTCTCTCTCTCTATCTATCTATCTAACCAAATTCTCGGACATGCTACAAGGTTGAACAGCTTGGCACTGAGCCGTAATGGCGGTGCGACATTATGCTATCATACTATGGACAGAACTTCGACTACAATTTATTGATTTGTGATTTGGTAAGGTGTTAGTTCCAATTGATATTCTGTTCACCTGTGAGAAACATTATGTCAAGTGTCCACCATGGAAATATGATAAATATGAATATTTGTTCCTTTTAATATTTGTTTTCATATGTACACCATTCTGATATCAGTATTGTATTGACCCCAACAGCGCTCTAAAGTCAATAGTAAACCAGGTCGTAATGTTTCCGTTCTATTTTCGAAAATTCTGTATAATCCTTGACTTTTAGCGTAAGTATCAACAGAATTGATAAATTTGCCTTGCTGAGATTGGTTAAGCACTTCGATTACGATAAATAGACCACGGCAAACGTCAACATTGTCACCGTTGTGGTAACAGTCGTAGGTTAATTGGTTGTTGTATGTTGCGGTGGTGCAGTGGCGCAGTGGCGGGCTCTCAATCAATAGAACCGGGGTTCCTATCCTGTGCTGCCGTTTCAAACCAAGTCGTCCACTCTGCGTTGCTCCAGTTCACTCAGCTATATTAATGAATACCTGGCTATAGACAGTGGTGAATATTAATCTTCGCGCATTAATTGCAGGGTGACTGAATTCTTCCCAGAGAAGTTGATTGAACTGTTTTGCCTAGGAAATAAAATCTAATGCGCATTGAGCAGTCATAATGACTAGATACTGCGCTATATAACAACTTACCGTTCCTTTTCCTTTTACAACGTATTTGTGGAAGATTTTGTTTGACATTGCATGCAAACATTATAACTCTTTATTACACACGCGCGCAGTTTATCTATCCAACACGTGACCCGTTACCTAGCAAGAAGTTCGTCAAGCCTTCAAAAAAGGATGCGAACACGTGAAGCGTTTTGGCATGCCATCGTATAATGTGTTGAAATTCTAGCTCCAAACGTTTCTCCCCAAACAAAGCAGGGTTTTTAATGCGACAACAGCATGCGGGAATGTTTGAATTAACACATGTCATACAGCTCTTATAAGGTAACGCACATATATTACCGTTAACAATATTGTTGGCGATGCAAAATTTGATGGAGGTCAAACGCATAATCTTGATTGTGACTTAGGCAAACCGCGGCGCACTGGCTCCATCAATACGGCTCTTGCAATACAGCCTTGCAATGCAAATTAATAACCACACACGTTGAGTTATGACTGAAATTGTTTTGTTATATCATGATGCGTTCATGATTTTAAAAATTCAGTTTAATTGACGGGTCCAATACTTCACGGTTTACCTACGTCATAATCAACATTACGCACGTGACCTCCGTCAAATTTGGCCTTTGCCCTCAGTGTTGATAACGTTTACATATATGTGAATTTAATTACTATTGTGGCGTGACATCCCCTAGATTAAACATTCCGGCACGTAGTTGTCACTTTAAAAACGTAGCCTTACGGTTTTGTCATGAAGAAAACATTTGGGGCTAAAGGATAAAAAGATACGTCTGAACATTTGAACACTCCACTTGTTCGGAATCCATTTTGCGAACGCTTGACGGAACTTCTGTTAGGCAACAGTTCACTTGATGGATAGGTAAACTTGATAGATCCAATACGTCACTGTTTACCTACGTCTCAACAAAATTAAACGCGTGACCCCGTCGATCGTGGCCAGCATTGTTTACATAAATAGGCTCATTGTGTGTTCTCGCATAAACAACTTGCCTTGTGTCTTTGTCAAAAAGAAAAAAGTGTTGGGACCGCGGTTACAACTAAATACACGTCGGAATGTCGGAATGCTCCTCGTGTTTGGCATCCATTTTTATGTCTTGACGGACATTGTTGCTAGGCAATATGTCATATGATGGATAGGTTAATTGTTTTAAACGCGTATACAAACTGACCGGGGCGGTGGTACTGTAATATACCACAACACTACGAAGATTAGACGCCTCACTGCAAATACCAACGCCCAGTTTTACCTATATACAAGAGAGCAGATTCGTGTTTGTTTGTTATAGCCGTTGTCGGGGTATTAGATAGTGATGCATTTCATCAAAAATAGATACGTCGGCTGTATTCGTGATCAGGTTTCCGTGCTGTACGGTGTACGTGGTTGTCACTGAAGCTTTAAAACGCAACCATGCGGATTGATATATTTTGTGATTAAGATGGATGATGTTAATTTAGCTGTTCCACGTACAGTGGCTGGTTTTGGCTGTCAGTGGCGGCGACGTATGAATCATTGGAGAGAGAGAGAGAGAGAGAGAGAGAGAGAGATATATATATATATATATATATATATATATATATATAGAGAGAGAGAGAGAGAGAGAGAGAGAGAGAGAGAGAGAGAGAGAGAGAGAGAGAGAGAGAGAGAGAGAGAGAGAGAGAGAGAGAGGAGAGAGAGAGAGAGAGAGAGAGAGGAGAGAGACAGAGAGAGAGAGAGAGGGAGAGAGAGAGAGAGAGAGAGAGAGAGAGAGAGAGGAGAGAGAGGGAGGGAGAGGGGAGAGAGAGAGAGAGGGAGAGAGAGGGAGAGAGAGAGCTAGGGAGAGAGAGAGACAGAGAGAGAGAGGGAAAGAGGGAGAGAGAAAGACAGACATATATATATATATATATATATATATATAGAGAGAGAGAGAGAGATAGAGAGGGAGACAGGGGGAGGGAGAGAGAGAGAAAGAGGGAGAGAGATAGGGAGAGAGAGAGGGGGAGTGAGAGAGAGAAGGAGTTAAAGAGAGAGATGAGGGGGAGAGGTAGAGAGAGAGAGAGAGAGAGAGAGAGAGAGAGAGAGAGAGAGGGAGAGAGAGAGAGAGGAGGAGAGAGAGGGAGGGAGAGAGAGAGAGAGAGGAGAGAGAGAGAGAGAGAGAGAGAGAGAGAGAGAGAGAGAGAGAGAGAGAGAGAGAGAGAGAGAGAGAGATACGGTGCAAACTTGTATAGAGGGGTATGACATCATTTGAGGTATGAAAACATCTATAATACTCCACCTTATCCGGAAATTGTAATACAATTTAGCTTGTATACGCAACGTTTACAAAACAAATTACTGGTGGCCTACGCCCAAGTCTGATACTTTGATAACGGCATTCCTGTCAATATTTACACCAATTTACACAGCGCAAGCTGACTTTTCCTCTTAACAAAGTTCGATGATTCAATCATTGGTCTGATATTTGTTGTTTACTCTTGGGCTACACGCAACCCACACAGACACAAGAAACAGAAACACTTAATCAGGCGGTGCGGTTCCCCTTCGGAGCCTGTCCATCGTCAGGTCTGTGATGGCATGCTCCCGCGGCAAGCCCTGGCGACGACAGGCGCACCTGGAAGCGATGAAGACGAGCTCTGCAGGAGAGACTCAGCCGCAGAAGACGAACTGGTCCGCGGCACCGAGGCACCGTCAAGACTACCCTCGCCGGCAGATACTGCCATTAACTTTGCGGCTCATTTCGATATCAGGTAACGCGCTTCCAATTTATGTTTGCGGAGCTGCCAAGTCGGGTGAACTGGCAAACATATTGGGGATAGAGACGCATCGATCCGCCAACCGTGTATATCTTGGCGAGGTTTTTGCCATTTCATCGCATCGGCTGCACGATGTTTTCAAAGAAGTGTGTTTTATCGGCGTGGAAATCCACATGCGCTGTTAATTTTTCAATATTTATCCAAACGGCGTTTACTAGTTCGTGTCACAGATTGGAACTTACATCGACATTTTTGTTGTTAGCAATGTTTTTTTAGTAAATGTTTTTATTGAAAGCACTATCATATTAATTACTATCCATCCAACGGTTACACGACACACGTGTGCGAAGTACACACATACGCATACACACACACACACACACACACACACACACACACACACACACACACACACACACACACACACACACACACACACACACACACACACACACACACACATACTCATTCACACAACACACACGCACACATACAATATGTACATATATATATAATATATATATATAAATATATATTTATATAATATTATTAAACCATGGTTAAATGAGATACTTTCACCATCACCATGAAGATCAATCATTGCAGTCAGGTGTGTTTAAAATGATGATAGAGTAATGATGCAGTGTAAAATTAACCATGTCGCTGTATGCAAACTATATAGAAAGCTTACTTGAAACACAATCTTGTTAGATCTTGTTAAAGCGTCTATACGTCTATGCAATAGCCAAACACTCCTGTTCTTATTACAACAATAAAACATCATTTGACGTGAATGCCATGATCCTGGGAGGACTTCCGGTTCCGGCTTGCCCTGCCTGCACTAGATTAAAAAATGGCGGCGATCTGGGACACTGTCGCCGTAAGCGACCGACGCGGGGGGCTCCGAGGCGCGTGCAAGACGAAGCATGCTACTACCGGAGGTCATGCTACGGCAGAAATATTGCATCCCGGGGACTGAGATACGTGTTAGCAAACGGTGTCGTGTTTCCCGCGACACGACGCAACAATCGCTACACAAGAAACGTATTTGCATTTGCATAGCGACGCAATAGTCTCGTTCCATCGGGTAGTTTTCAGAGTCGTCGAGTTTCGAGTTCCTCCGGGGAATTGTTGAGTATGTGCAGGGCAATGGGTGAGACAAAGAAGGAGCCGGAACGGGAGGTAGGGAGGAAGGGAGGGAAGAAGGGAAAGAGACAGAGAGACAGAGAAACACAGAGACAGAGAGACATACAGAGAGACAGACAGAGAGACAGACAGACAGACAGACAGACAGACATACAGACAGACAGACAGACAGACAGACAGACAGACAGTAGACAGACAGAGAGACAGATAGACAGAGAGACAGAGAGACAGAGAGACAGAGAGACAGAGAGACAGAGAGACAGACAGAGAGACAGACAGACAGACAGACAGACAGACAGACAGACAGACAGACAGACAGACAGACAGACAGACAGACAGACAGACACAACGACAGACACACACACACACACACACACACACACACACACACACACACACACACACACACACACACACACACACACACACACACACACACACACACACACACACACACACACACACACACACACACATACACATTCACACAACACACACGCACACATACAATATGTATATATATATATATAATATATATATATATATATATATAAATATATATTTATATAATATTATTAAACCATGGTTAAATGAGATACTTTCACCATCACCATGAAGATCAATCATTGCAGCCAGGTGTGTTTAAAATGATGATAGAGTAATGATGAGAGAGAGAGAGAGAGAGAGAGAGAGAGAGAGAGAAACAGTCAGTCAGACAGTCAGACAGACAAAGAGAGGGGAAGGGAGGGAGGGAGTGAGTAAAATTTGTATAATTAGAACCGGTTCCAAGAGAGAGACTGAGACTGGGACTTAGGGGGAGGTAGGGAGAAGGAGAGGGGGGAGAGAGACGGAGAGAGAGGGAGAGAATAAAATGTGTAGATGGAGAACCCGTTCCAATTCTAAGACAGAGTCATAGCCACAAATTGGCCCAGTTAAAAGGCGGCGCGAGTGTATTTGCAAGCGTCTTTTGGGTCTGAATGTGTTGCATTATGCCATGTTGTACGACTTACTCGGTTTTAAATACGAACTCAAATTCTCGTGGAAAAGGGTACATAGATATTTCCGGTGCGTTGTCAAATTAGTTTATGTAAATTGTGCACGCTAAAATTATAATTGGTACCACAGACATCTTGATTGTTAAGAGTAGATTTACCACGCACGCATGCATGAACGTTCGCGCACGAGCACTTGCATTCACTGGCGTTCCAATATTTACAAATACGTATCTACAATAAACGCATGCAAAGATACACATGCATCATGATTTGCAGAAACTGACACACACCACAAGCACACACAAACGTGCGCGCAAACACATTACACAAAACTCATACACATTCAAAGGCAAACACGCACTGACTATGCTTAGCGATTGTCTGAACAAGATATCGTGGCATTAAATCAATGTATGCGTGTAGCACAAGCCACAGCGGTGACGCCCAAAGCTTACTCGTGTAATTAATATCAATAATGTGCTTTCCTTTGAGGCGGACATTATGAAGCGAAACACCTATATGAAATGAAGACATGTCGATCTTACGAAATTATTCAAATTACATCCATGTGTCGACACTTTTTTGATTTTGAGTATAGCTATTTTCTAATCAGAGACGTCCGTGTTGTTGGCAAGCTTCCGCTTTGAGCAATTAATAATTTACTCGTGATTTCGTGCTGTTAGTTGAACTGTGTTTATAGCGATAATAGTATAGCCATTGTTTAGTTACTGATGTGCATATACACTGTAGCTGTTATTCTCGTGCACCGAGTTGTAATTATGACCGCATCACTAGCAAGAATGTTCACCATCCGGATGGCGGTACGTCACACAGACACGGAAGACGGTTTCTCGGAGTACTTTTTCTTGACATTTGTTTTTGATGTAAATTTGAGCATTTTTTCAAACGCAAGTTACGTAAACGTCCACAACTGATTGATAGAAGGTTTACGTAGCTTGGAACAATCGCAAAGGACACACGTAGCGTTGCAAACAATCTATTAACGTCCGTCTGACGTCCGGTGTGAACCATAAATCCAGTTAAAACCCTCAATCCACGGCGAATTTCGGCAAAATAAAAGCGACGACGACGACGACGACGACGACGACGACGACGACGACGACGACGACGACGACGACGACGACGACGACGACGACGACGACGACGACGACGACGACGACGACGGCGACGGCGGCGACGGCGACGGCGACGTCCTTTAGTGATAGACCTGCACACACAAGAATCACAGAAGACGGGACGTCCGTGCAAATGGAGAATGGACCAAAACGATTCAATTGGACCATCACCAGTTGAATTAAGAGATTCGGTGAAAGATCAAAGACGATTGGAAGAATCTGAGCAAGCGATTCAACAAAAGTGATCTACAACATGAAGCGAGAACGACGGCTTTACGACTTTCCCCGATGGTTCGTATGGGCTCGGCACACTGTTAGTTATCTCATTGGCGACCATGTTAACATTTTGTCTGATTATAAGAAAACGTGATCTAGAAAATTTCTTAAACTTCTCACGTGCTGTTACCATCACCTCATTGACATGCTGGTCGATTTTAGTCAAAATCTAACATTTCTAGCTCTATGACACCCATATGACACCCGTCAATATTTACAAATGGATGCAGGCAGTAATCCGGCTAACGGGTCAACTAGCCAAATTGCTGCCAAATACCCTTCAGCTTAGTAAAATCAGCTAAATAGACACCATTTTATTGTCAACAGCTTCTACAATCACATCTAGAAATCTGACTACTCAATTGCACTTATGTCAGAGCAGGTGAATATTGTAAAAAATCATTTCTCAAAAATATACTGAACTTTTTTTCGTAACCAAGCAGTAAGTCCAACAGTGTCCTGACCCCGGCCTTACGACTCTCCCCGATGGTACGTATCCTACTAGTAGATTGAATGCGCAACGACGTGCTGGCGCTGTTATTGCAACCGCAGCGGGAGCCTGCTTGCACAGTCCACGCGAGCTTCCGGTCGAGGTACATGTCCAGGCACGAGCAACTCCCGCAGACGTCTCTCCGTCATAGCAAACATGTTTCTCTACTCTATTACACACACGCGACATGCTTTATTCCAGATATGGTTTTCTACTCGTGGCGCGTGGAATGTGTCGGAACTGTTTGTTTACCTATTATACGCGGCCCACCTTTCCCGGCGGTGGCGCCACTTACCATGTCACCACCGCCACAAATTGGATTTTAAATTCAAAATGATCGGCTGGCGGTAAAATCTATTTTAAAGTAAGATAGTTAAAAAAATTGAAATCGCTGAAATCAATCAGACGAGTGTAATAAATATAAAACGGAACAAGTGCAGTCTGCTCCCAATCTCCCAGCACAGGTGCGCTTCCGGTCACGTGGTCTCTCCCAAACGCGATATGGTGAGCATGTCACGTGGTGTCTCTTGCATGGGAATGTACCCCCCACTCTCAAGGTGTCCTTGACAGCTGGCGGAGTAACATAAATAATAGGAGACGCAACCTTGTTCTGATATATGTGCCAACCTTCTCGGACGATATTGGGGCGGCGCAGATCACATGCTGTCCATTTTGTTTTAAATGTTGCTTATTGTATAAAAAACAGTCACTAGTACCACTGGATGTGTAGTATTGTCATTATTGAATGTTTGGTCAGGCGTTTGCATGTGTCTGCTCAAGCAGTATGCAGTGAGTGTGTGCGCGCGTGTGTGTGTGTGTGTGCGCGCGCGCGCGTGTGTGTATGTGTGCGTGTGTGTATGTATGCGTGTATGTTTGTGTGTGTTTGTGTGTGTGTGTGTGTGTGTGTGTGTGTGTGTGTGCGCGCGCGCGTGTTCCTGTGTGCGTGTGTGTGTGTGTGTGTGTGTGTGAGTGTGTGTTTATGAGTGTGTTTGTGCGTGTGTGTGCGTGCGTGTATGTATGTGTGTGCGCTTGCGTGTGTGTGCGTGCATTGCATGCCTGCACGCGGGTGTACGTACGTGCGTGTTTGCATGCATGCGAGTTGGATCCGACAATATAGGCTTGGCGATTACACAACTACACACATTGGAAGTGTGGTCACGTCGCGGTGCTGCGAGATATGACGAGAAAACACTAAAACCCAACATAAATAGAGTGTGACAACAGATGTAACAAGATTCAGCAGATTTGTGGCCCAAAGTAAGATACCACGACTATATCCGCGTCACCCCGACCAGCCATGGCGGTAATCACTAACAGATCGTTCGCTAAATCGGTTCTCTTGAATGCGGCAAAATAATGCTTTTCGAATAAACTGAATATTTTGTTTAAAATTTGAACATTTCGCTGACGATACGTTCAATTTTGGAAAAGTTTTACGCGCGTGTTAAACGCAACTTTACTCCGCAGAGTATACTTTTGACATACAGTGGAACATCGCTATTACGGTCACCCTCGAGACTGGGCAGAATGACCTGAATATCGAGGTGACCGTATTAGTGGGACAGATTTTGTAAACTTTGCTATCACAGAAATTGTCTTGGACTGTCCTACGGTGACCTTAATTGTGAGGTGTCCGTATTACCGAGGTGACCGTAAAACGAGGTTGCATTGTATTTATTATGTTATTAACAACAATATATTAATTAAATGTTAATAAATGAAAGAACGCGCGTAGTACCTGTAATGGGGTGGACACGCACCTCTACGGTATTCGTGCATCCTGAAGTTTCATTCAATTATAGTATTCTGAAAGGCCGGGGACGTTCTTGTGTCCAGTCTAAATTCAGCTCGTATATCTTATTCATAAGATAATGTCACTTTGAGGACACGAGCGGGTGTTTTCCTTCCACACCGACTTGTTAGAATCTATTAAGCTACAATCACTCCACAGTTGGGTTAATTATGCATGATATATTTAGCCTACTCAGGCATATTTGTGTAGAATGCTATTGCGTGTGTGAGTATTTTCATTATTCTCAAGTGTATCCGAATATGGTGCCCAAGGTCAATGTACTTGCTATGCGAATACGTCGAAATCTCAGTCAATTTGAAAAGCAGTTCAACGTATTTTGTCATAAACGAACGCCTCAGGTAGTTGCTTTAATGTTTTTAAAAAATGTGTAATGACACATTAAAATAGGTTTTCTCATAAAATAGTTTACGCATTACGTTGTTTGCGTTTCAGATGAGGTGATTCCTAGCTGTCTAAGTTGACGAAACTCCAATTATACAACTGCTCCTCTTCACCTCCGATGACAAACGTTGTAATTACAAATGTAGAAACTAGACTATTGTATTTTTGAAACAAAAAACGGTTTACAGGAACTGAGTGCAATTGATCGGTTATATTTGCAGGTTTAGTGGTAGAAAGTGTTGGTAATGAAATTGTGCAGACATCTTTAATTGGCGGAGGGATTTGTTGCCATTTTTCTACCCGCTGTAAATATGGACGTTTTTGCAAATCATGATATGCATCGTGTATTCATTTTAAAGGCAACAAAATTAGAAACTTGCCACAGCTCGGGGTGTTTTTCTTGCTGGTCATATCATATTTCGCTTAACTAAATGCAGCGGGTCACACGCTGTCTGTATAATCTTTAATAAAAACAACTGCTGACTTCTCCTCGAGACGAAATGCATATTCTTTTATTTTTGTACGATTTTACCGCATTTCGATATCGCGGTTTCTATTCGAATGAAACTGTATACTTTATTTTCTGCATCACGTAGGCTATTCGTGGGCCGAAGATGTTCACGTTTACGGCTATTGCTATTGTTAAACCGACGAAGCGGACAGCATAGCCCGTGCGACGTCGTGAAGTTGCTGATAAAACAGTCATAAGCACCGTTATCATCACATTTTAAGCCCCGCGCATCGTGAAAGAGCAGTCAATGTGACATTTCAAGTGTGGGCAATCTCGACATTTTGTAGTGGGCGTATTCTGTGACGTAAGCAAATCCATACTTAAAAATAACAAAAACAGCGCAAATAAAAACGGCTTATAGCCGTAAACAAATAAACAAGTGCTGATAAGAGGGCGGTGTGATGTATCGCATTTTATATATTGCGTTGCTAAGAATACGCGCGCCTATTTCATTATCAAGCGTCGTGTTTTGATGGAATGACAACAGAAGCATGGCCTTTGTGTTTTTTGTTCTGCATCCGTGATAATGCATCCGCCGGTTTCAGGTCTCCACCTCTAGCGGGCAGTTCAGGTTAGGCCACTGCATTTCCGTTCCAGTCCGTTGTGCCTCCACGCATGTCCCAAAACAACATCTTTGGCACTGGTTGAGCAACTGTCGTCTTGCCGTTACCAGCAGATTTGAGTCGTCTCATGCTTTGCACAGATGACACAAGTCGTAGGTGGATCCATAGTTTGTGTTTGAATAAACAATACAGTCCCGTTTTAGGGACTAAACTTTAGGTCCGCTGCCGATGCAATGATTTCGCTCGTTTTGGTTAATAATAATTATTTTGACCAAATAAAACCTATCCAACATCTACTGCTAGCTCGTGATATGATGGATCGTTTGTGAAACTTGCTGAAATCATCAGATGAATTATTCAATAAAAATTAACCAGGCTGCGTAGAAATTCGGTAGAAATAAGGCTATCCATGCTTTCACAAGTTTCCAGATAGAATTATCAAATATTTTAGAAAGTAAGCTACCTTTTATTAAACCGGCCTCGTATAGCACCTTTCAAGCACTATATATATATCGCTAATACAACCACCTCGCAATTAAGGTCACCTTAGGACAGCCCAAATTATTTCCGTAAAGTAAAGTTTAGGACATCAGTCCCGTTGATACGGTCACCTCGCTACTCGGGTCAGTTTGACCAAGTCCCAAGGATGACATAGAGAGGTTCCACTGTACACGAATACCATCGATCGTGATTTGCGTGAAGTTAAAAAAAATAATTGTGGGGGCGGCTTTACCACAGTTTTGACATGTGCATTATTCGGCGTTTTTGCAAGGAGAGTTAACACACTGTCGGATCATGCTGGCACCGCGATATAACCGCCAACAGGGAAAAAAATGAAAGAAAACATATTAACAAAGCTGATCTTCATAATATCCACAACATGCATTAGAAAAAAGCATTAAAAGTAAAATTTTTGCCAATGGGAAAATAAATATTGATCCGTCCCCCAAAACATCCCAGAAGTTTTTGATCGTTGCGTTTGCAGCTACTACTGTAAAATACACCTTTTGATTTATATAATTAGTAAATATACCATCAATAAGCTATGTAGACTCTTTCGAAACTCAGCCAGACCAAGTAATTACCCAAGCCAAGCGAGGCGTAATTGGAGAGAAGGTCTCTCGACGTAAGACTAATGGTTTAGTGACCGGACGCTGGCTCAGAGCAGGTTCCCATGTGCTTTCGCGATTTATAAAATGAAAGTTTGGCGCGTTCTATCTAACATGATCTGACGCCAGATCGCAGACTGCTATCCAACAATAAGGCCTAATCCCAAAGCATGGCGCTGCAGCGATATTAATGAGGACAAACCATCAACCAGGAATCGATAGGCGACAAAGCGTGCAGGATGGCTCGAGCGGTTTCTTGCGCGAAGGTCTGACTTCTTCACGGGCAGGTCAACCGATGCGCTTGATTTCCCCCGGGCGTCGGACGGCTATCAAAGGATGTTGGCACCCCGCTATACGTAGACGTAACGCAAACATTGACTTGGAACACGTTACGGTTGCCGTGGTGTGCGGACATCGAACTGGTGTCTTAAAGACAACGACATGTGATCCGAGAGGCTTCTTGAAGGTGACCGTTCGATCACACCTACTGGACAACGATCGGCCCTTTACGTTCATTGGCTTTACATAAGATGATGGGTAACCAATGGACGAGTGTGCATGTGTGTGTGTGTGTGTGCGTGTACGCGTGTGCGCGTGTGCGTGTATGTGTTCGTTCGTGTGTGCAAGTGTTTTGTGTGCGAGTATGAACACGACTATGCATGTAATACACATATTTAACAGTCTTTAATTCGAATTGTTATTATATCATAATAACATAAATAACACATAAATAACATGAATATAAATTGATAAATATAAGATATTGGCAATTAGTTAGAATCAGGAATATATATATATATATATATATTGTACATCAACCTAAACAAACTAAACATTACATAACGTAATCATAGGGCGAAAAAATACGAGATATACTAAAATATATAACAAAGGACACGGAGATGGGCAGATTACGTAGCCAGAATGTCAGATAACTGATGGTCCACCAGAACAACCGAATGACAAAAGAGAAAAAGGAAACAAGCAAGATAAGAGGCACACACGTGTGAAGAACGTGTGAAGACATAATGAATAACCCAATCTCGTGAGCAATAATAATAATAAGATAACTTATAATACACGTAAATCCTTGAAAAACAAGCTCAGAGGCGCATCAAAACAAAAGGATTGGTCAATCTCAAACTCCGTAAGTAGTATTCCAGTTGTCAACAGATGGGCCAAGGCGCTAAGGAGCTACGGTGGATATGTAGGTTGTAAAGATAAGTTTTTAAATGACGACGGAATTTTGTAATATGTCCAACTGATCTAACACTGAGAGGGAGCATATTCCAAAGACAAAGCATATTCATATTCCCTAGTTCCAATGTTAGTGTTGACTCTAGGAACAAAAAGTAGGTCAGAACTAGATGATCGAAGCTGGCTAGGCTTTCTTACAGGAGTAAGCAGTGAATGCAAATAATATGGTTGTTTACTGGACAGTGCCTGGTATTTAATGGTACAGATCTTAACTAGTATACGATATCATACAGGAAGCCAATGCAAAGACTTCAAAAGTGGTACAGAGCGAGAAAAACGAGGAGATCTTGTAATTACTCTTGTTAGACAATTTTGGACACGCTGAAGTTTTGAAATATCCTTGCTAGCGATATTATAAAGGAGGGAATTGCAATAATCAAGTCTGCTGCTAACAAGCGCTGTTGCAATAATTTTAGCAACAGAACATGACATATACCGGCGAATACTGCGAAGATCACGAATATAATAAAAACAGCAGCGACATGTTTGAGATATGTGTTGTCGGAAATTGAAGTTACTATCAAAGATCACTCCTAGATTCCGCACCGAGGTTGCTGGCGTGATATACTGATTCAAAATACGCGTAGGGAAAAACCATCCAGTTTACTACGCTGTATTGGAGTACCAATAATGATCAATTCAGTTTTATTTGCATTTAATTTCAACTTGCTGTCAGTCATCCAGTGGAAGATATCTTGAAGGCAATCACTATGTTGGTTAAGGGAGCGATTTCTATCCGGGATAGCCAATGAAATGTAGATCTGAGTATCATCAGCATAAAGATGATGATCCAAGTTATGTCTTTGTATAACAGAGCTTAGTGGCGTCATGTAAACAATAAAAAGTGGGGAACACCAAATAAAGCCGGCAGCTGAAAAGCAGTTCCCAAACGTTATAGTTTGGTATATATCAGTTAGATATGAAGAAAACCAGCTTAGAGCTGTGCCAGATATGCCGTACCACTTTAACAAGCGTTCGATGAAAATGTGATCAATCGTGTCAAAAGCGGCAGAGAGATCTAGTAAGGTAAGTGCAGTCACTTTACCATTATTAATATTCAAGTTAATGTCATCATGCACCTTTAAGAGGGCAGTCTCTGTTGAATGAAACTGTCTATATGCCGATTGTGACACATTAGTTAAGACATTTGTACTAATGTGAGACCTTAGACGACTTGCTACAACCTTTTCTAGTATTTTGGAGAAAAAAGACTGAGGTTAGAAATAGGTCTATAACTGTTTAGGTCTTGTTTAGGCAGAGATGACTTCTTAAGAATTGGTGTGACATGGGTGTTTTTGAAATCATCAGGAAAACAGCCAGAGCAAAGTGAAGCATTTATAATATTTGTTATAGGTCCAATTAGTGTATCGAGACATGCTTTTAGCAGTATTGTAGGAAATGGATCAAGTGCACAAGATTTATTTGGGGAGGACATAATTATTTTCCTAACTTCATCAACTGTTGCAGGTTCAAATGATACAAGTAGAGACTTTACAGAACTTGAAGTAAATGTCCGTGGGATAGCTGTCTCCTGTAATGAATAGACGAGGCCTAGGCAAAATGTGAAATGTTGGGTATGATTATTATATATTATAGTATTTTGTTATCTAGGACAAATCTAACGTTGTTGCCAAATTATTTCACAGACTGTTCACGTGACTATCACTGCAACGTTTCTGTCATCCTAAATTAGATTGCATATTTATTATATAGTAGGGCTACAACGTGTATGCGACATATTAGTGTATTAACACAAGTCACCGTTCCCGTTTACACGTCAAGAGACACTCTCCACAACTTACGTGTTTTATAACATGAGAACATGTTTACGTGCTACATTAATTGCAACTCACGTGATGTCATTGTCTAATTAAGTACAACATTTTTTTCTGTTATCACGTGAAGTTATTGTCTAATTACGTATAACCATTAGTTCAGTCATTCTATGCCCAAAAGAGGGTAAACCTAAAAAAACAAATTGCAATAGTAATTATGACAGTATTTTTAGTTAGTACTGTATGTCTACATTACCAGAAAAAAAGTTCACCGAAATCTACATGGTGGAACATTGTCATTTTTGGCGACAATGACAAGTGGTCAAAAGTCGCTGCCAGTGACGTTTTGGCTTAGTGAAATGTAGGGGTAGGTGTTATTTAGGCTGTGATATATATCTTCTTTGCATATTTCATATAAATTTTGCAAACCATTGGCAAGATAATGGATTAATTTACCCAGCGATATATAATAAGTATAAATTCGTTGAATATCAATGTGAACAATCGTTTTTAAATACAGTGAACCCCGAATTTTAGCCGCTATGGGGGAATAGCGTTGCGATCTAACATTGACTTAGTCCATTTGCAATTGAATAAATGGATGCTGTATAAGTTTTTGGTGGATTTCTATCCTATGGTGTCCTTGAAGCCATTCAGCTTGATTGTCCTCGGGACAACCTAGGACTTTTTTTCAAATATGTAAATCAGGGCCTTCATTACTGAAATACATATTTTCTTCAATAGCTTTGCAACTATGCATGATAATGTCACAAACGTGGTGTCAAGACCGACATTTTCATAGTCGACGTTTAAGATAAACACATCACCAGATATATATAACGGCTGCATGTTTGTAATTTCATAAAACTTTCAGATATCGGCCATGTTGGATCTTATTACATGCTTATCTCCAATGCGATGTTTATGGATATCTCCAATGACTTTGATTCGCATCTATTGTCGATACCCTATAATAATAATAATAATAGTACAATCAACAACAGAAAACACATTGAATCTCGTTGTAATATTGTTGCACAACACAGGATAAATACAAGAGTCTATTCAAATTCCCAATATAATGCGGTGTGCCATGTCTTCCCGTGCAATTTGTTTGTCAAAAGCAAAATGGCCGCCAAATCACTTTTCCGCATATCTTAACAACAGCGTCACCTACAACCTTAATATTGGTGTCAAAACAGGGGTTTTAGAAGCCAGAGATTTCAAATATTTTATGTTTGGCTTCTCCGATTTTCGGATCCGCCATTTTTAAAGATGGCGGTCGTCAAAACAAATTTAATAATATCTTACCAAATATGTCACACATGTCTATGTTAATATGTAGAATTGTGATCAGCAATTTCAAATATGTTACGACCGTTGCTAACATTAACATATCCGCCATTGTTAAAGATGGCGCCCATCAAAACCAATTATTGCTATAACAATAGCCCTACATCACCTAGAGCCGTAATGTTGATGCCAAAAGATCGATTATCAGGTGCGATGATTTCAAATATATTACATACGCATCGTCCCTAATCATGAGGGGGTTACAACACCCATCGCCAGCTGTACACGCGCAATAGATAGTACATGACATATTATTGCCGTGGGGACTGCAACCGTCAGTGCGGCGTGCCTTGCTCTCTGCTTTCCAATCATAACTTATGACATTAGTTAGACCTGGAGGGTCCGAGGGTCCAAAGTCAAAGCTGGGTGACGGGATACCGTCCTTCACCCACACAAACTGCGTGATGTCCAAATGAAGAGGACCTTGATAACCAGCCGCCTTCCACAGCATCATGTGAAGATGAGTGTGGGAGAAAGAATGGGAAGCCAGTGCACACCATGGCGTTTCCTCACACAGATTATGTGCAGAGGGCTCATCATCAGATGATGCTGTGGAAGGTCAGCAAGGTCCTCCTCCTAAAGGAGGAGTTGTTTGGCCAACAAAGAAAACAATCACATATTCATCAACTTACTGAGCAACGAGCTTTAGAAAACTGGATGCTGTTGTTTTCATGCAGAGGACACTAAAGTAATGATCGTTAGACAACACTGAACTAATCAGACAAAATCGACACCATCCTCATTGGTGAAGACACCGATTTGCTAGAGCTGTTGTGTTACCACTTTCAACAGGAGCTCTTTAGTGTATTCTTAATGCCAGAACCTAAACAAAGCATAGCACAACAAGTAAACAACGATCTGTTACATCAGGGCTCTCACAGAATATCTGGGCCCAGCTGTTGGCTAAGATATGATACCACAGCAACAGTTGAAGAATTGGTTACTGCAGGAAAACAGGCTATTGTGTGCTTCCAATGTGGGAACATTGGCAAAAACCTTGATGGTTTGCTGTACAAGCGCTTCATTGAAATTGTAGCACCAAGCGCAGCTTACTCGCAGGTATAAATGTACCCCGTACTTCAACCGCTCCCCACTATCACAGCCGCAGGATCAATTCTCAGAACCAACAGTGGAGAGGATCCAAGAAAACTCTAAAAGCCATGGACTAGAGCTGCATTGTGAAATACAAGGACCATAATCCAAAGATGACTGATCTCCCAACAGCACCAGCCCGTTTGTTGTCGGTCATCCGTTGTGTGGGACAGCTTGTTCGCTTGTGGAGATCAGCGGGAAGATCCCACGCTTCTCCCCGTCTGCTTCTCTTCTGGAATGCTCAACGTCCTGGGCAGCTCCCATGGTAGTCGCTCTGTTGCCAACCTTTATGGTCTTGCCAGGGTGAGTTGCCGTTTCAGCTGATCCTTCTAGCGCCTGTGGGGCCTTCTATCTCGGTTGACCTGACGAAGCTCATCATAAAATACAACTTACGGCATTCTGATTTCATCCATGCGCGAGACATGGACTGCCCAGCGGAACTGTCTGAGCATCAACATGGTTTCGATGCTCCGGAGGTTTGCTTTTTCCAGGACTTCTTTGTTGGAGACATAGTCCTGCCAATGCAGTCCCGTGATGGAGCGCGGACATCGCTGGTGGAACCGTTCAAGCAGTTGTACTTGCTTTCTGTAGACGAACCATGCCTCTGCCCCATACAAAAGGGTAGTGACGAGTGACGGCGACATCTTTGTATACTTGTATCTTTGTTGGCAAACGCAGCGAGTGATTCTGCCATACGTATACATTTCAGCAGGTGACCGAGTGAACAGTTGGCAAAGACAAACTACAATTAGGCCAAGGGCCAGATATGTCTCTCGTGCATCCCCCCCACAACTCTACCAGCCCATGTTTTTTTGAAGCTTTGGGGTCCCTTGAAGATGATTTCAAGTGGTAACAGTGAAAAAGTTGGGTCTCACTATCCATTTCCAACCTATCTTGGATGGTACCCTAAAATATCGTATTTCTCATCAATGTCGCGTGGTATTTAATCACCCACACCACAATCGTCATTGTATAGTCATATATGTATCAATATGTACTTGTGATATGTCCGATTGAAGGTTTTCATCTGCTGATCATTACAGTAGCATTCAATGAATATCTACTATTATGGCATGTGCCCCAATTAGCATAGAATAACTATACCCCATTCTCACTCGTGACCGCATAGATGACATCATTATTTTTTATCAAATATATCAATTTCCTTTGATCCTATGCCCTCTTTAAGATCAAAATAACAATGCATGACACTCTGAGCATCATATCTTTCATTTGATATAAGAATTGTCTTTATGTCATTACAAATGGATTAGATATGATGCTTCAAAGATAACCGTAGTGTCGCGGATCAAGAGGCGTAACCCAGGGCATTTTTTATTATTACACACTGTACTCCATCAGCAATGGATTGTTTAAAATGTAATGAAGAAGTGACTATAATATTGTTGTTTTATAAGTCATTTACGTTCTTTTGGAGTATCTAGATACATGTTAGCAGTTGGAATACTAGTTTTCTTACATGTTTCATCATGGTATGCGGAGATCACAAGGTTGTATCCCATGTTATATTATTTAAGTTTCATATTATATTATTTAAGTATCATATCATATTATTTAAGTTTCAATTGCAGCGTATACGAATACCTCAGGTCAACTTCACATATATCGATAAGTTAAAATGTTATTTAAGTTGGGTAATGATAAATTATAAGCCTTACCTGCTTTGACCTGCTGATATTGCATACCTACCTTTGTATGTATTTATTATTAAAACGAAAACGAACAAGTGATCAAACTGTCGAACCTACTTGTATAGTTCACGCAAAGGGCTCTTAAAATGTGGAGAACTTCAACTCATATCTGGTATGCGGGATGCAGAGAAGAAGTTGGCGAAATTGCAGGAGATCAAAGAGAAGAGACTTTCAGAACATCCAACTTCAACCCACAGGATGGAGGACACGTGCTAGCTCATCCCCAACACAGTGATGGAATATCATGGCTTTCATTGGGAATGCTACAAACGTTTCATCATGAATATGGACAGGCTGACGTTCACCTCATCACCACCATATGATGCCTCCACACCCCAACGTACGAGCCGCATAACTTCCACAGAAGGTGATAAAATCATCTTCAAGTCGGAGTGTATTTTCTGTGGATCAGAGGATCGTAAGACGGTAAAAGTGAAAGGCACACGGACCAGTCAAGGCATGAGTCAGTTTGAATTTGATGAAAGTAAGACTGTGGCGACGATGGCAGAAATAAAACAGGATGAGAAGTTCCTCACGAGAATACGATCTGTTTGCTTGTGAAGCCAAGTTCCACAAGAATTGCCACATGAACTATATGCAAACACCAGAGAAATAGCGAAGTACAGATGAAGAGGCACGTGTTAACCAGTTCAACTTGATGGAAGCACATGAAAAGGGATTTGACATATGGATCGTGGAAGCTGCCAAAACACATATTTATGAGCATGTCCATGCGTCATATGTTTAAATGTGAAAAACTCGTAATTCTCCTGAATAGAATGGGACACTGTGAAAGCTACTCCTTTTCATTGGATCTGGAGACAGCGCTAGCTGAACCTGTTATGCAGTCGTCCACTCTTCTCTCCAACCAGATTGTCAGCTCACCACCAGGACCAACAGTATTCCATTCAGAATTTTATAATTTCGAACAGCTTCTGAATGATCTCACAGGAATGTTAATTACGCGAGGAGTAGGAATTACCGATTCGTTCGTGTGAAGAGCCCATATTCAAACATCTTCTTCGTTCTTCTGCACTATGCTGCATCAATTGGAGACGTCACCATCTTGTTTGACACTAGTGTAGGAAATAAGCAAATATTGATTGATGTCAGCAAACTAGGAGTTGATCTCGGCCAAGACAAATGTACGGCTCTGATGGTTCTATATGCTTTCAGTAGATTGACAGCACTAGTGCTTTCCGAGGGATTGGCAAACTAAAACCAGTGAAACCTCTACTGAATATTCCTAAATACATCCATGTATTCAAGAAGCTGGGAGATACATGGGACCTACCTGAAGAAAGGATTGATGAGCTGGACAGCTTCACCTGTGCTGCGTATGGTAGAGCATCAAATGTGTAAAAAGTTGATGACTTCAGGCTAATTCGTATCAATGAGCTGTGTGCCAATGATAACCATGTTATTCCTTCAGTTGATATTGACATGGCCAATCTACCACCATGCAAGCGTAGTCTCACCCAGCCTGTCAGAAGAGTCAACTATCAAGTTTTCATATGGAAGAGTGCACATATTCCTGAGCCTGACGTCCCCAAGGTGAGCAGAAACCATGGTTGGAACATCAGTAATGGAAGCATTGAGCCACTCTGGTATGATGAAGATGTGCTGCCACGTGACCTGGCTGATATAGCTCAGGTAGACCCCGAACACACTGATAGTGATGACGAGTCTGACATGAACATGTCTGATGGGATGGAACTATATGCTGACAGTGACAGTGATTATGACTGAGCATCAAAATGTGACTAATTGGTTAAGTAGCTATCAATGTTTGGCAAGTGTCCGTACATCAACCTAGATGTTGTATGTCATTGCATATAATTAAGATGTGAATAACTTTTTGGCATCTAACTACATTTTGTTTTTTCAATGGCTAGCATTTAAATGAATGTCATAAATACGTAATTAATTCGCTTTAAACTGAATTATCATATTTTTAGATACTGGCTTTCGATTTGTCTGTACTGTTGACATTTGTCACATCTTAATTCACGAGTTTTGGATACCACATTAAGCTAAAATACATGTACATTATATGAAATATGTAGTGCTTTGTTTTATGCGTCTGAAATTAATATGGCGTAAATGTATACCTGAAAACAAACACATAATGTAGACAATTTTGACATGTATGCCATTCATATCCATGGTTATCTTTGCTTTCGCCACTTGATCCGCGACACTACGGTTATCTTTGAAGCATCATATCTAATCCATTTGTAATGACATAAAGACAATTCTGGTATCAAATGAAAGATATGATGCTCAGAGTGTCATGCATTGTTATTTTGATCTTAAATAAGGCATAGGATCAAAGGAAATTGATATATTTGACAAAAATAATGATGTCATCTATGCGGTCACGAGTGAGAATGGGGTATAGTTATTATATGCTAATTAGGACACATGCCATAATAGTAGATATTTATTGAATGATATTATAATGATTACCAGATGAAAACCTTCAATTTGACACACCACAAGTACATATTGAGACATATATGACTATACAATGACGATTGTGGTGTGGGTGATTAAATATCACGCGACACTGATGAGAAATACGATATTTCAGGGTACCATCCAAGATAGGTTGAAAATGGGTAGTGAGACCCAACATTTTCACTGTTACCACTTGAAATCATCTTCAAGGGACCCAAAAGCTTAAAGAAACATGGGTTGGTAGAGTTGTGGGAGGTGCACGAGGGGCATATCCGGCCCATGGCCTAAATCCGTTGTGATGTAGTTGCGGAAAGAACGGATTTGAGTGAACTTCTGTTTGTGCGTGATGTGTCAAATTGCAACTAACATCTCCGTGGAAGCTCTCAACGACAGCAGTGTTTGAACGTGTCACGTACCAGTAAATAATACTACATTGGTACATATTAAGCAATAATAAGAATGTACGCACACACCTGACTGCAATTTTTATAGCGTATAGTTTTGGTGAAGACAACTGATATTGGAATAAATACCTGAGTTAAAATATCAACCAAATACAAATTATACTAACATATTCATGAAAACGGTGTTACTATTTAGAAACAGTAGCTAAGGACATAAACTGTGTTGAAATAAACAAATTTATGACTATATATGTAAGCAAAATTTGGTTGATCGCACAGCTTCTCCCCATGGCGGCTAAAATTCGGTTTTGACTGTGTTTAGAAAATTATGTTCATGTTATTAATAAATGGAATTAAATTTGATGTACATCGTTGTATTAATCTATCCATACCACTTCCAATGGTGTATAGAATAAAGAATACTCAGCTTAAATACGTCCTTTCCCTAGATTTTATAATGACAAAAGTGATCGGCAGCGACTTTCGACCACTTGTCATTATCGTCAGAAATGAAAATTTACCACCACGTGAATTTTTGTAGACTTTTTATATAATAATGCAGACATATAGTGCTAATTGAAAACGCCATAATGATTGCTATTACAATTTGTTTGAGGCTGAACCATAGATTGACTGGACTAGGCCGAACATCGGGGTACATGTAAATTGCGATAATTAGTAAATGTGTTTAGAATACGATTCTGACCTTAATATACAGTGCGATGACACTCATTAGGTACCATTACACATTGCCTTTCCAATGATATACATCATCTTTATAGTATTCTCACATAAACTAAGTTATACCTGTACAACATTTATTATGTGTACCCCCTAAATTTCAGTGAGACCTACGACTACTTGGCAATATGCGAAAATGACAATGTTGACTTTTTTCTGGTAACGTAAACATACAGTAGAATAACAAAAATGCACGAAAACTTACTATTGCAATTTGTTTGAGGTTAGACCATAGCTTGACTAGACTACATATTTACGTGCTACAGTAACCACAAGTCACGTGAAGTTATTGTCTAATCAGGCATAACCATATGTACGTGTTACAATAACCACGACTCACGTGACATTATTGTCTAATCATGTTCGCGTGCTACACTAATCAATGACTTACCTAGTTAGACAATAATGTCACGTGACTTACGATTGTGTAATTACGCTGGCATACGTCATCCCAACTTCCCGCCACATCGTGTATGAAACATGTATGAAACTCTACTATGTATGTATGTAATAAAATGTGTATGCTATTATGTTTATAACACTGTGCGTATGTTTGAATAGATGTGTACCTTTTTAAATGTACGTATGCATGTACGTACGTAATACGTATGTAAGTATGCATATATGTATGTATGCACATTTCTGTGTAATTCGGTACTAATCGTTTTATTTGTTTGTACGTAAGAATGAACGTATGCACGTATCTACGTCTGTAGACTATGTACGTATATTCATATGTATATACGTTTGTACGTATACACATATGGACGTATTTGTGTATGCATGTACGTACGAATGTAAGAAAGCATGTATGCATGTATGCAGGTATGCATGAATGCATGTTTGTATGTATGTATCTATGTATGTATGTATGTATGTATGTATGTATGTATGTATGTATGTATGTATGTATGTACAGTATGTATGTATGTATGTATGTATGTATGTATGTATGTATGTATGTATGTATGCATGTATGTAAGTATGTATGCATGTACGCACGCACACACGCACGCACGCACGCACGCACGCACGCACGTACGTACGTATGTATGTATGGATGTATGTACGTACGTATGTATGTATGTATGTATGCATGTACGTATATATGTATATACGTATATATGTATACATGTATACATACATATATTCATATACATACATTTATTTCGGATGTTGTGTATCCTATCTCTTTTTATGGAGCGGTCTCTCTATGCTGCTTTTAGGATAAATATATATATGAACATATATATATATAATATAAATATATATAAATATTATATATATATGTTTATATATATTATATATATATATTATATATATATATATGTTTATATATATATATTTAAGTGTGTATATGTATGTATATATATATATATATATATATACATATATCCAATCATGTATATATATATATAAATATATATATATATATATTTATATATACATATATATATATATATATACATTCATACATCCATGCATCCATGCATACATACTTATATATATACATACATACATACATACATACATACATATATATATATATTCTTTCCAGTCTTATAATTATTGAGATACAATTCATACGATGAGGCTTAGGTCCCCCCCTAACACACACGCCGCGTCGTACATACGCGACCGTTCAGTGATATGCCGCGATTGATAAAGGCACGCGACCACCGCACAGCATAAATCATGTATGCTCTTATACAGACGTCAGCTGTATGCCGATGCAAAAAAAGATATCTCCAGCCGCCAATAACAAAAATCATTATTGTGCGTGCTGTGCGCGACAAGCGTTTTTCGTTGACGATCAATTGTGGCTTCCGATAAGCGCACAGCCATCTGTGCGCGTCGAGGCCGCATACCACAGAAGGACGCCCTCAAGAAATTATCGATTTGATTTTTACTGCAAACATACGCCGATTTTGTATCCTTGATAACGCGTTATTAGATTGCGGCTGGAACTTGGATTTTCTGGATACTAATAATATAATATAATCCTTAATATATATGTGTGTGTGTGTGTGTGTGTGTGTGTGTGTGTGTGTGTGTGTGTGTGAGTGAGTGCGTGCATGCGTCCGTGTGTGTGCGTGCGTCCGTGCGGGTGACCGTGTGTGTTGTGTATGTTGTTTTTGTGTGTATGACAAACTGATGATACAGTGACATGTGTGTGATTAAAATCGCCTCCTTGTCATGGATAGAGAATTAATGGTGGCAAGATTTGGAAGGATTTATCCGTAAAACAACATTTTCTAATTTTACGACATCAAAATAAGGAGTAGTGCAGCTACATGTTTAGCTCTGTGAATGAAAGCTTATAATAACAAGTCTCCTTCGTCTCCCCTTGTCGTCCTTTGCATACTTTGCTAACTATCACGGTCTGCTGCAATTGTACCCCACTATCGGTTGTTCGTCACTCCCGTTCCAATATATTTTGTCTCTCCGTCTTAATATCCTCTCCATCTACCACCTTCTTCTGTTCCAGTTTTGTTTTTGTGAGGCTTTCCTCACCCACACTCGGTACAAATCCGGTCCATCTCAATCTTCTTTCATCTTTTTGTTCATGTGTTTGTTCATTCCATTATCCTCTCTCGGTTCCGCCATCTCCCTGCTATCGTCTCTGTCCACGTTGCATATCCTTCTGACACAGCTGCTGTCTGTTCTTGCAGCTTGTCCTGCTGTCTGTATGTCGGTGCCAGTGTTCCCAACCCACATTTAATGACAAATGCAACGCGCTTTTTTCCGAGAACCCAGTAAATATTGCACAGCATTCGCCATCGGGAAAATCAATTGTAGTTCGCAAGTCGATTCGTCTGGAACAGAGGGACAAGGCAGCGACAGTTGGGACATCCGTGGGACTGGCGGAGAAGAATCGTGTAATTGGAATATAACTACATCATCTGATAATGCGTTGTCTAGCCACTGAAGCGACCTCCGCAGGGCACCCTGCACGCAGCCCAGGCACTATGGTGTACTATAACAATGATTGCGCCATCGATATTCGGGCTACGACATCAATGCCAACTGCGGTCGCAATAGCAGATTGATTGGTCGTCTTTGGGGGGGGGGGACATCAGCGTTAAGTCGGCTTGGTGGCTTCGGCTGCAACATGGGCTGAATCTCACCAACTCCCCTTGGCCTCTTCCGGATAGAGTCCACTGCGAAAGAGGTTATCCTGTGGGTAGTTCTACTGATATGAAATAGTGGACAGGGAAAACATCAAAGGCAGCAGCAGTACGTGGGTTAGACAGTATCTGTGTGTAAGGGAAACGTATAGAAGAACAGTTCGTTTTCAAAGTCAAAGACGGTCACTGAAAGGTCACCTAATATTGCATCACTACGTATATAGATGGATATCCAGACGTACTGGGAGGGCACGTGGTCCCCAACAGACCATTGGAAATATCTTTGGAATTTGACCGCGCTAGCGTGCCGTGCCTCCCAGACTTTCAAGTGTTGGTATTTTGGGCAAAAATGTGTTGGTATTTTGGGCGACACTCAAAGGGGTGCAATTGGTTTGTTTTGGAGTGCCTGAAGAGTTGGTATTTTTGAAGAGCTTCAAGCGGCGCAATTAGAGGTTTTTGAAGATTTGGAGTGTTGATACTTTTTGCGAGCCTCAAAGTTGGTATTTTGGCGAACCTCAAGCGGGGTGGGGTGCAGTTGGAGGGTTTGGGGCCCCATGACTACCTTGTCGGGATCTGCCCCTGGTGTATTTTCTACTCGTTGTTATCGAAACAAAATATAAGAACGAAAAGACCAAACAGGAAGCAGGCCATCCTAGACATCATTGCATGGGAATCAGTTGCGAGTGAATGTGGATGATTTGCAAAAACGAACTGAGCGAACTGTTCCTACTTAATCGAAAGCCACCCTTTGAAGGCGGTTTGGTATCGTGACCAGCACATTGTGTCTTCGATGGCGTTCTTGATGCAGTGGGCGTGTCGAGCGCCCCCTTGTGACAGATATGGAAACACACTTCCGCGCCTCACAGCGCGGTCTCATTTCGTGGACCGCGACGTTACAACGAGGCTCGACTGGAGTTTGTTGAAATCATCGGAAATGTTAATATTTGGCAGACATGTTTATTTAAACACCATATCAACTTCTCTGTGAAGTCAGGTTGCAATTACTGTAAATTTAAACAATTTGCCTCAAATTGAGCCCAAGCTTTCAGTTCGCTCGCTTATTTTTACGAGCTATTTGTTAAAAAAAATCGGACTCGTGTGGAACTGTAAAATAACTGCGTTTTGCTCTACTATAACTACTGTTTATATTGCATCGGAAAACAGCACACTAAGCCATTCTGATGCTCGCTGACTCACCAGCTATCGTTGTAACCATGACGTGAATGAACGGAAACGGCTCGGCCTCTTGCGTTCCTCGCCCTTTTGTGACGTCACAATACCACGTCATCATCCAACCAATTAAATATGACCTCTTCGTGGGATTCGCAAGTCAGACGGGTATAAAATCTGATTTTATATAAGAATATATTTTCTGTAAATTTGTCAAATGTTGCCAAATGTTACTGGCAGTGCTAAATGCACGCAAAAATGGTGACTTCAACTTCAATCCAACGAACCTTTGGTTCAAATTTTCTGTAATTTTGTCATGTTGCCAAATGTTACATGCAATGCTGTACTTTATGTACACGCGAAACATATTGGATTTTGGCTAGTGCTTTATTGTGATTCTCTTTAAACATGAAATATGGCATTGTTAGTTTAGAGGTACATGTAGGATTACTTCGAAATCAGAGTATTCCGGGATTTGGTGCCTTTTAATTATATGACAGAATCAACAAGGACCCTTTCAGATAACCAATACAAATCGGTGTATATTACCTTTTAGCGGGGTCCCTGTTGCTATGCATTACGCCACTAATTCTAGCCCCGTCAGTCGGAATGAAAGACTACATTAGCACACAAACGAACCAGCCCGCGCCAGAAGCACGACATAGAACGTTATCCACGCAATTAATCCGCCCAGCATATTTACGCTAATGCCCTGGACTGCATTGCATAATAAGGCCGTAACTGCAATATGTATGCAGAGGCATCGCGCGACTGTAATGCGTCGGATTATATTTTAGAGGCATCCGTATTAGTAGCTACTTATACGGCGATCCGAACGAGGAAAGGCCACAGCTAGAGGTGCGGCGCGCGGGAATTGAAGAGCAATAAAAGTACATAGATGAAATATTAATTCCTGATTGGGGGCTGAGGAGCCACGGAGGTGTCGTCAAGGTTGCGTTGCCGTTGCTGGCCTACCCGGAACGGCCCGTATGGGGGGTGGGCCTCGCGTGATAACGTCAACGTGTCGTGTCCGTCGCGTGCAAGCACAACCTTCATTAGGAAGTTGAAGCATCCTATAGGATTCACGCAAGGTTATGGTTTTGGTGATTTGTTATTCATGCGTCAATGACCAGGTGTTGTTATTACTGCTGGTTTCTGCGGTTTCGGTGAAGATTGGCTGTGCCTATGCCATCTGGTGGTTGGACAAGATAGTTGAACGTAGAATTCGTGTATCACATGCGATATACCCTGGGCGATTCCGTAAATTATCAATCTAAATCCGCACAGTTATGTTGGGTTTAGACGCAGGTTACCATGACAGACAACTTCCTCCGCCATCTTTTGCCGGTATCACGAACTGAAAATATTCCTAGCCACGAGTACACAACAAAGAAAACATTGCTTCAGTTCCAGAATTGTAGATGACTGAAACTAGTTATCAGAAAACGTTGTTGCCAGCCATACTCTTTTCTGTTTAAAAAACAGACTAGAAATCGTTTTGCTGCCCTTGCAGACCCTACATCAGGTTCAAAGAAATGGTGGGAGAAGACGAAAGATGCGATGATGGCAGCGGGAAAAGACGTTTTGGGATTCCAGAAATCTCTGAAGGAGTCTTGGATCAGTGATCACACGTGGGGACTGATTGCGGAAAGGAAACTCCTTCAATAGAAACGACAAAATGAGGCCAACAGCACAGCTTACTACCGGAACTGTAGTAAGAAGGACAGAGAAGTGATGCGCAGTGCACAAAAGGACAAACGTGAATGGTTTGAGAGAGAGGCACAGGAGGTAGAGAACGCAGCTGTCCGAAATGACATGAGACAGGTCTACCGCATTGCCAAGAAAATCACTGGCAGCACAAAGGCAAGGTCTGGACCAATCAAAGCCAAAGATGGATCTCTACAAAGTAGAAAGATGGGCAGAACACTTTAGAGAGGTTCTCAATAGACATGCACCTGACACACCAGCACAGACTGGCAACCCTCAGACCGTGGTCCCAACAAATCATTGCGACGCTCAAAACAAACAAGTCACCTGGCATGGACGAAATCGCAACTGAAATGATCAACGATCAGGTGGTGAAACAATTGTAGAATGGATGTCCGGACTATGCAACCAGATCTCGGGCATCGTTCCTGAAGACTGGAAAGATGGTGCTGATGTCTGTATCCCAGAAAGAAAGGAAACCTAGCTGAATATGACAACTGGAGAGGTGTAACATTGCTGTCAATACCAGGAAAAGTGTACTGCCAGATGATACGGAACCGAATGCGAGATGTGGTAGATGGCGAACTTCGTGAGGAACAAGCAGGCTTTAGGCCCAAACGCTCTTGTGCTGGGCAGATAATCACACTTAGACGCATCCTTGAGAAATGTCAAGAGTACCAGTTACCCCTCGCAATCAGTTTCATAGACTTCACCAAAGCGTTTGACAGCATGTGGAATATATTAGCCACGTATGGAATTCCACAAACGATTGTATCAGCAATAAAGAAGATATATATGAAAACTCAAGATGTTGTGTAAAAACAGAAGATGGCTACAGCGACTGGTTCCATGTGATGACTGGTGTCAGAGAAGGCTGCATTCTTTCCCCCCTTCTCTTTGCCGTGGCCATCGACTGGATCATGCGGCTGGCAACCACAGGCAATGAAGGGATTGTGTGGGTTAAGGAGGAGCGTTTATCAGATTGCTGATGACATTGCTGTCCTCTCCAACTCCACCCAGGGCCTACAACGTCTCGTGAAATCAGTCAGCAGATGCGCTGATAGCTTGGGACTTGTCATCATTAAAAACAAGACAAAAAACATGCTGACAGGGGAGCATCAACCACCCACAGATGTTTGGATCACCCAGATAAAAGTAGAAATAGTCGAAAACTTCACCTACCTTGGCAGCTCCATCAACAACCAAGGAATCATGAACTAAACTGCAGATTGGGGAAAGCGTCAGCAGCCTTTGGGGCAACGAGAAATTTACCTTGAAATCTAAACTCCGCTTTTATAGCTGAAACGTTACAACAACCCTCCTATACGGACGTGAAACATGGCAACTAAAAACAAGGCAAGAAAACTAAATTGATGCATTCGACATTAAATGCCTGCGAAAGATCTTGGTCATACACTGCCGCGAACATGTGACGAACATATATGTCCGGATACGATCAGGACAACCTCTGGGATCATCTACGATCTGCAGAAAATGAATGAGCTGGCTCGGCCATGTCACAAGGCTCCCACCTACTAGACCTGCCCAACAAGCACTATGGTGGATACCAGCTGGCCAGAGAAAGATGGGACGACCAAGAATGAACCGGCGCCAAACAATTGACGGCGACGTACAGCTGGTCACCAAAAGCTGGAGCGATGTCAGAACACTAGCAAGCGACATATCTGGATGGCGTGCTTTGACTGAGTTAAATAAGTAAGTAAGTCAACAAAACAACAGCTAAGTCTGAAGTGCAAAATGATAGACCGGGACATCAACAGGCAATAGCCTAATACAAGTTTCGAACAAATTTGTGATGATGATGAGGAGAAGTAAGCCTTTGCGTATAGTGAACAACGTGACCTGCCCTTTGACCTTGTGACCCAGATTAGTGCTGCCGTACAGTCCTAGCAGAAGCAGCCGAGTTTTAACTTACCTGTTTTCATCTTTCTTTTACTGTTTTTCTTGCAAATAATTATCCTTCATACTATGCATTCCAATCATAATTTTGTTTTATTAAACATACTGTTGGCGTAAATTACCCTAGTAGCAGTGTCTACTTGTGACTCAGTTCTAGTAGACGCAGAGGCCGTGCACGAAACTACTATCGGCTCGTTACACCGGCGATTGATGTTTGGCCAACTAATGTAGACAATGTTATCAGTCATTGTTAACGACATACGTCAGGAGTTTGACTAGTTTTGAGACCGGGATAATCCCCAGATGTTTATCGGACAAACGACTTATGCAAATGTTGGCTACCTATAGACAAACATCGTATCGCAAAATTTTCTAGCATCAAACTAAGAAAAACACTGCGTAAATCAGTTAAGAAATATACACATTTGTAGTAACATATCACTAAGGTTCTCTTTTAACTTAACAGTTACATTAATGTTGCACTTAACATACATGAAAACAAATTAACAAAACAATATGAATTTGTTTTAAGAACATTCCTTACGAAAACTGCTTGTTGATAATGGACCAAACAAAAATGGTAATTCTGGGTATAGGCGGCCACCCAATTCCTTATTCTCATAATCAATTTTCAACAAGACAATAAAGAGACGTATGGTTCGTCAAATACGTTTAAAAAAAACGGTTTGTAGGATCCATTTTGTGGCAACAAGAGCAGATCCAACCGTCGGGACATCGAAAGTATATCTAAATATGACAATGACCTTCCTGCCGTTACATCTTCTTCTTCCGTATTCTACGTAACAACATCATGTTGGTGGCTTTAACGTAGGCGCAGTGCAAATGATAAATAAAATATATTGGAGACATTAAAATAAATAAAATATAAATTAGTTGTTAGGTTTTGTACAATGTTCACTCAGTGACTGGAAAGCCCGCAAGGAAAGTCCTGAACGACTCCAATTTAGGGGCCTGCACCACCTCCGTGGGAAAGTTGTTCCAGTCTACAATGCTCCTGGGTAAAAGAATTAAACGACGTTGTTTAAGTATGACAAATTAAAGTTCGTGTAACATGTCAGTAACGCTGAAAATATTATGATAACGACCCAGGACCATTCTTGCTGATCTCCCCTATATCATTTCGATCTTACATACGTTATTGTGTGTATATGGGCCCCATACTGAAGAACAATATTCAACCTGGGTCTAACTGATCCATAGTATGCATGTTACTTGATGCTGCAAGAATTTATCCGTAGATTTCGTTTAATAAATCCAAGTGTTCAATTAGCTTTCGATGGGATATTTCTAATAAATGTGTGTATGCC